>WAAF01020774.1:48238-142166 GCA_013400475.1 Tricholaema leucomelas
TAAATCCCCTCTCAGTCTTCTCTTCTGCAGACTGAACAGCCCCAGGTCCCTCAGCCTCTCCTCAGTTTCCTCTCCTAGAATCATAGAATGGTCCCTGCTGGAAGGGACCACCAAAGGTCATCTAATCCAACCTTCCCTGCAGTCAGCAGGAAGTCCTCATCTTAATTAGTAATCACAACAACCGATTTATACAAATGCCAGCCAATTCCCACATATCTTCACGAGGTGATCCACATTCCCACAACTGCAGGCATCTCTGCTTCCTTGTGCAGGAATATCAGAAACAATAACGGAGACAAAGGAAGACGGAAACCAACAGCAAATCCTAAAGTAGAATAAGCACATTTATAGGTTTAGGTTGGAAGGGACCTCATAGACCATTCAGCTCCAAACAGCTGTCATAGGCAGGGACACCTCCCACTAGAACAGGTCGCTCAAGGCCCCATTCAACCTGGCCTTCAACACCTCCAGGCACGGAGCAGCCACAGCCTCCCTGGGCAACCTGTGCCAGCGTCTCACCACTCTCACTGCGAGGAACTTCTTCCTAACATCCACTTTCAATCTCCCCTCTGACACTTTAAACCCATTCCTCCTTGTCCTGTCATTACAAGACCTTGTCAGTAGTCCCTCCCCAGCCCTCCTGTAGCCCCTTTCAGATACTGGAAGGCCACTCCAAGCTCTCCTGGAAGCCTCCAGTCTGCAGAGCCCCAACTCTCATAGCCTGCCCTTATAGGAGAGGATCACAGACAGAACCTAACTGAAACACTGCAAATATTTGGGTGCTAATCACTTGATCAATTCACAGCAAGTTTTTCTTTAATGCTCTTCAAATTCTTCATTTGGCTTCCATTCTTTTAAAATCAGGAATTGCCAAAGAAAAAGCTGCTTCCAAACTACCTGGGGCTTGTCTGCTTTAGAAGTCTATCAGGATGTTTGCTAAGAGGAAAATTTATCAGAACAGATTCCTGGGCATGATGAATCTTTTGTGTTCCACAGCAAATGATGATCAAAATCATTCTGGAGCAGCTCCACTGTGAAGCTTTATTAATGTTTGATCAGCGCTTTGAGAGCCCAGCCACAGAAGTGCAAACCGCTCTGAATACCATCTCACAGCACAAAAAGGAGACAGGAACAAAAGGTAGCTAAAAGCAAGGATATGACAACCAAAATATCATTATTCTAAGTTACTTGATCACAGGCTCACAAGATGTAAGGGGTTGGAAGGGACCCAAGAGATCATCTAGTCCAACCCCTTTGCCACAGCAGGACCACCCATTCTAGCTCAGTTCACACAGGAACACAGCCAGACAGACCTTGAAAGTTTCCAGAGAAGGAGACTCCACAACCTCTCTGGGCAGCCTGTGCCAGTGCTCTGTGATGCTTACAGTAAAGAAATTCCCCCTTGTGTTGAGCTGGAAGCTCCTGTGCTGCACCTTCCATCCATTGCTCCTTGTCCTATCCCAGACAGCAAGTGAGCAGAGCCTGTCCCTCCCTCCTGACCCCAGTCCTCAGATATCAATAAATATTTATTGAATCCCCTCTCAGTCTTCTCCTCTCCAGACTCAACAGTCTCAGGTCCCTCAGCCTCTCCTCATCAGGCAGTGCTCCAGTCCCCTTATCCTCGTAGCCCTCTGCTGGATCTTCTCCAGCAGATCCCTGTGCCTCTGGGTTGGAAAGAACCTCCAAGGGTCATCCATTCCAACCCCCATGCAGTCAGCACAGACATCCTCAACTAGATCAGGTTGCCCAGAGGCCTGTTCAGCCACTGTTAAATGAAAAGGTCTTTTCCAACTGAAATGATATATTGTTTTGGTTAGAAGAGACCATTAAGATCAAGCCCAACCATTAACCCAAGACTTTTGGGTTACCACTAAACCATATACCTCAACAGTGCACCTGTGCTAACAATACAACAGTCAAAAATCTGCTGCACAGAAATTGAAAGGAGAAAACTAGGCTGAGGAGAGACCAAGCATTGATACAGGCTGGGCAATGACTGGCTTGAGAGCAGCCCTGAAGAAAAGGATGTGGAGGTGCTGATGGATGAGAAACTTAACATGAGCCAGCAGTGTGCACCTGCAGCCCAGAGAGCCAAGCAGAGCCTGGGCTGCATCCAGAGCAATGTGGGCAGCAGGGTGAGGAAGGGGATTCTGCCTCTCTGCACTGTTCTATTGAGACCCCACTTAGAGTACTGTGTCCAGTTCTGGAGCCCCTGGGAGAGGAAAGGTCTGGAGGTGCTGGAAGGTGTCCCGAGAAGGGCCATGAGTGCCATCAGAGGGTTGGAGCTGCTCTGCTATGAGGACAGCCTGAGAGAGTTGGGGTTGTTTAGTCTGGAGAAGGCTCCCAGGAGACCTTCTTGTGGCCTTCCAGTATCTGAAGGGAGCCTACAAGAAAGGTGGGGAGAGACTTCTTAGGGAGTCAGGTAGTGATAGGACTGGGGGGTATGGATCCAAGATAAAGGAGGGCAGATTGAGATTAAACGGTAGGAAGAAGTTCTTCAGCATGAGGGTGGTGAGAGACTGGCACAGGTTGCCCAGGGAGGTGGTGGAAGCCTCATCCCTGGATGTTTTGAAGGCCAGGCTGGATGTGTCTCTGGGCAAGCTGATCTAGTGTGAGGTGTCCCTGTCCATGGCAGGAGGGTGGAACTGGATGATCCTTGAGATTCCTTCCAGCCCTGACAATTCTATGGCTCTGTGAAGGTTTGATGTACTAAAATCTATTTAACCTCAATGGCTTTCATTTCTCTTTCACTCACAGAACATGTAAATGGTCTAGTACCATCCCAAAGCATCACTGCTGCAGAAGAGATATTCTAGCATCTGGTTATTGTCATGTAGAAAGGAGACCTATACTTCTGAGAGTCTTTTTTATTTTAATAAAACACTGCAACTACTGTGTTTATGAGCACTTAAAGATTCTCCAGTGTTCAATCTTTTACATTTACTGTGCTCTAGACTCAGGAGAATTCCAGATCAGTGAAGAACAGCAAAATGCTTGATTAAAAATAAACCACTTCAAACCAAAGCAGCTTCTGGCTTTTCTTCCTCTGCAGTTTCCATGGAATTCTTATGGCAGTTGGCTACAGAGTGTGATTTGGGTTTATGGCTTCTTTAAAACCATGCTTTAAAGTTTACAATAACTCCTCTTTAAGACTGGGAGCAGTTTTGTTGCTTGTAAGGGGAAGAAATGGTTGGGAGATTTTATGGTCTACAGCTGGAATGGAAGCCTGACTGCGTAACAACCAAAAAGATATAAACAAGGATACCCAAAATTCTTATGAACAGCAGGAAAAGGTCAAAGAGAAAAATACAATGTGCTAAAGCACAGTGCACAAGCATCTACAGCAGCAAGATAAGGTAAGTGGGATAACTACCAATGAATAATTTACTCTGCTCTCGTCAGACCCCACCTGGAGTACTGTGTGCAGTTCTGGAGCCCCCAACACAAGAAAGATATGGAACTGCTGGAGCGGGTCCAGAGGAGAGCCACGAAGATGCTCAGAGGGCTGCAGCAGCTCTGCTGTGAGGACAGGCTGAGAGAGTTGGGGCTCTTCAGCCTGGAGAAGAGAAGGCTTCGAGGAGACCTTAGAGTGGCTTTCCAGTATCTGAAGGGAGCCTACAGGAAGGCTGGGGAGGGACTATTGACAAGGTCTAGTAATGTCAGGACAAGGGGGAATGGGTTCAAAGTGGAAGAGGGGAGATTTAGACTGGATGTTAGGAGGAAGTTGTTTACAGTGAAGGTGGTGAGACACTGGCACAGGTTGCCCAGGGAGGTTGTGGATGCTTCCTCCCTGGAGGTGTTTAAAGCCAGGCTGGATGAGGCCTTGAGCAGCCTGCTCTAGTGGGAGGTGTCTCTGCCTATGGCAGGGGGTTGGAGCTGGATGATCCTTGAGGTCCCTTCCAACCTAAACCATTCTATGATTCTATGATTCGAACGGTGCTCAGGCATTGACACAGGCTGCCCAGGGAGGTGGTGGAGTCCCCATCTCTGGAGATGTTCAAGAAACCTGTGGGCATGGCACTGTGAGACCTGGTTTAACAGCCACAGTGGTGTTGGGTGGACAGCTGGATTTGATGGTCTTACAGATGTTTTCCAACCAAAACAATTATAGGATTCTATGAAGTTATCTGTTTGGTGGGGATGGATGTTTTTAGGATCTTAGTTCTTCACTAATAGGGATTTACAGTGGCGGTAAACCAGCCACAGGTGGTTGGGTTGATCTTAGAGGTCTTTTCCAATCAAAACAATTCTGTGATTCTATGACTATGAATGCAGCAGAATCACAGAAACATTCAGGTTGGCAAAGCCCTCCAGGATCACCAAATCCAACCTAGAACTCTACTCTACAAAATTTGCCTTAAATCATAACCCTAAGCACCACATCCAAACCACCCTTAAACATATCCAGGGTGGGTGACTCCACCACCTCCCTGGGCAGTCTCTGACCACTCTCTCTGTGAGAAACCTTTTCCTAATGTCCAATCTAAACCTCCCCAGCCTCAGGTTGAGGCCATTCCCTCTTGTTCTGTCTCCAACTACCTGTGAGAAGAGACCAGCAGCAGCCTCTCCACAATGTCCCTTCAGGTAGGTTTAGACAGCAGTGAGGTCTGCCCTCAGCCTCCTCTTCAAACTAACCATCCCCAGCTCCTTCAGTCACTCCTCATCAGATTCATTCTCCAGGCCCTAAAAGACTCACTTGAAGTGATTCTTTACTCCAGGAAGATGACTGCTAAATGAGAGCAGACATACAGAAGAGATTACATCTTCTTGCAGTACTACAGACTGGGGGATGAGTGGCTAAAGAGAGCCTAGCACAGAGGGATCTGAGAACACTGGGGAATGACAAGCAGCTGGGCATGAGCCAGCAGTGTGCCCAGCTGGCACAGAAGGCCAATGGTATCTTGGCCTGTATCAGGAGCAGTGTGGGCAGCGGCAACAGGGCTGTCATTCTGCTGGCACTGGGGAGGCCTCACCTCCAGCACTGTGTGCAGCTCTGGGCCTTCACTGCAAGAGAGAGCTTGAGGGGCTGGAGTAGGGCCAGAGGAGAGTGACGAGACTGGGGAAGGGACTGGAGGGGAAGGCTGCTGAGGAGAGGCTGAGGGAGCTGGGGGGAGACAGCCTGGAGGAGACTCAGGGGGTACCTTGGCACTCTCTACAGCTACCTGAAGGGAAGCTGCAGTCAGGTGGGGGTCAGGCTCTGCTCCCAGGCAGCTTGTTCCAAGAGGAGAGGGCATGGCCTGAAGCTGTGCCAGGTGAGGTTAGGTTGGATGTTAGGAAGCAGTTCCTGCTGGAAAGGGGAATTAGAGACTGGAATGGACTGCTAGGGAGGTGGTGGAGTCACCATCCCTGGAGGTGTTTAAGGACAGCTTGGCTGTGGCACTCAGTGCCATGGTCTGGTCACTGTGGTGACGTTAGGTCATAGGCTGGACCAAATGATCTCAGAGGTCTGCTCTAGCCTCAGTAATTCTGTTACTCTGATTCTTTCACAGGGAAAAAGATAAAGCCCCCAAAAATCTTCAACAAAACAGCTTAAGTAGCACAATATGAAAACAAACTAGCAGGGTCAGTGTGAATCCTGAGCAGAACTGAGTGCTGATCCCCTGAGTTTAAGCAGAAGCCAGTTGGGAGACTGACTGTGAGTTATGCGTTACAAAATACTTCTCCTTTGGAAAAGGAAAGATGCCAAGTTCTTGCCACTGCAAGGCTTGGGACAAAATGTTACATGCTCTGAAGCAGTCTGAGCAAGACTAATGGTGTGAACAGACTGAGTTCATGTGTCCCTCACATCAACTCTTTACAACATTTGTTAGTCTACTGCTTGTCCTAAAGAATCATTGTAAACATAAGAGCAGGGTGAATGTACATTAATCACCACCTGCCTGATGTCTGCTGCTTGTCCCCTGCCCACCTTCCCCTCACTGCTTACTCATGGAATCATAGAATGGTTTAGGTTGGAAGGGACCTCAAAGCTCAGCCAGCTCCAAACCCCTGCCATAGGCAAGGACATCTCCCACTGGAACAGGTTGCTCAGGGCCTCACCCACCCTGACTGTGAACACCTCTAGGGAGGGAGCAGCCTCTACTTCCCTGGGCAACCTTTATCTGGGAAGTACTTAACAATTTCCCCCATTGAGTCTCTCTTCCTGTGATTGAAATTCTTTCCCAGGATTCAATTTTCCTTTCATTCCAGCCATTGTAGTCCTGATTATTTTTCTCTGTCATTTTGCTTTCTCAAAGGAGAAAAAAACTAAGTCAAAGAATCATAGAATCACAGGATGGGAGGGGTTGGAAGGGACCTCTAAAAGTCACTGGGTCCAACCCCCCTGTCAAAACAGGATCACTTAAGGCAGGATCACATAGGAATGCATCCAGATGGGTTTTGAAAGTCTCCAGAAAAGGAGACTCCACAATGTTTCTGGGCAGACTGCTCCAGGGCTCCAGTACCCTCACAGCAAAGAGGTTTGCCCTCATACTGAGGTGGAACTTTCTGTGTCTCAGTTTGTCCATTGCCACCTGTCCTATCACAGGACACCACTGAAAAGATCCTAGCCCATTCTTCTTGACATCCACCCAGCAGATATTCATAAACATGAGCAAGATCTCCACTCAGGCTTCCCTTCTCCAGGCAAAATAGCCTCAGTCTCTCAGCCTTTCCTCACCAGACAGATGTTCCAATCCCTTCAGCATCTTCAGGGCCATCCACTGAACTCTTTCCAGTAGTTCTTGAACTGGGGAGGCCAGAACTGGATATAATACTCCAGATGTGACCTCAGCAGAGCAGGGGGAGAGGAGAACCTCCCTTGACCTGCTGCCCACGCTCTGCTTGATGCACCCCAGGATACCGTTGCCATTCTTGGGCACAAGGGCACATTGCTGTCCCTTGGATTAACTTACCGTTGACAAGAAGCACAACGATCATTTCAAATATTCACTTGCTCAGGGCCCCAAACAACCTGGACAAGGACTAATGAGCACAAACTGGAGCATAAGAAGTTCCATCTAAACCTAAGGAGGAATTTCATTTAAGGGTGACAAAGCACTGGAACAGGCTGCCCAGAGAGGTGGTAGTCTCCATCTCTGGAGACATTAAAAACCCCACCAGGATATGTTCCTGTGTGACCTTCTCCAGGTGAACCTCCCTTGGTAGAGGGGTTGGATTTGATGACCTCCAGAGCTCCCTCCCAACCCTTTAACATTTTATGTTAGAGCCAGGAAGTGTCCCTGCCTATGGTGAGGGGTTTGAACTAGATAATCTTTGAGGCCCCTTCTAACCTAAACCATTCTATGGTTCATATAAAAACCCTCAACAAATCAAAAGAAACTTTTTCACATATGTCATGGTAAACCAGACTGGGCAGAGCACCACAGTATGTGCTGTGAAGGAAAATAAGTTGGAGGGGAAAAAACATGGTCAAAATAAACTCCTAATCCCTTCTAACAAAAACTTCGGATCTGAAATTCAGGTTTTCTGCTCCAAAAGCCAAGATTCAGTTTTCTCTGCTGATCCAAGGAAGAGTTGTTCGCCACGCTCTAAAACGCTTATAGGACAAAATCCAAAGATGCAAACAGCTGAGGGAAAGCAAATATTGGACAAAGAAATGTTCAACCTGAGCTCTGGAAAGATGATCTCAAAATTATTCCTAAACTAATCTCTCCTTTCCTTTTCTGAAGGCCAGAGAAGGGCAATAAAGCTGGTTACGGGTCTAGAGAAGAAGTCTTGTGGGGAGCAGCTGGGGAAATTGAGACTGTTTAGTCTGGAGAAGAGAAGGTTGAGGGGAGATCTCATTGCTCTCTACAGCTTCCTGAAAGGAGGTTACAATGAGGTGAAGGTTAGGCTCTTTCTCTAGTACGAGGTGAAGGGACCAGAGGAAATGGCCTGAAATTATGCCAGGGGAGGTGTAGGTTGGAGATTAGGAAAAGTTTCTTTGCTGCAAGAGTAGTAAGGGATTGGCACAGGCTGCTCAAGGAGGTGGAGTCACCATGCCCAGAGATGCCAAGCAAACATGGGCACATATCACTATGAGACATGGTTTAGTGAGCATGCTGGTGTTGGGATGACGACTTGACCATCTTAGAGTGCCCATCCCTGGAGGTGTGCAAAAAAACCTGTGGTTGTGGCCCTTTGGAACATGGTTTAACAGCCATAGTGGTGTTGGGTTGAAAGTTAGACTCCATGATCTTAGATTTCTTTTTCTCCACCTGAAATAATTCTGTGATTCTCTGAAATAAGGAGCAGCAGGAAAAGGAAGCTTCAAGTTCAATATTTATTCCTGCTTGCTCTCCAACTGTTGATTTTTAATTGTTTTAGGTGTTTTATTTTTAAGAGGAAGACTTGCTGATTCACATGGCATAGCGAGCAGAGATGCCCTCAATTGCTGCAGAGTGAAAACATCAGCAATTTTTCAGCATGAGGAGGCAGAAAGTCTGGCTAAAAATACATAAAAGTGCATTTGGAATAAGAGGAAAAACAACCTAAAAATATGACTTGGATGAGCATAACCTATTTAGGAGTTGGAATACTGCTGCCTGGCTACGTGGTCCCATATTGGCAGGGTTCTTAGAGGGCTGAGCATTAACTTTGCTTTCTCTTCACAAGGCCCTGTTCCATCTGTATTCAGCAGAGGTGTTGTTCAGATACACACATGCAGCTCCTTGCTTTGCTTTGTCCCTTGCTTGACCAAAAGCTCAACATGAGCCTGCAGTGTGAGTGCAGCCCAGACAGCAACTGTGTGCTGGGCTGCAGCAACAGCAGCGTGATCAGCAGGGCAAGAGAGGGGATTCTGCTCTTTTACTCTGCTCTTCTGAGACCCCACCTGGAGTCCTGCGTGCAGATCTGGAGCCCTCAACACAAGAAGGACATGGAACTGTTGGAGCCACTCCAGAGGAAACCACAAAGATGCTCAGAGGGCTGCAGCAGCTCTGCTACGAGGACAGGCTATGAAAGTTGGGGCTCTGCAGCTTGGAGAAGAGAAGGCTTCCAGGAGACCCAGGAGTGGCCTTCCAGGATCTGAAGTGGGCTACAGGAGGGCTGGGGAGGGACTACTGACAAGGTCTCATAATGACAGGCAAGGGGTAACGGTTTAAAGTGTCAGAGGGGAGATTGAAAGTGGATGTTAGGAAGAAGTTCTTGGGAGTGAGGGTGGTGAGACATTGGCACAGGTTGCCCAGGGAGGCTGTGGCTGCTCTCTCCCTGAAGGTGTTCAAGGTCAGGTTGGATGAGGCCTTGAGTGACCTGTTCTAGTGCGAGCTGTCCCTGCCGATGGCTGGAGGTTGGAACTGGATGAGCTTTGAGGTCACTTCCAACCTAAACCATTCTATGATTCTAACTGTCCCATCACATGAGTGGAGCATCTATGATGATTCATATTACCACTCTGGGAAGAGAGTCAAAGTCTAAGCATATGAAAAATGTGAAGGAGATGGTGCTCAGGGTCATGATTTTTTTAATACTTAAAATCCTTTCAATTAGCTTTTTTTAATCCTGTTCTTACATTGTAAGGAAAATAGTGTGACAAGTTGGATAGATGAGAGGAGAGTTGTGGGTGTCCACCTTCAGCAAGGCTTTGGACACGCTCTCCCTTAATTAGAACAGCTTCAGAGATGAGCTGCAAATGGGGTGCTCCTTGAGAGACAGCACTGAAAGAGGGGTGGCTTTGAAATCACCCCCTCATTAAATACATATTCCTTTGAAAATGAGACTGGCCGGCCTGATTATAAGTGGGGTAAAGCTGTCTTGTAGCTTCACCTTTTCCCTTTCCTGAACTTCCTAAATTACCAAACTAAGAATCATAGAATCAACCAGGTTGGAAGAGATCTTAGAATCACAGAACTTCTTAGATTGGCAAAGGCCTTCAACCTCAGAGAGTCCAATCATTAGTTTCGCACTGACAAGTCTTTGACTAAACCAAATCCCTCAGCACAACATCTAATCACTGTGAATTGCTATGGTTGGAAAGGACCACCAGCATCAGCCAGTCCAACCTTCATCCCAGCATCCTTAGTCACTAGACCATCTATCACCCAGCCCTATCCAATCAACTAGACCATGGCACTAAGTGCCTCATCCAGCCTTTTCTTGAACACCTCCAGGGACGGCAACTCCACCACCTCCCTGGGCAACCCACTTCAATACCAATCACTCTGTGATGAACTTCCTCCTAACATCCAGCCTAGACCTCCCCCAGCACAACTTGAGACTGTGTCCCCTTGTTCTGTTCCTGCTTGCCTGGCAGAAGAGATCAACTCCACCTGGCTACAGCCTCCCTTCAGGTAGTTATAAATAGCAATGAGGTCACCCCTGAGCCTCCTCTTCTCCAGACTGCACACCCCCAGCTCCCTCAGCCTCTCCTCACAGGGCTGTGCTCCAGGCCCCTCACCAGCCTTGGTGCCCTTCTCCAGACACGTTCCAGCACCTCAACATCTCTCTAGAATTGAGGGGCCCAGAACTGGACACAGCACACAAGGTGTAGCCTAACCAGTGCCTGACTTGCCCATAAGCATCCTTCTTAAGATTTCCCAACTGAATTACTTACTGTAAGTAAACCTTACCTAGTTCTGTATAGATTCTGGGGGCAGGGTTCTGGGAAAAATAAATATAATTATATTTTTATAAATTCCTGCCTCAGCCAATTAATTCCCAACCAAACCAAGAGAAAATTCCAGTAACACCATAGACTCATAAGACACAGGCTGAATGGCCAAGGCTAATACTCAGGTATACAATATCAACATGAGAACACAGACAAGAATCATGTTCTTACAGCTGAATGCTGCTCACTAAATATTGCCTTATTGGTGATAAAGTGAGTGATGTTAGAGTGACCAACAAGCCTATTCCTGCCTTTAATCCTCTTCACCAAGTGTACACCATGGGGACTCACCAGTGATGATGGGAAAAGAATCCCTCTGGTAAGTTGGGTGAGCTTAAGCTTTCTGCCTTTCCTGGGGGTGATTATAAAGGGGAGTGGGCAGGGAGGGCAAAGTGGACACATCTGGGGTGGGAGGAGACTCAACAGAACCCAGGTGCTCTGAGTTTTGGGGGGAAAAGGGGGAAAAAATGTGGGGTGGGGTGGGAAAGGGGCAGATAGAGTGGAAAAGGGGAGGTGCTGCTGAAAGCAGGGAGATAGGAAAAGAAAATGGTAGGCAAGAAGGAGGTGGAAAGAAAAGGAGAAATATGGGGGGAAACAGGAGATGGAGATGAAAGCAGGGAGATGGGGGGAGAAGTGGGATAGAAAAATAATGAAAACTGGACTGCTAAAAAAAAAAAAGAGGTTATCCTGCTCTGGCAGGTCCCTTCCAGCTCCTAGCATTCTATGATTTTAAGAGGGACAGGGATCTACTGGAGACAGTCCAACACAGGGCTTCGAGGATGTTGAAGGGCCTGGAACACTGCCTGACGAGGAGAGGCTGAGAGCCCTGGGGCTGTTGAGTCTGCANGTCTCCTCCTCTGCAGCTTTTGCAGCCCTATCTGGAAGTGTTCAAGTGCCACCTGCACTGGATTCTCTGGTCCTGCTCTGGCAGAGAGGTTGGACTGGAAGCTCTCCAGAAGTCCCTTCCAACCCCTAACATCCTGTCAGCCTGTGATAACATCCTCATTGGTAAGCTCAGAGCTTAGTGTGGGTTAGATGCGTGAACAGAGAGGCAGACTGAGAATGAGAGAGCATAGACAGTTGCAATCAACAGCTGAGAGTCTAGTTGGAGGCTTGTGGGTACTGGTACTCCCCAGGGCTCAGGACAGGTCCAGTCTTGCTCAAGGTATTCACCAACAACCTGAATGAAGCCCCAGGGTGGACAAGTTTGCTGATGACACAAAACTGAGAGGAGTGGCTGACATCCTGGCAGGTTGTGCTGCCATGCAGCCAGACCTGGGCAGAGGCAAACCTCAAGAAGCTTCAGCAACCGCTAGTGTAGAGTGCTGCATCTGGGGAGGAATCACCTCCAGCAGCAGTACAGGTGAGGGGGTTGACCTGCTAGAAAGAAGCTCCATAGAGAAGGACCTAGGAGTGCTGGGGGACAATGAGTCCACCATGAGATTGCAATGTGATTTCAAGGCCAAGAAGGCTGATTCTAGAAACACCTCCAATTCAGAATAGAATCTTGGCATCATTTTGCTTGGAAAAGACCTTTAAGAACAAGTCCAACCATTGTTTAACTCTTATCAATTCCAGTGCTTAACCATGTCCCTCAGCACTACATCTCAGCTCCTTCTCAGCATCTCCAGGGATGGGGATTCCACCACCTCCCCAGTGAGGCTGTGGCTTGAGAAGCCTTTCAGTAAAGATGTTTCTTCTAATGTCCAACCTAAGCCTCCCCTGGTGCATCTTGAGGCCGTTTTGTCTCATTCTAGTCATGCAATTATACAATTAGTTAACCCCTGGAATTAAACTGGGAGAAAACAAAATGCAGGCACAACAAATGTAATAGTTACTTCTTTCTCCAAGGGCATTTCTTTTCGAGGTATGAAAATGCAGACTTTTAATACCTAGGAAGGGGAAATGTCAAAAATCGTGATGGATATATCTATTTCCTCCCTTCCAGCACTTCATAGTTCCTGTCTTCCAGTGCTAGGACCAATTGTAGAGGCATGCTTTCAATCTTCAGACAGTGCCAAGCAACCAAGAGCTTGTGGTTTTCACTGGGAGATTAGCAGCTCCTCAGAGGAAGGATTACTTTGCAAGCCACCTTCGTGGCAGTGAGGGAGGTGACATATTCAGACAGGGAGAGAAACTTTTGAGTACTTACAAAAACTTGCAAGTGGTATTTGTGGAGCTTTCTCTTTTCCCCTTCAGTTGTCAGCCAGAAGGGACTGTGCAAGTTTTACTTGAGCCTAGAGAATCACAGAATGAACCAGGTTGGAAAAGACTTCTAAGATCAAGTCCAACCTACCACCTAACCCTTCTAATGAAGTAAACCCTGGCACCAAGTGCCTCATCCAGTCTCCTCTTAAACACCTCCAGGGATGGGGACTCCACCACCTCCCTGGGCAGCCCATTCCAGTGCCAATCACTCTTGCTATGAAGAACTTCTTCCTAACATCCAGCCTGAACCTGCCCTGCTGCAGCTTGAGGCTGTGTCCTCTTGTTGTGTTGCTCGGTGCCTGGCAGAAGAGACCAACCTCACCTGGCTTCAGCCTCCCTTCTGGTAGTTGTAAAGAGCAATGAGGTTTCCCTTGAGACTCCTCACAGAATCATTCAAGTTGGCAAAGCCTCCCAGGATTGCTGAGTCCAACTTATAACCCTACTCTACAAAATTCACCTTAAACCGTATCTTTAAGCAACACATCCAAACGATAAGCTGGAACCTCTCAAACCATGACAACTCTTCAGCAGCTTAGTTGCCATTCTAAATGCTGAAAATAGAAGATGGGAAGGACAAAATCCATCCATGGATTTGCATTTTGGAGACTACTTAGTTAATATTTGTTATCCACTGACAAAAAGCATTCTATTATTATGTTGTTCCATGCCAAATCATTAACATGGAATCATAGAATGGTTTAGGTTGGAAGGGACATCAAAGTTCGTTCAATTCTGAGCCCCCACCATACGCAGGGACACCTCCCACTAGAACAGGAGGCTCAAGGCCTCATCCAACCTGGCCTTCAACACCTCCAGGGAGGGAGCAGCCACAGCCTCCCTGGGCAACCTGTGCCAGTGTCTCACCACCCTCACTGCAAACAACTACTTCCTAACATCCACTTTCAATCTCCCCTCTGACACTTTAAATTCATTCCTCCTCCTCCTCTCATTACAATACTTTGTCAATAGTCCCTCCCCAGCTCTCCTGTAGTCCTCTTCAGATCCTGGAAGGCCACTCCAAGGTCTCCTGGAAGCCTTCTCTTCTCCAGGCTACAGACCTCCAACTCTCATAGCCTGTCCTCATAGCAGAGCTGCTGCAGCCCTCTGAGAGTCTTGGTGGCCTCCTCTGGATTCAGAGATTCCTATCAGTGACAAATTTCCTGATAGCCCATTTTAATTGTGGCATCTGTTAAGGAGTTGTTGCATGTTTTTTTAAGCAATCAGGACATCTCTGGATGTTGCTGGAAGGGTACTTGCAAGAGTCAGCTGTATGAGTGTTTATTGGCTGTGTTAATAAACACCTCCTCCCCACCTTGGAGAAGTAATGAAAATGTATTAAACTTCCTCTTTCTTATCTTTTCACTCAAAATGTCATCTTTTTGCATGTTCCCAGATGGAAGATTATCAAATGGTCCACTCATTTTATTTATCATTACTCCAGAAGCAATTGCAATGTCTTCCTCTGTCTTTTGACTGCACCAGAGGTGAAGGAAATGTTGGCTGTTTGGTTTTTTTAGGTACTTAAATGTGTAAAATGAGTAACAAAAAGGGGAGAAAAAAAAGGCTTGTCTAAATCCATCAGGCTTTAATATTTTAAAACAATGATGTCTGCAGCAAATAACACAGGGGACCATGTCTAGGTCTATTCACGGGCAAAGCTGAAAGATGGCATCAGCTGGGGGTGTTCAGCCTGGAAAAGAGGAGGCTCCAGGCAGACCTAAGAGCAGCCTGCCAGTATACTTGAAGTGGGATACAAGAAGACTGCAGAGGGACTGTTTGGAAAGGCCTGCAGCAACAGGATGAGGTAAATGGCTTCAAATGAAAGCAGAGCAGATTGAGATTGGATGTTAGGAACAGGTTCTGCACCATGAGGATGCTGGAACACTGCAACAGGTTGCCCAGGGAGGTGGTTAGGTCCCCATCCCTGGAGATATTCACAGTGAGGTTTGACAGCACTGTGGGCAACCTGATCTAGTTGAGGATGCCCCAGCTGACTGCAGGGGGGGGAGCTGGACCAGGTAACCTTATGAGGTCCCTTCCAACCCAGACCTTTCTATGATTCTATGATCAGCCAAATTCTTTGCTGAGGTTTTATGGGTATAGAGAGGTTGGAAGAAGAGAAGGGAGAGAGGGCAGTGGGGAAAGTCTGCTATTTGAAAAGATGAAAGTATACCAGGTCTAAACCCTTTAGCAGTATGACATCACTTTTTCTTGGCTTGAACTTTAGACAGTGTATTGACATAAAATCAATCTGGTAATATGAAAGGGTTCCACTTACCAAAGGATTTGAGACATCTAAACTGAGACTGAAGTCTCCCCAGGCCCCATCTTGCTTTATTCTCTATAGCAACCAAGTGAGAAAGGCAACCGAGATCAAAATCCCAGGAGGGAGAAGTATTTTTTTGCCTTTGAAAATTTCTGTGCTTATGAAGACATAGTCTGGGTTCCTGCCTTCAGAATATTAACTAAGCTCCCTTTAGCAGGAAGGCACAGAAGGAGTGTGCCAGGAAACAGGGATGAGTTTGCCTAGATAGGTGGTCTGTGTCTGGTGGGTGGGGAACCAGCTAACAAGTCCTACCCAGAGGGTGGAAACAAAGAGTTCTTCCTCTAGCTGGCACAGCCTGGCACAAGCTGGGCCCAAAGCTGTTGAAAATCTTCCTGAGTGATCTGTGTATTGGTTATCAACAACAGCCTGGGGAACTTTGTGGATGACACCAAAACAAGTGGGGAGGATGATGCACTAGAAGGCAGAGCCATCCTCCAGAAAGACCTGGGCAGGGTGATGGAGTGGGCTAATAAGAATCTGAAGAAGTTCAATGAGGACAGGTCCTGCACCTGCAAATACCTAACTCAGGAGCACAACTCAGACTGGGATCCACCTGGCTTGGCAGCAGCCCTGTGCAAAGGGACCTGGGGGTCTTGGTGTGCAACAAACACAGCATGAATGAACAGCGAGCTGCAGGGGCAAAGGAAGCCAGCAGGATGCTGAGGTGCATCAGCAAGGGCATCACCATCAGAGACCCAGAAGTCATTGTCTCATCCTGCTCAGCATTGGTCAGACCACACCTGCAGCACTGCCTGCAGTTTAGATCTCTGCTGTACAGAAGAAATGTGGGCAGGCTGGAAGGTGTCCAGTCAAGGGCCAGGAGAATGCTCAGAGGGCTGGCAGCCCTGCCAGGGGAGGAAAGGCTGAGAGAGCTGGCATTGTTCAGCCTGGAGAAGAGAAGGCATAGGGCTGACCTTATTATCATGGACCAGGACATTAGAGTGGTTACCAGGAGGATGGTAACTCCTTTTTCCAAGGAGTCCCACAGAAAAGACAAGAGGTGATGGGGACAAGTGACTGCTGGGGAGATTCCAATTGGAATCCAGATGACAATGTTTGCCCGTGAGAAGAGTGAGACATTGGAATCATCTCCCAAAGGGCAGAAGTGCAGTCCACTCCACTGGAGAGTTTCAAGACTCAGCTTGGCAGGGTGCTGGGCCAGCTTATTTCAACTAGACTATCACCTCAAAAGGTTGGACCAGCTGATCCCTGAGGTCACTTCCAACCTGGCATTTTGTGGCCCTGTGATCCATAATCACGAAATTTGTTCTCATTTGCAGTGATGGTTGAGCTTGAGGCAACATTTCAGCTTTGGTCAAACCTAAAAAGGAGGAGAATTCTCAATTTCACAGCAAACATCTGACAAGTAGAAATAGTTTATGAGTAACAGCTAATACAGACTGCTCAGCTCTCTTATTTCATCTCTCTCCTGGCGTTATAAATCCACCCTGGCACAGATATCGTATTTTATTTGCTGAACCCTCCTCCCCCAGGGAAGGGAAATAAATAAGAATTAGTACTTGAAGAGAAGGATGGATTTGAGATCTGCATTAAATGCTTCATATTCCCTCTGTGATGGATATACTGCCTCCTGCTTGCTGCTTGGAAGTTATTTAATGGGCCTGCTGAAATGAGTTCCTTAATGAAGGAATACATGAAAACAAATGCTGCAGAAAGCCATTGTGCTGTCCATCCATCTGAGTTACAGGAGCAAATGGATTGAAGGGAAATGTGAGCCAGAGGAGCACAGAATCAAAGAATTGCTTCAGTTGGAAAAGATCTCTGAGATGATCAAGTCAAAACATCAGCCCAACACCACCATGCTCACTAAACCATGTCCGAATGTGCTACGTGACCACGTTTTCTTGGCACCGCCAGGGATGGGGAATCTGCCACCTCTCTGGGCAGCCTGTTCCAATGCCTGATCACCCCTTTAGTAAATGAACTTTTCCTAATCTCCACCCTGAACCTCCACCTCCCCTGAGACAATTTCAGGCCTTTTCCTCTCATTCTATCACCTGAGAGTAGGGAGAAGAGACCAACCAATGAGCTGCCCAGGGAGGTGGTAGAGTCACCCACCCTGGATGTGGTGGGGTCATTCAGATGTGGTGATCAGGGATATGGTTTAAGGTGAATCTTGCAGAGTAGTGTTATAGGTTGGACTTGGTGATGCTGAGGGGCTTTGCCAATCTGGATGTTTCTGTGACTCTGTGAACCCCTATCTCTCTCCAACCTCCTTTCAGAGGCTTGTAGAGAGCAAGGAGGTCTCCCCTCAGCCTCCTTTTCTCTAGTTCACTCAGCCACTCCTTACCAGCCCTGCTCTCCAGATGTTTCACTACCTTCATTGCCCTTCTCTTGACCTGCTCCAACACAGAATCACAGAAAACATCTAGTAGGATCCAAATCTCATCCAGTCTAATCTTTGACCCAGTTTAGGTTTGACATTTAACCACAGCCCTAAGCACCAGCTACTTGAGCACCTCCAGAGACGGGGACTACAGCACTGCCCTGGGCAGAACATTCCAGTGTCTGAGAAGCCTCTCTGGGAAGAAATATTTCCTAGCATCCAGCCTGAATCTCCCCTGGGACAGCTTGGAACCATTCCCTCTGTTCCTCTCCCTTGCCACCAAGGAGCAGAGACTGCCCTCTCCTCTCTCCAACCTCCCTGCAGAGAGCAAGAAGGCCTCCCTCAGCCTCCTCTTCTCCAGCCTGCACACTTCCAGCTCCCTCAGCCCCTCCTCACAGCCCAGATGCTCCAGGCCCTTTTCCAGCCTCATTGCCCTTCTCTGGAGAGGCTCCAGCCTCTCAGCGTCCTTCTTGTAGTGAGCAGGAAGAGCATAGATTATGTGTTTATATGAGTGAAATCTATTTAGACCCTTGGAACCATCAGTATAGAAATAATCAGAAGTAATAACAACCACAATAAATAACTAATAACAGTACAAAAACAAAGTTAAAAAAAAACAGTACTAAAGTAACCACAATGAATATGTAGACTCTGGACATGGCTCAGCAGCTCAAGGAATTTTTTATCCAGCTGCACTCTTTTACACAACTCCAGTATACAGCATTTCATTTCTTGTGGTCTGCTCTTAATGAATACGAAGTAGCCTTTTTTACAGACAAGTTCTGCCATGCTGCATTTTCCTTCACTGGAATGAATAGAAGCTGAGTTTGATTCTTGCATTAAGAAATCAGTGTGGTTGCCTTGCCTTTTTTAAATTCTAAGGTGGGGAGCACACAGTTATTTTCCATTATTAAAATGCTGGTAGTGGATACAAAAATGAAATAGCACCTGCTTAGCACAGGATATTTCCCCTGCCTTTGCATTTCTTTATGCCCTTTGTCTTCTCTTCATTGAAAGTGCTTCGGACATTTGTTTTAGTCCTGTCTGCAGAGCTGTGTGATGCTAGCAGTAAGTGATGCAGCTGCTAAAGAAGGTGCTTAAGTGTCAGAAGGATTTACTGATGAGCAGAGGGCTGGAGCTGCCCTGCTATGGAGACAGGCTGGGAGAATTGGGGCTGTTCAGTCTGGAGAAGAGAAGGCTCCCAGGAGACCTTCTTGTGGCCTTCCAGTATCTGAAAGGGGCTACAAGAAAGCTGGGGAGGGACTTTTTAGGGAGTCAGGTAGTGATAGGACTGGGAGGAATGGAGAAAAACTAGTAGTGGGTAGATTCCGATTGGATGTTAGGAAGAAGCTCTTCACCATGAAGGTAGTGAGAGACTGGCACAGGTTGCCCAGGGAGGTGGTGGAAGCCTCATCCCTGGAGGTTTTGAAGGCCAGGCTGGATGTGTCTCTGGGCAAACTGATCTAGTGTGAGGTGTCCCTGCCCATAGCAGGGGGATTGGAACTGGGTGATCCTCAAAGTCCCTTCCAACCCTGACAGTTTTGTGATTCTGTGATTCCAGGAGTGAGAAAAGAGCAAGATGTGCTCTAATGGGTGGTTCAGCTTTCTGACACTAACTGATGCCACCAGCATCTGCTGAGGGCAAGTTTGTAGCCACCTTCTGTTTCCCAAAGCTGTAAGTTTTGCATTTAGCATTTGTTAACCTGTCTGGAGAAGACAAGGCTCTGGGAGAGACCTTAAAGCGACCTTCCAATACCTGAAGGAGGCCTAGAAGAATGCTGGGGAGGGACTCTTGAGAAGGGCTTGTAGGATGAGGGGGAATGGATTGAAGCTGGAAGAGGAGTGATTAAACTGGATATTAGAAAGAGATTCTTTGCAGTGAGGGTAGTGAGACACTGGCACGGGTGACCAGGGAGGCTGTGGATATCCCTTCTCCGATGGTTGGAAGAGGTCTTGAGCAACCTGTTCTAGTGGTAGGTGTCCCCGCACACGGTGAGGGGATGGAACCAGAGTCTTAGAATCACAGAATGGTTTAGGTTGGAAGGGACATGAAAGCTCATCCAGTTCCAGTCCCCTGGCATAGGCAGGGACACCTCCCACTAGAACAGGTCGCTCAAGGCCTCATGCAACCTGGCCTTCAACACCTCCAGGCAGGGAGCAGCTACAAACTCCCTGCGCAACCTGTGCCAGTGTCTCACCACCTTCACTGCAAACAACTACTTCCTAACATCCACTTTCAATCTCCTCTCTGATACTTTAAACCCATTCCTCCTCATCCTGTCATTACAAGACCTTGTCAACAGTCTCTCCCCAGCCCTCCTGTAGCCCCCTTCAAATACTGCAAGGTCACTTCAAGGTCTCCTGGAAGCCTTCTCTTCTCCAGATTGCAGAGCCCCAACTCTTGTAGCCTGTCCTCATAGCAGAGCTGCTGCAGCCCTCTGAGCATCTTGGTGGCCTCCTCTGCTATGTCTCCAACAGTTCCATGTCCTTCTTGTGCTGTTGGGGGCTCCAGAAGTGCACACAGTAAACTAGATGATCTTGACAGTCTCTTTCAGCCCAAACTATTCAGTGACAGTAAGGGTATTGAGACACTGGCACAGTTTGCCCAGGGAGGTCGTGCATGCCCCCTCCCTGGAGGTGTTCAAAGCCATATGGGTTGAGGCTTTGAGCCACCTGGGCTAGTGGAAGCCCAGGCACAGGGGCTGGAACTAGACGTCCTTTAAGGTTCCTTCCAACTCAAACCATTCCAGCCCCCATGGCACAGGGGCTGGAAGTAGATACCCTTTAAGGTCCCTTCCAACTCAAACCATTCCATGATTCTAGGAAATGATGAGTCTTTTTGGCCATGATGCTGAAAGAAGCAGGAGTGTAAAAGGCTCCAGGTGGCCTCACTACATTCTGATAGCTCAGTGTATGGCTCATGTGTCCGCTAATGATAGTTAAATTTAAGTAATGCCTCCCTACTCCAAAACCAGCCCCAACTGCCTTACTCAGCTTGAAATCAATTAATTTTATTAACTTCACAACAGGCATTTGTAATTTAGTGCAACATTCCTCTGAGAGGAGCGAAGCCTGGAGTCCTCCTCACTAGATAATATCCCAATGGTAAGAGTCTTGGGCTTAGGAGACGCTTTGTGTCCTGACTGATCTGCTGTGCTTTGGACTCTTGATATTTCCTTCACTTTCACTTTCACTGAACCACAGCATTGGTTTGGTTGGAAGACACCTTTCAAAACATCAACTCCAACCATTCACCCAGCACTGATAGGTCAGCACTAAACCCTGCTCCTCAGCATCACATTTTTAAAGAGTTTTAAAATCCTTCCAGGAATGGTGATTCCGCCACCTCCCTGGGCAGCCTGTTCCAGGCCTTGACAACCTTCTGGGGAAGAAATTCTTCCTAATCTTCAATCTAAGCCTCCCCTGGCACAACCTGATGCCATTTCCTCTTATGCTGTCACTTGTTCCTTGGCAGAACAGACCAATCCCCACTTGCTATAATCTCTTTTCAGGTAGTTGCAGGGAGGAATGAGGTCTGCCCCTCAGCCACCTTTTCTCCAGACTAAACATCCCCAGTTCCCTCAGCTGCTTCTCACCAGACCTGTTCTCCAGACTGCTGGATGGATGGCCTCATCCAACCTAATCTTGAATACTTCTAGGAGGGTGGCACAGCTAAGCCACCATCTTTGTCCTAGAACGTTTGTGGGTGTGCAAAAAAAGCAGGAACACAAATTCAGAGCTTCCTGCCATAACATTCCAGCTCATTCCAGCAAGTCTGCATTTTGATCTTTCTGCCAGAGGCAGGTAGATATGTGGAGGACACCTGTCAAATGGGTGTTTCAAACCTTAAAGAGTTACTGTTGGGGGAGCATGTGGAAATAGAGTTGTGTTTTATAATCACCTGATGAGGTAACCAAGTGCTGTCATTATTTTTAATGCTTAAGCTCAGAGACCAAAGAGCACTTTCCCAACAGGCTCAGAGCCCTGGCTATAACCAAAATGTTTTGTCAGACAGAAGATTTACTGCTTTCCCTCCAGCCTGCATCTCAATTCAGTTCCCATCTGCTTCCCATGATGCCTACAGCTTTGCACAGTACAGCCGAAGTTTCTAGGGAATCATGGAGCCATAGAATTGTTTAGGTTGGAAAAGACCTCTCAGACCATCAAATCCATCCACCAATCTGAGACCACCATGGCCACTAAGCCATGTCCCCAGGTGCCATCTCCACACATATCTTGAACACCTCAAGGCATGGTGACTTCACCATCTCCCTGGATGACCTATTCCAGTGCCTTTAATGGAATTTACTACTTCCCACCTAGCCTCCATTCAGTTTCCACCTGCTTCTCATGTTGCCTACAGCTTTGCACAGTACAGCCTAAGTTTTTATAGCTCCAAGGAAATTAATAAGGATCATCAGTATGCAGGGTCCTTCTGTTCATTTCTTCTTTGATCTGACACCCCACACTAGATCAGGCTGTCTAGAGCCTCATCCAGCCTGGCCTTAAACACCTGCAGGGATGGGACTTCACCACATCCCTAGGCAACCTGTTCCAAGGTCTCATCACCCTCATGCCAAAGAACTTCTTCCTAACATCCAGTCTGAATTTACTCATTCCCAGCTTTGTTCCATTCCCCCCAGGCCTATTTACTACCTGACACCCTAAAAAAGTCTCTCCCCAGCCTTCTTGTAGGCCCCCTTAAGATACTGAAAGGCCATAATAAGATCACCTTGGAGCCTTTTCCTCTCCAGACTGAACAGCCCCAACTCCCTCAGTCTCCCCATAAGAAAGGTGCTCTAGGTCTCTGATAACTTATGTTCTGGTAATTATAAAACAGCTGGATTGAGATCAAAAGCATATTTCTGGGTGATTTCCATGCCATATTTTAATGGTTTGGGATCTGTCTCCACTCTGCACTCAGAGACACATTGATGGTGGTGTTGAAACATAGCAGTTATTAACCACATCCAATAACTCACCCAGGCAGCTCACAGAACAAAATAATGTCACTCAGAAAGGTCCTTTCAGATTACCAAGTCCAACCATTCTCTAACTCTATCAAGGCTGTAGTTGAACCACATCCCTCAGCACCACATCTATGCCTCCTTTCAACACTTCCAGGGATGAGGATTCAACCACCTCTCTAGGGAGCCTGTTCCAGTCTTTCAGAACCTTTTCTGTGAAGAACTTTCTTCTAATATCCAACTTAAACCTCCACAGGTGTAACTTGAGGGCCTTTCACAAAATCACAGAATCACATTCCTATCACTTATTATCTATTTCATTTGCAGGGAAAAGATTTGGTAAAGCTGGTAAATGCTATTTGCTTGTGTTTTAATTGAGGAGGCATTTGTTGGAAAGAAAATGGCTGCAGCCAAAAACTCCAAATGTATGCCTAGATTAAAATTATTCTGATTAAAATAGGTACTGGTGTGGATGGAGGTGTTTAGAGGAGCTATGTGAGGCTTTGTGTAAATTCATGTATGTCATAGAATCACAAAATTGTCAGGGTTGGAAGGGACCTCAAGGATCATCCAGGTCCAACCTCCCTGCCATGGGCACCTCACACTAGAGTGGCTTGCTCAAAGCCACATCCAACCTGGCCTTGAAGACCTCCAGGGATCAGGCTTCCACCACCTCCCTGAGCAACCTGTGCCAGTCTCTCATCACCTTTACACTGAAGAGCTTCCTAACATCCAGTCTGAATCTACCCACCTCTAGTTTTGCTCCATTCCCCCTGCTCCTATCACTGCCTGACATCCTAAAAAGTCCTTCACCAGCTTTCCTGTAAGCCCCCTTAAAACTCCTAAGAAATAGGTAATTTCAAACACCTGCTGTCTACAACCACCTGAAGGGAGGCTGTAGCCAGGTGGGGGTTGGTCTCTTCTCCCAGGCAAGCAGCAACAGGACAAGGGGACACAGCCTCAAGTTGTGCCAGGGGAAGTATAGGCTGGATGTTAGGAGGAAGTTCTTCACAGAGAGAGTGATTGGCATTGGAATGGGCTGCCCAGGGAGGTGGTGGAGTCACCGTCTCTGAGGGGTTCAAGAAAAGACTGGATGAGGCACTTAGTGCCATGGTCTATTTGACTGGATAGGGCTGGGTGCTAGGTTGGACTAGATGATCTTGGAGGTCTCTTCCAACCTCACTGATTCTATTCTATTCTACTGTGGTTTTGCAGAAGCACAGCCTAATAGGAGACACAGGAAAGCACACATAATTTCTATCTCTCCAAAGTATATATGCAGTGTATATGTGACAGGCTAGGACACAGTCCCAGCAAGCTATTCCACTTATTGATTCTTGGAGTCCTTCCCTCTTTAGCTCTGGTCTGTCTGTAAAGGTGTTTCTGGAGGCTGCATCTTGAATACTGAGTTCAGTTTTGGGCCCTTCACTCCAAGAAGGACACTGAGGTGTCCAGAGAAAAGCAATGAAGCTGGTGAAGGGTCTGGAGAACAGGGTTGGGGAGAAGCAGCTGAGGGAACTCCAGGATTGTTTAGTCTGGAGGAAAAGAGGCTGAGGGCAGACCTCATTGCACTGTTCAAGTCCTTGAAAGCAGGTTGCAATGAGGTTGGGATTGGTCTCTTCCTGATTCTTCTCCCTGCTATCTATCAAGTGATAGAGTAAGAAGAAATGGCCTAGAATTGTGCCAGGGGCAGGGGTTAGAATCGTAGAATCATAGAATCAAACAGGTTGGAAGAGATCTCCAAGATCGTCCAGCCCAACCTAGCACCCAGCCCTATCCAGTCAACCAGACCATGGCACTAAGTGCCCCATCCAGGCTTTGCTTCAACACCTCCAGGGATGGTGACTCCACCACCTCCCTGGGCAGCCCATTCCAATGCCAATCACTGTCTGTCAAGAACTTCCTCCTAACATCCAGCCCAGACCTCCCCTGGCACAACTTGAGGCTGTGTCCCCTTGCTCTGTTGCTGGTAGCCAGAGGGTTGGACTGAATGATCCCCTTTAAACCCCTACCATGCTAGGATGTTGTGACTTAAGCACACAGACTAAGAAAAACATAGGTTGGATATTAAGAAAATTTTCACTGCTGCAAGAATGGTCAGGGATTGGAATAGGCTGCCCAGGGAGGTGGAGGAGTCACTGTCCCTTAGAGATGTTCAGGAAACCTGCGGGCATGTCACACTGCGACATGGTTTAGCAGTTGTGGTGGTGTTGGGTGGACAGTTGGATTTGAGGATCTTAGAGGTGTTTTGCAACCAAAACAATTCTCTGATTCTATGATATTTTATAACAAGACCAAAAAGTCCCAGATATAAGTCTATTGTGTTTATGTATACATGGGCAGGGGGGTGGTGGTGAAGGTTTTGAGGTTCTGTTATTTTAGGTTTCTCCCCCCCGCAAATGACATTCCAACATTTTAAGTTAAGAAAAGCCATCATTTATGCCCCCCAAAGTCTTCTGAAACTAAGAGCTGTTTGCCAAGCAGCAGAATAAATATCTCAGCCTCTTAAATAACCACCTTAGCATTTGGGGTTTCGTTTCCACCTGGGTGGTGACCTAGTTCAACCCTAATTAATATTTAATACCTCACAAAAACACTGCCTGGAGTGGTACGGCTACAAACACAGTAAACAGATGAGCTGGACCACAAATTGGGATTAAAAGTTTAGTTTGTGGAAACAAGCAGGTACAGACAACCCAGATCAGAAGGAGGAGGAGTGGATCAGTCTTTAGTCACTCCGTGAAGTGCATATCTTGCTCACCAGGCTTATAATTGACTTTCTGATTCATTTACTTCAGCTTTTAATTGCAGCCCCAGGTTAATATTCCAAAATCTTTGTTATTGTTTTACTCTGAAAAGAGTCCCAATGATTTCCAGGACACTGTAGCTAAGGTAGGGAAGGATGGATCAGAAATCCTTGTAAGTACTACAGCATCTGTATCAGGAATGACTCCAGTGTATGATTTTAAAGATGTCCTCCTTCTTCTTCTTTTGCCCCTGTACTCAGCACTGGTTAAGCCACACCTTGAGTCCTGTGTGCAGTTCTGGGCCCCTCAGTTTAACACAGATGTTGAGGTGCCTGAACGTGTCCAGAGAAGGGCAGCAAGGCTGGGGAGGGGGCTGGAGCACAGCCCTGTGAGGAGAGGCTGAGGGAGCTGGGGGTGTGCAGCCTGCAGAAGAGGAGGCTCAGGGCAGATCTCACTGCTATCTACAACCACCTGAAAGGAGGCTGTAGCCAGGTGGGGTTGGCTTCTTCTGCCAGGCAGCCAGGGACAGAAGAGGAGGGCACAGTCTTGAGCTGCAACAGGGCAGGTTCAGGCTGAATGTTAGGAAGAAGTTCTTCAGAGCAAGAGTGATTTGCATTGGAATGGGCTGCCCGGGGAGGTGGTGGAGTCCCCATTCCTGGAGGTGTTTAAGAGCAGGCTGGATGAGGCACTTGGTGCCAGGGTTTAGTTAACTAGAGGGTGTTAAGTTGGACTCAATAATCTTAGAGGTCTTTTCCAACCTGCTTCATTCTGTGGTTCTGTGACACGTCTATGGTGGCTTTACAGAAGTCCATATGTGTTGCACATTTAAATAGCTGCTTGCTCTTTACCAAGCTTCCAGAATGCAGCTTGTCAACAAGTTCATCCTCCCCTACATGCTGTGTGGTAGGTCTTTTCCAACCTGCCTCATTCTGTGATTCTGTATCATTCTGTGACACTTGTCAGAAATTTTACTCAGACCTCCATTTTCTTCCCTTTCCACAGAAACATAAAATCATAGATTCACAGAATTCATTGGGTTGGAAAGGACCCACAGAGATCATCTTGTCCAATATTCCTGCAGTCAATGGGGATATCTCTGGCTAGACCACGTTGCTCAGGGCTGCACCATAGTATCCTAGAATGGTTTAGGTTAGAAGGGACCTCAAAGCTCAGCCAGTTCCAATCCCCCTGCCATGGGCAGGGACACCTCACAGTAGATGAGGCTGGCCAGAGCCTCATCCAGCCTGGCCTTAAACAGCTCCAGAGATGAGGCCTCTGTCATCTTCCTGGACAACCCATTCCAGTGTGTCACCACTCTCATGGTGGAGAACTTCTTCCTTGCCCTGCTGGCCACTCTTCTCTTGACCTTGAAGGCCTCTAAGGGTGCAGCCTCCACTACATCTCAGGGCAACCCATTCCAGTACTTACTACCCTCATTGTGAAGAACTTCCTTGAGTACCTTGAACATTGTGTTCAGTTTTGGGCCCCTCCATACAAGAAGGACACTGAGGTGCTGAAGCAGGTCTTGAGAAGGAAAACAAAGTTGCTGAAGGGTCAGGGGAAGAGAACTGGACAGCAGGTTGTCTGAGGAGCAGCTGAGAGAACTGGGACTGTTCAGTTTGCAAAAGGGAAGCCTGAAGGAAGACCTTCTTGTCCTCTGCAACTCTCTGACAGGAGGCTGGAGCAAGGCGGGTGGTGGTCTTTACTCTCTTGTCTTGCAACAAGTGATAGGACAAGAGGAAAGGGCTTTAAGTTGTACCCAGGAAGGCTTAGTTTGAACATTACAGGAAACATCTTCACACTGAAAGGGTTCTCAAAGACTTGAAGAGGCTCCTCAGGGATGAACTTGAATCCCCACCCCTGGAGGTGTGTAAAAGAGGCAGAGGTGTGGTGCTAAGAGGCAGAGGTGTGGTGCTGAGAGCCACGGTTTAGAACCAGACTTGGTAGAGTCAGAGAATGGTTGGACTCAATGATCTGAAAGGTCTTTTCCAACCAAAACCATTCTGTGATATAATTATGTTATCATGCAGTTGGTGGTTTTGTTGGAAGGAGGTCAGGCTTTGGGAAGGGAGTTGTATGGAAACCCAGAGGTGGTTTGCACAGCTTCATGGCCCAATATACGTCTGCTGGACAGGACAGAAATGCAGGCAGTTACCATCTTTTGCCAAATCACTGGGGAAAGTTATTTGTCTGAGAGACTGAAAGCAGACAAGAGGAAGAAAAGCCCAACTCCCCACATTCCTCAGAAACCCAAGGGAGCTGATTTCTCATAAATAAAGTTGTTGGAAAAACAAATAATCTCTTACCACTATCCTTTTACGAGGAATTGGCTTTACATGGCTCATCGAGGTCTTAACTACCAGCACCTTCCTTTTACAATACAGGGAGAGAGAGAGGGTGAAAGCAAAAGCAAGCAAAAGCAAGCAAAAAGGCTTCACGCTAGCCTGAGGCTAAAGTAAATGTGCTTTAAAACTGTGCCCAACCACTGTGACAAGAGCTGTGTGCTGTAAAGGGGTTGGCAGCTTCCAGCTGGAGAAATTAAATCTTGTTTGTGTGGCAAACACTTAATAACTTTTTGCTGTGTTTGATGGAAATGATTAATGCAGATCTGACTGTAGGACGTCTGTAAGCAGGAAAGGCATATTTAAGAAGTGTCTTTTTTGCTTGTTTGTTTTGTCTCCAGAGGAGCAGAATATGTCTCCTGACTGCAAAGGAGCAGAAATGCAGAGCACAGTGAAATAAAAGTTTTCCAATTTTGACACAGAAGTGATGCCTGCAAGCTCTGAGATACGACTGCACAGGGCTAAAACTGGGCATCATCACTCACTGAACAAAACAGCTCAGCTCTGAAGTCACATTCTTCTATCCCAGCCCCCTGGAGAGGGACCTGGGAGTGCTGGTGGATAATGAATTATCCATGGCACAGCAATATGCCCTTGTGGCCAAGAAGGCCAACGGGATCCTGGGGTGCATTGAGTGTGTCCAGCAGATCAAGGGAGGTTCTCCTCCCCCTTTACTATGTCCTGGTGAGACCTCACCTTGAGTACTGTGCTCAGTTTTGGGCTTCTCTGTTTAAGAGGGACAGGGATCTGCTGGAGAGGGTCCAGCAGAAGGCTACAAGGATGATGGGGGGACTGGAGCACTGCCTGACGAAGAGAGGCTGAGGGACCTGGGGCTGTTCAGTCTGGAGAAGAGAAGACTGAGAGGGCATTTAATAAATGGTTAATAATATCTGAGGGCTGGGGGTCAGGAGGCAGGGGACAGGCTCTGCTCACTTGCTCCCTGGGATAGGACAAGGAGCAATGGATGCAAGCTGCAGCACAGGAGGTTCCAGCTCAACACAAGGGGGAACTTTTTGACTGTAAGGGTCCCAGAGCACTGGCACAGGCTCCCCAGAGAGACTGTAGAGTCTCCTTCTCTGGAGCCTTTCAAGGTCTGTCTGGATGTGTTCCTGTGTGACCTCAGCTAGACTTTGTGGTCCTGCTGTGGTGGGGGGCTAGACTCAATAATCTCTTTGGGTCACTTCCAACCCCTAACATCCTCTAATACTCTGACATTGTGGTCCTTGAGCGTGTCCAAAGAAGCACAATGAAGCTGGAGAAGGGTCTGGAGAAGAGCAGTGGAGCTAGAGAACAGGAGTCTGGAGAACAGGTCCGGTGAGGAGTATGTGAGGGAACTGGGGTTGTTCAGTCCATAGAAAAGGAGGCTGAGGGGAAGACCTCACTGCTGTGATCCTGTGACCCATGAAGTTTACTGAATCACTGAATGGTGGGGAGATCTCTAGAGATTATCTAGTCCAACCCTCCCTGCTAGGCAAAGTCACCTAGATGAGGTTGCTCAGGCAACCTTCCAGGCAGGTTTGGAATCTCTCCAGCAAAGAAGACAGGGCAGTCTGCTCCTTCACAGCACCGAATTCTCTCCTAATGTTCAGGTGGAACCTCCTGGGTTCCAGTTTGTGTTCATTTAGACTTCATACTTGTCTACAGCTACCTGAAGGAGAGGAGGCTGCTGCTGGGCTCTTCTCACAGGTAATTGGAGACAGAACAAGGAGGAATGGCCTCAAGCTGAGGCTGGGGATGTTTAGATTAGACATTAGGAAAAGGTTTTTCATGGAAAGAGTGGTCAGGCACTGGAATGAGCTACCCAGGGAGGTGGTGGAGTCACCCACCCTGGATGTGTTTAAGAGTGGTTTGGATGTGGTGCTTAGGGCTATGGTTTAAGGTGAATCTTGTAGAGTAGGGTTCTAGGTTGGACTCGGTGATGCTGAGGGGCTTTGCCAGCCTGGATGTTTCTGTGATTCTCTGATTCTGTGATTAGTCCTTGCTAGTTACAGGACACAACTGAAAAGAGTCTGGCTCCATCCTCTTGCATCCTACCTTTTAGCTCTTGCTGAGCATTGATAAGATCCCCTCTCAGGCTGCTCTTTTCCAGGCTCAACAGCCCCAAGGCTCTCAGCCTTTCTTCCTCAGAACTGCTCCAGGCCGCTCAGCACATTAGTAGCCTCTGCTGGACTCTCCTCAGTAGTCCTCTCTCTCTCTTTAACTGGGCAGTCAATATTGCAGAACTGGCCTCACTGTGGCAGAGTGGAGGGAAGGAAGAACCACCCTTGACCTGCTGTCCACACTCTTCTTAATGCACTCCAGTAGACCTTCCTGGCCATAAGGGCACGTTGCTGGCTCATGCCAAACCTGTTCACAGGTACCCCCAGAGCTGCTTCTCCACAGAGCTGCCCTCCAACCTGTATTAAGGGACTTTCTTTGTAGTCACATAATTCCATCAGAAGAAGTCATTGTTTGTACACCCTTCACTGAGTTGTTTGATTTCTTTCCTTGTAGGAGTCTAGATAAGTCCAGCAGAAATGTTCATTTATGCATCATAAAACCTGAAGGTTTAAGAAGGAAGTTCTTCAGCATGAGGCTGGCAAGAGACTGGCACAGGTTGCCCAGGGAGGTGGTGAAAGCCTCCTCCATGAAGGCTTTTGAGGCCAAGCTGGATGTGGCTCTGGGCAAGCTGATCTAGTATGAGGTGTCCCTGCCCATGACGGGGGGGTTGCAACTGGATGATCCTTAAGGTCCCTTCCAGCCCTGACAGTTTTGTGATTCTATGAACAAAAAAACCCAACAACAAAAAAGCAAAGAATTTCCTTCAGCTTGCATGGTTCAGAAATTTCCTATCAAAACTGATGACCTCCCTAATACAGCATCTTTTCAGAAGTCATCTTCAGAACAACCAGAGGATGCAAGTTTGCAGATGGCACCAAGCTGTGTGGCACAGCTGACTGGCTAGAGGGCAGGGATCCATCCAGAGGGACCTGGACAGGCTGGAGACGTGGGCCCAGGCCAACCTCATGGCATTCAACAAGGCCAATTGTAAGGTCCTGCACCTGAGTGGGCGTAATCCCAAGCACAACTCCAGGATGGGTGGCAAATGGCTGAGAGCAGACCTGAGGACCAGGACCTGGGGGTCTGGGGTGAAGAAAAGCTCAACATGAGCCTGCAGTGTGAGTGCAGCCCAGACAGCAACCCTGTGCTGGGCTGCAGCAAGAGCAGCGTGGCCAGCAGGGCAAGGGAGGGGATTCTGCCCCTTCACTCTGCCCGCCTGGAGTACTGTGTACAGTTCTGCAGCCCCCAACACAAGAAAGACATGGAACTGTTGGAGCCAGTCCAGAGGAGGCCACCAAGATGCTCAGAGGACTGCAGCAGCTCTGCTATTAGGACAGGCTATGAGGGTTGGGGTTGTGAAACCTGGAGAAGAGAAGGCTTCCAGGAGACCTTGGAGTGGACTTGCAGTATCTGAAGGGGGCTACAGGAGTGCTGGGGAGTAACTACTGACAAGGTCTTGTAATGACAGGAGAAGGAGGAATGGGTTTAAAGTGGCAGAGGGGAGACTGAAAGTGGATGTTAGGAAGAAGTTGTTTGCAGTGAAGGTGGTGAGACACTGGCACAGGTTGGCCAGGGAAGTTGTGGCTGCTCCCTCCCTGGAGGCATTCAAGGCCAGGTTGGATGAGGCCTTGAGCAACCTGTTCTAGTGGGAGGTGTCCCTGCCGTTGTGGTGGGGTTGGAACTGGATGAGCTTTGAGGTCTTTTCTGACCTAACCTATTCTATGATTCTATGCTGCACAGTGTCAAACCACTCCCAAATGCCTGTGCCAGACTGGGCTAGCCAGGATTCTCATATTGTTATAACTGCCCTACTGTGCTGCAGGCACTTGGCTTTAAAAGGGTTGCCTTTGATTTTCTTCCTATTAGAGCTGAGGGAGTTTGGGAAAGCACTCTTGGTGGGTTGGGTATCTTCAACTATAGAAATAATTATTATGTATTAATTTCACTCAATGAAGCTCACAGGACCTAGCAACAGCTTAATTAGAATCACTGGTGAAATTAAAAGTTATTTCAGACGAGGCCAATGTGAAGAGAAATCAGAAGGAAGGCACTGTGGGTAGGAGTGGTAGGATGAGAGGGAATAGACTGGAACTGGAAGAGGGCAAATTTAGACTGGAGATTAGGAAGAAATTCCTTACAGTGAGGGTGGTGAGACACTGGAACAGGTTTTCCAGAGAGGTTGTAGATCCTCCCTCCCTGGAGGCGTTCAAGACCAGGTTAGATGAAGCCTGTAGCAATCTGGGTGAGCCAAAGGTGTCCCTGCCCATGGGAGGGTGGTTGGCACTGGTTGATTTTTAAGGTCCCTTCCAACCCAACCCATTCTATGAATCTATGAAAAGAGAAACAAACATTCCTGCAATAATCCAAATTTTAGACTAAGTGTAGCTAATGCCAATCAGAACATGCAAATGGCAAGAGCACATTTTAACTCCCCACCACTGAGCTTGAAATCTGGAGCTCAGAATGCTGATGGGGGCCAACTACACACCAAGGAGCAGTATCTGGGCTGAACTTTGGGATACACATTTAAATAAACATAAATATGCATTCTTCCCCCCTCCTTTCTAATATATTCCTTGGAAGATAAAATCTTGTGACAAGGATTTACGACAGATACAGAAAGTTTCACTGCAAGTTGTACCTAAATTCAGCTCCAGATCCTCAGGGTAGCATGGAGAGCTCTGCTGTCCATGCTGATGTAAAGCCCTTTAGGACAGATTTTGCAGCTTTCCTTTTCAGAATTATTATTTTTAAGTAGGAAAGTGCAGCTCAGGGCTCCAGAGTTTCATTAATGCAGCTGACATAGAATCACAGAATGGTAGAGGTTGGAAGGGACCTCCTGTGATCATCCAGTTAAAGCCTCCTGCCACTGCAGGATCACCCAGGGCCGGTCGCACAGGAATGCATCCAGGTAGGTCTTGAAAGTCTCCAGAGAAGGAGACTCCACAGCCTCTCTGGGCAGCCTGCCCCAGGGCTGCGCCGCCCTTACAATAACGATTTTTCTTTGCTGTGTAGAGGTGGAACTCCCTGAGTTCCAGACTGTATCCATTCCCTCTTCTCCTATCACAGGACAGCACTGAAAAGAGCCTGGCCCCTGCATCTTGACACCCACCCTGAAGATATTTATAACCATTCATAAGGTCTCCTCTTTGTTTTCTCTGCTCCAGACTAAATAGCCCCAGGTCTCTCACTCTTTCCTCCTCAATGAGATGTTTCAGTCCCTTCATTACCCTTATAGCCTCTGTAGGACTCTCTCTAGTATATCCCTATCCTTCTTGAACAAGGGAGCCCAGAACTGGACACAATAGTCTAGATATGGCCCCACCAGGGCAGAGTAGAGGGGGAAGAGAATCTGCCTTGATATGCTGGACCCACTTTGGATTGGGAGGCCAACTTATTTCCTCTGAGTTTAACTCCACATGGAATGTAACTGCTTGTTTTCAAAAAGTGCCCTTGAGGATCACAGTTTTTCTGCCCAGTTGATTGTTCCTGATCCTCCAGTAGGACTTGGAGCCTCTATGGCTGTGGCTGCATAACTGAGATATCAGAAAGAACTTGTAGCTCTCTACAAGTCCCTGAAAGGAGGTTGTAGTGAGGTGGAGATTGGACTTTTCTCCACACTATCAAGTGATAGGACAAGAGGAAATGGCCTGAAATTGTGCCAGGGGAGGTTTAGGTTGCAGATGAGGAAAAATTTCTTTGCTGCAAGAGTGGTCAGGGATTGGCATAGGCTGCCCAGGGAGGTGGTGGAGTCCCCATCCCTGGAAGTGTTCAGGGCATGGCACTTTGGGATGTGGTCTAACAGCCACAGTGGTGTTGGGTTGAGGGTTGGACTCAATAATCTTAAAGGTCTTTTCCAACTGAAACAGTTGTATGATTCCATGGTTTTATGGTTATGAGATCACAGAATCACAGAATGATCCAGGTTTAAAAAAAGAAAACCCAAAATAATCTCTAGAAGCGCTTCTTTGTTCAGCTCTGATCACAGTGCCTGAGGAGGGCAGATTTAGACCGGAGATCACGGAGAAATTCTTTCCAGTGAGGGTGATGAGACACTGGAACAGATTGCCCAGGAAGGCTGTGGATGCCCCCTCCCTGGAGGTGTTCAAGGCCAGCTTGGATGAGACCTTGAGCAACCTGGGCTAGTGGGAGGGTGTCCCTGCCCATGGCGGGGAGGTTGGAACTGGATGAGCTTTAAGGTCCCTTCCAACTCAAACCATTCTATGAATTTATGAAATCCTCTCATGGCACCAAGCGGCTGTCACTACTGTCCAGGAGCACATCTCAGACTTGAGCTGTTAAGGTTTAGCTTAGATGTTAGAAGAAACTTCTTCCCTGGAAGGATTCTCAAAGACTGGAAGGGATTCCCCAGGCAGGTGGTTGAATCCCCATCATGAGAGGTGTTTCAAATAGGCAGAGATGTGGTGCTGAGTGACGTAGTTTAGCACCGGCCTTGGTAGAGTTAGAGAAGGGTTGGACTGGATGATCTTGAAGGTCTTTTCCAGCCTAGATGATTCAGTGACTCTATAATGTCAGGCATCTGCTTCACATTTGAGATCTGTAAGCAGCTGGATGAAAACAGCTGGAAGGGCAACAAAGTGCAGCTGGGATAGGGGGAAAGAGCTGGGGGCAAGGTCACTGGCAATTTGCACAGCTGACTTGGCTACCAAAAAATGTGTTGAGTGTCTGGAAAAGCAAAGAGCTCAGTCATTGTTTGCTCTTTTAAATTATTAAGCTGAGAAGTAAATTGATACTCCTGAATTTTTCTATCAATGGTTTTTTTTTTCCTCCAGCCATGAAAGAAAATAAACCCAAACATTTTTTTCCCTCCCCACGGGAAAATATTGTTAGATTGCATCAGAAACATCAGCATGTTTGGATATAAAATTGCAAAATAATGTTCCTTTGGATGCCATGGGAATTCCATGAGCATTGCTGTGAGGTTTGGGTTGATTTGCCTTAAAATGGGATTCCAGAAAGTAGCGTGAATTAGGAAGGGTTAGCGGAGAACAACGTGTATGGGGAGAGCTTTGTGCCACTGAGGGCAGGGGAGAGGAAAAAGGCAGAATAAAGGAAGAAGACACAGGGAAGATGGAGTGGAGGGACAGCAAGCACACTGCTGGAACCGGCAGCAGAGGACCACCAATAAAAATGGCCTTTTTTTGCCACCAAGGCCCTAAAGGTTTTCTAGCCAGTGCCCTGGGGTACCAGAAGCCAAGCTGACATGCAGCATTTGTACAATTCAAACCAGTAATGAGATGCTTCTCTTATGATAAAAATGAGCAGGGAAGTGATCTTGCCCCTGTACTCTGCACTGGTGAGGCTACAGCTCAAGTCCTAGGTTTACTTTTAGGACCCCTTGCTACAAGGAAGACATTGAGATGTTGGAGCATGTCCAGAGAAAAGTAATGAAGCTGGTTAAGGGTCTGGAGAGCAGGGCTGGTGAAGAGCAGCTGAGGGAGCTGGGGTGGTTTACCCTGGAGAAGAGGAGGCTGAAGGGAGTCCTCATTGCTCCTTATAAGCCCCAAAAAGGAGATTAGACTGGGGTGGCACTGGACCCATCTGCCTAGTATCAGATGCTAGAAGCAGAGGAAATGGCCTCAAACCGCAGCAGGGGAGGTTTGTGTTGCAGATTAGGAACAACTTCTTTGCTGCAAGAGTGATCAGGCATTGAAACAGCCTGCCCGAGGAGGTGGTGGAGTCCCCATCCCTAGGAGTGTTCAAGAAAGGGGTGGACATGGCACTTCAGGCGATGGTGCAATGGAGGTCCCTGTTGGAGCCACTCCAGAGGAGGCCACGAAGATAGTCACAGGGCTGCAGCAGCTCTGCTATGAGGACAGGCTACGAGAGTTGGGGCTCTGCAGCCTGGAGAAGAGAAGGCTTCCAGAAGACCTTAGAGTGGACTTGTAGTATCTGAAGGGAGCTACAAGAAGGATGGGGAGAGACTACTGACAAGATCTTGTAATGACAGGACAAGGAGGAATGGGTCTAAAGTGGCAGAGGGGAGATTGAAACTGGTTATTAAGAAGAAGTTGTTTGCAGTGAGAGAGATGAGGCACTGGCACAGGTTGCACAGGGAGGTTGTGGCTGCTCCCTGCCTGGAGGTGTTGAAGGCCAGGTTGGATGAGGCCTTGAGTGACCTGTTCCAGTGAGAGGTGTTCCTGCCATTGTGGTGGGGGTTGGAACTGGCTGAGCTTTGAGGTCCCTTCCAATCTAAACCATTCTATGAGTCTATCGCAAAGGTCTCTTTCAACCAAAGCAGTTCTATGAAGATTTGGTTTCCATCTGAATTTACCTCCCATTTTGTACAGCCAATGCACTGATCCTGTCCCATTGTGCTGCTATCCCTGTCTGAGTTACACTCCCGTGTTAGGTATTTCCAGGTGCAAGACCCTACCCTTGTCCCTGCTGAACTGCAGCATCAATGTCCCCAATCAGTTTGGTATCATCTATAAACTTCATCAGAGTGCTCTTACCCTGCACTCATGTCCCAGGATTTCACTGTAGGGTCTTGCACCCGGGAATACCTAACCCAGGAGTGAAGCTCAGACTGGGAAGAAGCACAACAGGATGGCATCAGTGCACTGGCTGCCTTCAGAATGTTAACTAAGATTTCCTTAGGAGGAAGGCACAAAGGGAGTGTGCCAGGAAACAGAGATGAGTTTGCCTAGATAGGTGGTCTGTGTCTGGTGGGTGGGGAACCAGCTAACAAGTCCTACCCAGAGGGTGGAAACAAAGAGTTCTTCCTCTAGCTGGCACAGCCTGGCACAAGCTGGGCCCAAAGCTGTTGAAAATCTTCCTGAGTGATCTGTGTATTGGTTATCAACAACAGCCTGGGGAACTTTGTGGATGACACCAAACAAGTGGGGAGGATGATGCACCAGAAGGCAGAGCCACCCTCCAGAAAGACCTGGGCAGGGTGATGGAGCGGGCTAGCAGGAACCTGGGGAAGTTCAACAAGGACAGGTCCTGCACCTGGGAATATCTAACTCAGGAGTGCAGCTCAGACTGGGGTCCACCTGGCTTGGCAGCAGCCCTGTGCAAAGGGACCTGGGGGTCTTGGTGAGCAACAAATTGCTGTACAAAAAAGATGTGGGCAGGCTGGAAGGTGTCCAGTCAAGGGTCAGGAGAATGCTCAGAGGGCTGGCAGCCCTGCCAGGGGAGAAAAGGCTGAGAGAGCTGGGGTTGTTCAGCCTGGAGAAGGCTTAGGGCAGACCTTATTACCATGGACCAGGACATTAGAGTGGTTACCAGGAGGATGGAGACTCCCTTTTTACAAGGAGTCCCACAGAAAAGACAAGAGGTGATGGGGACAAGTGACTGCTGGGGAGATTTCAATTGGAATCCAGACAAAAATGTTTGCCCGTGAGAAGAGTGAGACACTGGAATCATCTCCTAAGGGAAATAGCAGATTCTCCTCCATCAGACAGTTTTAAAACTCAGCTTGATGGTGTCCTGAGCCAGGTAATTTCAACTAGACTGACACCTAGAAAGTTTGGACCAGCTGATCCTTGGGGTCCCTTGCAACCTGACATTCTGTGCTTCTGTGAGAGCACTGACATTTGCAGGAGGGATCTGAAGTGGTACTGCATCAATACATTCCTATTAAGACTGTTGACAGACATTTGGTCTCCTTTTTCCCTTCTGCTCCAGAGTAAATTCAAGCAGGTCACATTAAACTATGGGTAAAGAGTAGTGGGAAGGTGCTCACATGTAAATATGTGAGCATGGATGGCAGATCATGATCCCCTACCTAGCTGTGTGAGTACTTTCTGTCTTCTGTTTCCCTTTGGGGTCAAGAATAATAAAATCACAGAATCACAGAAACATCCTGGTAGGTAAGGCCCCTCAGGATCACCAAGTCCAACACAGAATCCTATTCTATAAGATTCACCTTAAACCACAGCCCTAAGCACCACATCCAAACCACCTTTAAACACCTCCAGGCTGGGTGACTCCACCACCTCCCTGGGCAGCCCACTCCAGACCACTCTCTCTGTGAAAAACTTTTTTCCTAATATCCAGTCTAAACCTACCCAGTTTCAGCTTGAGGCCATAAATCAATGGTTTGGGTTGGAAGAATTATTAAAAATCACCTGCTTCAAACCCCTGCCTGTGGGAGGGACAACTTCCACTAGACCAGATCCTGTCCAACCTGGCCTTGAACACTGCCAGGAGGGGGCATCCACAACCTCCCTGGACAACCTATTCCAGTGTCTCACCACCCTCACTGGAAATAATTTCTTCCTAATCTCCAGTCTCAATCTTCCCTCTTCCATCTTAAAGCCATTCTTTCCCATCCTCTCATTACAAGCCCTTGTCAACTAACCCATCTGTGATTGACAGGTGACAGCCATCAGGCCGATTATACTGCTGCAGAAAGGAAGACAAGGCTTTTGGTTTGGAGGCTAGAAAAGTGCCCTTCACCTTTCCTCCCACAGTCTGTGCCCTAATCTCAGCAAAGTAAGGATAGGACTAGGGGTTCAAAGAAGACTGTAGAAGACTGACCTTATGCATGTCAGCAACATCTCTTTGTCAAATCACAGAATCACAGAATGGGCTGAGTTGGAAGAGACATACAAAGCTCATCTAGTCAAACTCCCTCTACAGTCAGCAGGGACATCCTCAGCTAGAGCAGGTTACTCAGAGCCCTGTCCAGCCTCACTTTGCTTTTGGAGGAGATTCCTATCTCCTTTTCCTGTGCCACTTTCAGTTTCACAGATCTTTATCATATTTTCTGCTCATTGTCTTTTCCAGATTTAAAACTATTAAATTAGGGGTTTTGGTGTTTGTTTGTTTAATCATAAAATCCTTTTGGTTGGAAAAGAGTTTTAAGATCAAGTCCAACCATCAATGTAACGCTGTTAGGTCACCAATAAACCATGTTACAGAATCACAGAGTTGGAAGCATTGGAAGAGACCTCAAGGATCATTCAGTTACTACTCCCTCCATGGGCAGGGACACCTCATACTAGATCAGCTTGCCCAGAACCACATCCAGTCAAAACCTCCAGGGATGAGGCTTCCACCACCTCCCTGGGCAACTTGTGCCAGTGTCTCACCATCCTCATGCTGAAGAATTTCCTCCTAAGGTCTAATATCAATTTGCCCTCCTCTAGCTTGGATCCATTCCCCCCAGTCCTATCACTACCTGACATCCTCAAAAGTCCTTCCCCAGCTTCCAATGCCTCAGCTTCCACCACTGCCCCTTGTGCTGTCATCAGGCATCTCCAAGAAGAGTCTGGCTCCAGCCTTGCCCAGAGCCACATCCAACCTGGCCTTAAAAACATCCAGGGATGAGGCTTCCATCACCCTCCTGGGCAACCTCTGCCAGTCTCTCACCACCATCATGATGAAGAACTTTTTCCTGACATCCAATCTAAATCTTCTCTCCTCTAACTTGGGGAATCCATCCTCCCCAGTCATATCACTACCTGACACCCTAAAAAGTCCTTCCCCAGCTTTCTGGTAGCCCATTTCAGATACTAGAAGGCTGCTCCAAGGTCTCCTGGGAGCCTTCTCTTCTCCAGATTGAACAGCCCCAACTCTCTCAGCCTGTCCCCATAGCAGAGCAGCTCCAGCCCTCTGCTCATCCTCGTGGCTCTCCTCTCTCAGACTATGAAATGTTTACCTACAAGAAAGGTAACTTTTAACAACATGCTGCTTCCAGTCTAAGCAGAACTTTGCTTTGTGAGATCTGAGAACGCAGAAATGGCCCATAAAATAAATCTCACCTTTATAAAAGCTTTGTTTGCAACCAGCAAAGTGATGCCATCAATGCAGTATCTTTGGACTTTAAATCTACTCAGCCGCTCTATAAATGGATCTGATGTGTGCATAATCTGCTGCTAAGATTTATAGTGGGCATTTATTAAAGGATTAGGGAGCAATGAAGCTGTTCACAGCTGTGCTCCTACCTATTTTACTGCCTATTTACCAAGAGGAATGCATAAACATAGTAAAGATTTTAGCAACTCAGATTAAAATCTTTTTTTTTTAACCTTCTCCCTGGTCCGTGCTTTGCTTTGGAACTTCTCACATCACAGCATCACAGAGTGTCAGGTTGGAAGGGACCCTCAAGGATCATCTGGTCCAATTTTTCTAGGTAGTAGTGTAGCTGAAATGAGATGGCTCAGAACCCTGTCAAGCTGAGTCATGATTTGATTTGGTGGATTTGATAGGAGGGGGAAGAGAAGAGGAACATTCTGCTATGATAATGTTTAAAGTGAATAAAAAAGGATTAAAATGTTTGCTTTGATAGGGCTAACATCCATATTCAATGTGTCTAATGATCTCATTTTGCTGTCAGTAAACTTCCATGAGCAGGTAAAAACCTGATACTGAACACTCTCACAAGCACCTTGGTCTCTGCTGCATCAAGCATCTATAGATGAATCACAGAACGGTCAGGGTTGCCCAGAGAGGTTCTGGATGCTTCCTCCCTGGAGGTGTTTAAAGCCAGGCTGGATGAGGCCTTGGGCAACTTGCTCTAGTGGGAGGTGTCCCTGCCTATGGCAGGGGGTTGGAGCTGGATGATCCTTGAGGTCCCTTCCAACCTAAACCATTCTATGATTCTATGATCATCCAGTTCCAATGCCCCTGCCATGGGCAGGGACACCTCATGCTAGATCAGTTTGCCCAGAGCCACATCCAGCCTGGCCTTCTAAACATCCAGGGATGAGGCTTCCACCACCTCCCTGGGCAACCTGTGCCAGTCTATCATCACCCTCATGCTGAAAAACTTCTTCCTAAGGTCTGGTCTCAATCTGCCCTCCTCTAGCTTGGATCCATTCCCCTCAGTCCTATTGCTACCTGACACCCTAAAAAGTCCCTCCTCAGCTTTCTTGTAGCCCCCTTCAGATACTGGAAGGCCACAAGAAGGTCTCCTGGGAGCCTCCTCTTCTCCAGACTGAACAATCCCAACTCTCTCAGCCTGTCCTCATAGCAGAGCAGCCCCAGTCCTCTGATCAATCTCGTGGCCCTTCCCTGGACTGATGAATTCAAGTTTGCACATTTACTGGGGCAAGTTAAACATTCCTTCTTCAGCCCTATTTAGAGGTTGAACACTCCACCTTCATCTGTGACTGCTCGTGGGTGTGTAGGACAGCCTGGAAGCATCAGAGAGGTGGATGTTACCCTCTGCTCTCACAGAATCTGAATCACAGAATAGTAGGAGTTGAAACAAACCTCTAGAGATCATTGAGTCCAATCCCCCTGCCAAGGCAGGTTCACCCAGATAAAGTCACACAGGAACACATCCAAGTGGCTTTGGAATGTCTCCAGAGATGGAGACTCCAGATTTCCTTGCAATACTCATCACTCTTTCAACCTGTCCTGTGTTCAATTTTGGGGCTCCCCAGTTTAAGAGAGACAGAGATCTGCTGGAGAAGGTGCAGCAGAGGGCTACGAGGATGATTAGGGGATTGGAGCACTGCCTGATGAGGAGAGGCTGAGGAACCTGGGGCAGTTCAGCCTGGAGAAGACTGAGAGGGCATTTAATAAATAGTTGTCATTGTCTGAGGGCTGGGGGTCAGGAGTGGGGGGACAGGCTCTGCTCACTTGCTCCCTGGGATAGGACAAGGAGCAACAGATGGAAGCTGCAGCACAGGAGGTTCCAGCTCAACACAAGGGGGAACTTTTTGACTGTAAGGGTCCCAGAGCACTGGCACAGGCTCCCCAGAGAGGTTGTGGAGTCTCCTTGTCTGGAGCCTTTCAAGGCCTGTCTCGCTGTGTTCCTGTGTGACCTGAGCTAGACTGTATGGTCCTGCTCTGACAGGGGAGTTGGACTTGATGATCTCTTTGGGTCCCTTCCAATCCCTGACATTCTTTGATCCTATGAGAGGAGCTGCAGCTCTCTGATCATCCTCGTGACTCTTCTCTGTTCTTAAGCACTGCTATCACACAAAACCCAGACCATATCTTTGAACACCATTTCTATCCTTCTCTTCAGCTTTCCTGTTGTATCACATTCCTTTTTGAAACAGAACGGCCTTAACTGAGCATATCTTCAAGCTTCAGCTGTCCTCTGGATTTAACAACAGCATAGCAACTCTTCCTCTTTTGATTTTTATTCCTTTTGAAATAGTCCCTGGCCTCATATTTGCTCTCTTGGTGTCTCTAATTAACTTAACATGTCTTGCAATTCATCATGATAACTTGAAATTTCAGTTACCAATAGTAATAATCAGTTTATCTCTCTTCTCTGTAAATGTAAAAGAGAACAGCCTTTTACAGAGTCACTCAGAATCACAGAATGTTAGGGGGTGGAAAGGACCTTCAAAGCTTATTCAGTCCAATCCCACTGCCAGAGCAGGCACACTCAGGGCAGGTCACACAGGAACACATCCAGGTGGATTCTGAATGTCTCCAGAGAAGGAGAATGTCTCCACAAGGCCCTGGGCAGCCTGTTCCAAGGCTCTAGCACCCTGGCAGTGAAAAAGTGTTCCTTTATGTTCACATGGAACCGCCTCTGCTCCAGCCTGCCCTCAGGGCTCCTTGTCCTATCACTGGACACTCCTGAGCAGAGCCTGCCTGACTGCTCCTGACACTGCCCCCTGCACATCTTTATCAACATGACTGAGGTCACCACTCAGGCTCCTCCTTTACAAGCCCTAAGCCACAGCTCCCTCGGCCTATCCTCAGCCAGGAGATGTTCCACTGACTGCAGCATCTTGTGGCTCTGTATTTCCCTTTATATGAACCACAACTTTCATTCATATTTCATTTTGTCTGCCCTTTTCTTATCATTACTCAGTTTTGTGAACTTCTGCTTTGCTCTAGACCTTCATCTTTCTTACCTACTATAATTTGTTCCCATGAATAAACTGGTCACCTCTCTCATCTCATCTTCTGAGTCATCTGTGATTGTGAGACAACAGAGACACCAGTGTAGAGCCACATGAGACATTCCTTCGCTTCAAAGGCTGATTATATAAACCCTTGCTATATTTTTTCCTTTACATTACAGATTTCACAGAATTGTTTAGGTTGGAAATGTTTCCAAGACTGTCGACTCCAAATGTCAACCGAACACCACCACAGTCATTGCACCATGGCCTGAAGTGCCATGTCCACAGGTTTCCTGAACACCTCCAGGGGTGGTAGCTCCATCATACAGAATCACAGAATGTCAGGGGTCAGAAGGGACCTCCAAAGCTCATCCAGTCCAAACCCCCTGCCAGAGCAGGAGCACCTACAGCAGGTCACACAGGAACACATCCAGGTGAGGTTTGAATATCTCCAGAAGGATATTCCAGGCTTCTGGCACCCTCACAGGGAAAAAAATCCTCCTCATTTTTCCATGGAACTTCCTATGCCTCAGCTTCCACCATTGCCCCTTGTGCTGTCATTGGGCATCACCCAGCAGAGCCTGGCTCCAGCCTCTGGCCACTCACCCTGCACATCTTTATCAACATTGATGAGGTCACCTCTCAGTCTCCTCTCCCAGCAGCACAGCCCCAGCTCCCTCACACTCTCCTTGTAACAGAGATGTTCCATTCCCTTCAGCAGCTTTGTGGCTTTGTGCTGGACTCTCTCAAGCAGTTTTACATCCCTCTTGAACTGGGTGGCCCAGAACTGGACACAGTACTCCAGATGTGGCCTCAGCAGGGCAGAGTAGAGGGGCAGGAGAAGATCTCTGGACCTACTCACCACAGCCCATCTAATGCACCCCAGAATGGCATTGGCTCTCCTGGCCACCAGAGCACATTGCTGGTTCATGGTCAACCTCCCAGCAACCAGGACCCCCAGATCCTTTTCACCTTCACTGCCTTCCAACAGATCAGTCCCCAGCTACACTGCTCCCTGGAGTTGCTCTTTCCCAGGTGCCAGACTCTCCCCTTGCCCTTGTTGAATTTCATGCAATCTCTTCCTGCCCAACCCTCAGCCTGTCTGGCTAAATGGCAGCACAATCCTTCTGTGTCTCAGCCACTCTACCCAGTTTGGTGTCATCAGCAAACTTGCTGGCAGTGCCCTCTGTGCCCTCATCCAGGTCACTGATGAATATATTGAACAGAACTGGTCCCAGTACTGACCCCTGAGTGTTCCCACTAGTTATAGGCCTTCAACTGGACTCCATCCCATTGACCACAAATCTTTGGCTTCTTTCATTCAAACCAGTTCCCATCCACCTCACTGCCTGACTATCCAGACCACAGTTCCTCAGTTTAGCTGTGAGGAAGATGCGGGAGACAGCGTCAGACGTTTTCCTGATGGTTAAGATGGTGCTGCAATGCCAAAGCTCATTGTGAAATGGAGCCATATTTGCAAGAAAAGGAATAAATCCTAGAGTCCATACAGGTATTCCCAGCCTGAAGCCATCATCCAGAAGATAACAGTTATTTGCAACCCAAAAGTTGATGAAAAGTTTTGATGTTGGTATCTTTTCATACAGAGGTCTTAGCTGGGTATTAATATCCTAACCGCCTACATTTTGCTTCCTCTTTCATTGCCTGTATGGAAGTTCCACATGATCTCATCTTGCTGGCTGCTAAGTAACTATAATAATGCCTCTCACAAGCAGCCTCACAGCCAGCCCTGACTGCTGTTTACATTGGCTGTTGGTGGCTTATAGTACAGGACTATAAATAGAAAATGGCAATAAAGGAAGGAATGTCACTGAAACTTTAGGGGAATTATAGAATGGTTGAGTTTGGAAGAGACCTCAAGGATCATCCAGTTCCAATTCCCCCACCATAGGCAGGGACATCTCCCACTAGAACAGGTCACTCAAGGTCTCTAACCCCATGAACACTTCCAGGGAGAGAGCAACCATAACCTCCCTGAGCAACCTGTGACAGTGTTTTGATAGAAGAGGAAGGCACTAAACATCGACAGGGGTGGGTAAATACCCACTGCTTCACCGTCTCTCATGAGGTGTGGCGAGTAGGTTGAGAGAGGTTCTTCTGCTCCTCTACTCTGCCCTGGTGAGGCCACATCTGAAGTACTGTGTCCAGTTCTGGGGCCCGCAGTTCAAGAGGAACATAGAACTGCTTGAGAGAGTCCAGCACAGAGCCACAAAGATGATTAAGGGAAGGAAATCAGGGCAGAGCAGGCAGTGAGGAGAAGCTCCCTCAACCTGTTTGCCACACTCTTCTTGGTGCACCTCAGGATGCCATTCTGCTACAAGAGCACAATGCTGGCTTATGGTCCTCATGTTGTCCACCAGGAATTCTAAATCCTTCTCCCCAGAAATGGTGTTGAAGGAAGAGAAGCAATCAGTGTTTTGGGCGTGAGCTGGCAGCTTGTTAAGTGTAAATTAATTTCTTTATTTACCAGCTCATGAGCAGCATTAATCATATTAGTGCCTGAACTCTTATAACTAGCAGTGGATTTATCCTCAGATCACAAAAATGAGAAGTAGAGCTTGCTTGGTTTACCACCTATGTAAATCCCTATTAGTGAAGAATTAAGATCATAAAAACATCCATCTCCATCAAACAGATGATTTCACAGAATCCTAGAATTGTTTTGGTTGGAAAACAACTCTAAGATCATCGAATCCAACTGTCCACCCCACACCACCATGGCCATTAAATCACCTCCTAAAGTACCATGGCCATAGGTTTCTTGAACATCACCAGAGATGGGGACTCCACCACCTCCCTGGGCAGCCTGTGCCAATCCCTGACCACTATTGCAGCATTTTTTTTCCCTCTAATCTCCAACCTAAACCTCCCCTGGCATAATTTCAGGCCATTTCCTCTCCTATCACTTGATACTAGGGAGAAGACTCTAACTCTCACCTCTTTCAGGTAGTTGTAGAGGACAATGAGCTCATCCCTCAAAGAGAAGAAGCTGTTTCAATGGCTGGTAACACTTCCAGTGAAGAAACATTTCCTAATAGCCAACTTGAATCTCTCTTGGCACAACTTGAGGTCATTTTCTCTTGTTCTATGACCAGGGAGAAGAGACCAACCTCCAGCTCTCTACAACCTCCTTTGAGGAAGTTGTAAAGAACAATTAGGTCCCTCTGAGCCCCCTTTGAGGAACAATCTACACTGCAGCTGAACCGAAGTGCACCATGAGTTAGAGGCTGAGACTTCAAATCCCATGTTACTGTCTTTCACTCTAAAGGAATAAGTCCCTGACCACTCTTGGAGCAAAGAGATTTTGCATGATCTCCAACTTAACCCTCCTCTGGCACAATTTCAGTCCATATCCTCTCATTCCATCACCTGATATTAGGGAAAAGATATCAACCCCCACCTCACTCCATCTATCACCCAATACTAGGGAGAAAAGAGGAACTCCCACCTGGCTCCAAACTCCTATCAGGAAGCTGTACAAAGCAGTGAACTCTCTCTTCAGCCTCCTCTTCTCCAGGAATTAAAAAAATATATATTATGCATGACTCACAGAATGAGCCAGGTTGGAAAAGACCTCTGGGATCACTGAGTGCAACCTATCATTCACCTTTTAATTAATTAAACCATGGCACTAAGTGCCTCATCCAGCCTCCTCTTAAACACCTCCAGGGATGGGGACTCCACCACCTCCACGGGCAGCCCATTCCAATGCCAATCGCTCTTGCTGCGAAGAACTGTCTAACATCCAGCTTGAACCTGCCCTGCTGCATCTTGAGGCTGTGTCCTCTTCTTCTGTCCCTGGCTGCCTGACAAAAGAGACCAACCCCACCTGGCTACAGCCTCCCTTCAGGGAGTTATAGAAAGCAATGAGGTCTGTCCTGAGCCTCCTCTTGTGCAGGCTGCACAACCTCATCTCCCTCAGCCTCCCCTCTCAAGGCTGTGCTTCAGTCCCTTTAGCAGCCTTGGTGCTCTTCTCTTGGCACATTCCAGCACCTCAACATCTTTTTTAAACTGAGGGGCCCAGAAATGGACACAGCACTCAAGGTGTGGTCTAACCAGTGTCATCACAGGGGCAGAAGGACTTCCTTGGTCCTGCTGGCCACACTGTTCCTGATCCAGGCCAGGATGCCATTGGCCTTCTTGGCTACCTGGGCACATTGCTGGCTCATGTTCAGCTGCCAACCAGTTCCCCCAGGTTCCTCTCTGTCTGGCTGCTCTCCAGCCAATCTGCCCCTAGCATGTAGCACTGCATGGGGTTGTTGTGGCCAAAGTGCTGAACCTGGCACTTGGACTTGTTAAAATCCCTGGCATTGGACTGTGCCCATCTGAGCAGCCTGTCCAGGTTGCTCTGCAGAGCCCTCCTGCCCTCTAATAGATCTATACTTGAGTCCAACTTGATGTTGTCTGCAAACTCACTGATGGAGGACTCAACCACCTCATCCATCACCATTCTCTGGGCACTGCCACCCAGCCAGTTCTTAACCCAGCACAGAGTGAGTGTCCCTGTCCAAGCCACGGGCTGCCAGAACTCTCTTCAGTTTATAAGCAGATGCCATTAGAAGACACCAATGTTACCTCCTCTTGTGTCCTGAATAAATTTCATCATAAATTTTCCACTCTTCTCTAAAGCAGAAACATTTCCTGAGGGATGGTTGCAGCAATTGTATGCAAGCTACTGATCACAGGCTGCAGCTCCCAACGTGAAGTGTTTCTAATGCTTGGTTATCACTCTGATTGCCTTTATATTCAGTGGGATCTGGCTCTAAGGAAATATGGAAACAAATTAGTCATTAACTTTATTAATTAAAAACATCACTCTGGTGGAAAATAGGAGGCTTTAAAATCATCATTCTGGTGGAAAATAGGAGGCTTTAACTTAAAACTCATGGCATTGGACTGTGCCCATCTGTGCAGCCTGTCCAGGTCCCTCTGCAGAGCCCTCCTGCCCTCTAACAGATCCACACTTGTTCCCAACTTGGTGTTGTCTGCAAACTCACTGGTGGAGGACTCAATGCCCTCATCCAGATCATCAATGAAGATATTAAACAGGACTGGGCCCAGCACTGATCTCTGGGGCACACCACTAGTGACTGGCCCCCAGCTGGATGTGGCACCAGATGCTTCCTTGGTGAGACCAAGTGAAGGGGAATTTGGTTTGTTATTTTTTTTCCACTGACCTCAGCCAGTCACCCTTCAACCTCATGACATCACAATTTTGGGATACAGTTTTAACAGAGTAATTGCATTGTTTAGCATTAACGATTTCCCTTGTTCTAATGAGCTAGGCTTTCCTGCACTTTGAGGGCAAGCTGAACAAAACTTCAGCATTCCATTTTGCTTGTACAGAACACTAACCACTACCCACACACAGAGAAAAACCCAAAGCCCCCCAACAGATGCCAGTAAAATAAAATCTCAGTAAATGATGAAGAGGTGTGAGAGATGTAAACTATGCTCTCTTGAAGCACATTTTGCCTTCAAAAGGCAATCTGAGTTTGTCCACAGTGAAACTTTCCAGGTAACCTGCAATCTACACATGTCCAGCAGATCGAGGGAGGTTTGCCCCTTCTACTCTGCCCTGGTCAGGCCCCACATGGAATACTGCATCCAGTTCTGGGCTCCCCACTTCAAGAGGGACAGGAATCTGCTGGAGTCCAAGGCAGGGCTGCAAGGATGCTGAAGGGACTGGAGCACTGCCTGATGAGGAGAAGCTCAGAGCCCTGAGGCTGTTCAGCCTACAGAGGAGAAGGCTGAGAGGAGATCTGAGCAATGTCTGTCAGGAGCCGAGGGCTGGAGTCAGGAAGGAAGGGCCAGGGACAGCCTCTGCTCACTTGTGCCCTGCCACAGGACAAGGGCAAGGGATGGAAACTGCAGCACAGGAAGTTGCATCTCAGCATGAGCAAGAACTTCTTTGCTGTAAGGGTGAGAGAGCAGTGGCACAGGCTGCCCAGAGAGGCTGTGGAGTCTCCTTGTCTGGAGCCTCTGCAGCCCTGTCTGGATGTGTTCCTGTGCCACCTGTGATGGATTCTCTGGTCCTGCTCTGGCAGAGGGGTTGGAGTGGAAGCTCTCCAGAAGTCCCTTCCAACCCCTAACATCCTCTGATCCTGTGGTCACATTTGTTCTCAGAATGCATGGTGTTATGTGTTTGGTAGTAGATTCCCTTGATTGCTCTATATTGGGAGTGCCTGAATGGACTCTCTGTTTATTTTGCAAGTCGCACAGTTCAGCATGGCAATGCCTGAGGGACCTGGGGATGTTCATTCTGGAGAGGAGAAGCCTGAGAGAGGATCTAACAAATGTGCTATGGTTTAGTTGATTAGATGGGGCTGGGTTGGACTTGATGATCTCAAAGGTCTTTTCCAACCTGATGAATTCTGTGACTCTGTAATTTCACAGCATCACAGAACTGTTTCCTTTGGAAAAGAACTCTAAGACCATCGAGTCCAACCATCAACCTATTACCACCATGCCCATTAAACCATTTCCCACATGGAAGGATTGATAGAAGCATATAAAACATATATAAAGCTGCTGCTAATATTCCCACAGAGATGTTAAGGAAGGCCATTAGAATCAAGAGGAATGATTTGGAATACAGAAGGAGGGAAACTTGGACCAGTTTTTATATACTATGTTGCTTTCAGTAATGAAGGCTGGGAGAGTTAATAACTTTATGGAAGCCTATGGGAAATGGAGTATCTGCAAGTGAATGAGCTTTTAATAAGACAGATGAGTGCAATTCTCATACAAATAATGGTCTTCTCATTACATAAATGACATTGGAAAAATTAGAGGGCATTCCAGCAAAGCCAGCTAGAGAAAGTTGACAATTGGAGAATAGAAAGCATTATGGAACTTACTCCAAACACTAGAGAAGACAAAAGTGCTGGACTGGTTTGGAACAATACTGAATACGGCAAAGTCAACAGAACCTGAGGTGCTGAGAAGCTGGAGAGACCACAAAATCACAGAATTACCAAGGCTGGAATAGACCTCCGAGATCATCCGGTCCAGCCTATGACCTAGCACCACCACAGCAACCAGACCATGGCACTGAGTGGCTGGAATAGACCTCTGAGATCATCCAGTCCAGCCTATGACCTAGCATCACCACAGCAACCAGACCGTGGCACTAAGTGGCTGGAATAGACCTCTGAGATCATCAGGTCCACCCCATGACCTAGCACCATCACAGCAACCAGACCATGGCACTGAGTGCCACATCCAAGCTGTCCTTTAACACCTCCAGGGACAGCAACTCCACTATCTCCCTCGGCAGTCCATTCCAGTCTCTAATTTTCCTTTCCAGCAGGAACTGCTTCCCAACATCCAACCTAAACCTCAGACAAATAAAGTCTGTCTGGCTTCACCTGACAGCTGGTCAGGCTCTACACCATCCAGCATAGCCTGCAGTTGAGAGGCACAGCTCGACTATAGAATCATAGAATGGTTTTGGTTGGAAGGGACCTCAAAGCTCATCCACTTCCAACCCCTGTCATAGGCAGGGACACCTCCCACTAGAACTGGTCATTCAAGGCCTCATCCAACCTGGCCTTCAGCACCTCCAGGGACAGAGCAGCCACAACCTCCCTGGGCAACCTGTGCCAGTGTCTCACCACTCCTACTGCAAAGAACCTCCTCCTAACATCCACTTTCAATCTCCCCTCTGCCACTTTAAACCCATTCCTCCTCCTCCTGTCATTACCAGACCTTGCTCTATGCAGAGCAGTTCCTCTCATTTTGATTACAAATTAAATATATCACCTCAATGAGATGCTGGCTGTCTTACTACTGATCCTTATTATTGCTACAAGCTTCAATCTATTTTGCAATCCATGAAAAGGAGGAAAGATGGATTTTTTTCCCCTCTAATCTACTCAAGTATCTAAGACTCAGTGCCAAATGCAAAAACACACTGGATGAAGCTAACTGAAAATCTGTTTTCAAGATATTTTTCACAAAGAATGAAAATGCTCAGCAGAGGAAGCAAAGTTCTCACGAGAAAGTTTGGTAGAATTAAGTCAATTGGAAATAAGACTGGAACTGGGATTGTTTGGTCTGGAAAAGAGGAGGCTGAAGGCAGGATGTTTTCTACATCTTTCTACAACTACCTGAAAAGAGGTTGCAGTGAGGCGAGTTTTGGTCTCTTCTCTCTACTGTCAAGTGATAGGAGAGAAATCAGCATCCAGTTGTGCCAGGAAAGATTTAGGCTGGATAGAAGGAACGTCTTCTTTACCGAAAAAGTAGTCAGGCATTGGAACAGACTGCCCAGGGAGGTGCTGGAGTCACCATGCCTATGGGTGTTCAAAAATCAGGTAGGCATGGCACTCTGGGACGTGGTTTAAAGGCTGTGGTGGTGTTAGGTTGATGGTTAGACTCCATGATCTTAGAGGTCTTTTCTCACTGAAACGATTCTATGATTTGGGAGTTGGTCTAGCTGATTGGGCTGCCAGGGGGGTGGTGGAGTCACCTTGCCTGAAGGTGTTCAAGAAAAGACTGGATAAGGCACTTAGTGCCACAGCCTAGTTGATAGGACAGGGCTGGGTGATAGGTTGGACTGGATGGTGTTGAAGGTCTCTTCCAACCTGTTTGATTCTATGATTCTATGATCTCCAGAGGTCACTTCCAACCCCTAAGATTCCACGATTCCAATAGCTATATTGGTGATTGCAGCACTTAATTGAATTCAAAGCTCTCCTTTGCCTCGTTCCACCCTTTCCAGATTCAGAAAATGGTCTCGGTCTTTGTTTTACGTCGTCCCTTGCAGGTGCCCTAAACTCCCTCTTCCCCCAGCCCAGGTTATCTACAATTCTAGGTGCTTAATCTTTTTGTGAAAGAATCAGTTTCTCAGCTCTGAGGTTTGCCTTGACTCTTTGCTGGATAATCATTAATCCAATAGGTGAAGAAAGCTGCTTCTGGGTTTATTCAGTCTCCACATCTCTCACAAGTGTGAGTGACCCTTGAGTGCTCATCTGCAACAAAGAGTCATAGAATTCTCTTCTGTTGCTATATTTGTCTATAAAAGTGAGTGAAAATTTCTGATGCCACAGAATCATAGAATCAGTTTGATTGGAAAAGACCTTTAAGGTCATTGAGTGCACTCATTCACTAACTGCACCAAGTCTGGTGCTAAACCATGCCCTCAGCACCTCATCTCTGCCTCTTTTGCACACCTCCGGGGTGGGGATTCAGCCACCTCCCTGGGGATCATCTTCCAGTGTTTGAAAACCATTTCAGTGAAGAAGTTTCTTCTAACATCCAACCTAAACCTTCCCTGGTGCAACTTTGAGCCTGCTGCTTGTTAACCTGGGAGAAGAGATTGACGCCAGCTTGGCTCCAACCTCCTTTCAGTGAGCTGTAGAGAGCCAGAAGGTCCCCCCTTAGCCTCCTTTTCTCCAGGCTAAACAGTTAACTCATCTAGGAGTGTTTATTTTGGACAGCTATTGACAAAGGTAGCCACATAAAATAGCAGGCACCACACAAAAGGGTGCAAAAGAACTGGTGCAACTGAGACAAACAAAAAATCAAACCTCTCACACACTGTAGGGAAAGGGAAAAAAAAAGAAACCCAGAAATTGTTCCTTTTTTTCTCTTTGTTGAGTTTGTTTGTGTTGTTTTTTGTTCGAACAGAGCTAATGCAACAGATCATGCTGCAGAGCACTTTGCTCAATGCCAGAGCTATAGAAACAAAAACGGCCTCATGTTAATTTTAAGCCTTCAGGTTCTCACTCTTAGGGTACTACACTCACCAATGATTAATTCAGAAGCCTGGCAGACAACAATGCTTTGCCTGCAACTGTGCCAGTGGGAATTACTCAAGCACAGAGACTCATCTCTGTGAGGAAAAGTCATAGACAGAAGGCACTGTTCAATATTTGCCTTTTAGGGACATGCAGCCAAATCTTTAGTTCCTGTCACTTAGCTAACACATCACAACATGAGTACAGACCTGAGATATCCATGCTGTGATGGCAGTGTTGGATTGTTCTGTGGGCTAACAAAAAAAGGCAGCAAGTTATACTGACTCTTTTTGCTGTCTCCAGTTTTGGGCTCCTCAGTTCAAGAGAGAAAGGGCACCTGCCTGGCAGAGTCCAGCAGACAGCCATGAGGATGACTGAGGGACTTGAGCTTCTCCACTGTGGAGACAGACTGAGAGCCCTGTGGTGGAGGGCCCATAGGCCCAAAATATAGGCTTATACATGTTTACCTATCAAAAGGACACAAAGGGGCATAAAGGGACACAAAGGGGCATAAAGGGGCACAAAGGGCCTGGCCTGGCCAGGGCCCAGGCTGCGTAAGGCGGCTGTGTAGGCCCAGGCGCCCAGCTTACGGCCTAGCTTACGGCGCAAGGCCTGCGCTCCTCCTGTACGTGAGGGAGCCAGGCCTGTGGACCCTGCCTAACTTGGTATGTTTTGGCCCAGTGCCAAAGGACATCAGTCTCGGCCCACACCTGATAAATAGTGGAGCAGAGGCAAACAAGATGCTCACCTCTGCCTGCTCGTTCGCCGCCTGCCGCTGCCTTTGTTTCGCTCTCCGCCCGTCTGCCTTGCTGCCTCCGTGTGCCAGCGCACTGCGCAGCGATCCAGCAGAGCATTGAGCCCCAGTGCAGGTAACGACCTAGCAACGACCTAGCAACGAGTTGTGACCTCGGGACCTGCCCTCCCGCCGCGCCAGCCCCGGGGCCGGCTCCTGGCTGTACACAGCACTCAGTGGGACTGCTCCAGCCCGCAAACCTGGACCCTGCTTTGCCCAGGTGGCTGCTGACCACCCGATGACTTCCTGACAGCCACGGAAGACCTCTCTGGTGTCCGTGGGCCTTCTCAGACGGCCTGCTCCATTTGGACTGGACCAGCAGCAAAGCCACCTCGCACCCTCACCACCTTAAGTCCACCACCTGGTGTGCTGGTTTGGGCGTTCCCTGACCCCCCCACTTTAGAAATCACCCAGATTAGACTCAGGCGGCTCTGGAAATATGAATGAATCTTATATTTACAGCTGGCACAATGTACAAGCAAATATTTACAGTATATACAGTAACAGACAAGGTAAAAGGTAATACAGAAACACAACTCCCCTCCCAGAAACCTGAGTCCCCAGGAGGGGCTCTCTACTGCCCCTTCACCTTCCCCCTACCCCTCTCAACCTTACCCCAGTCCCAAGGAAGAATGGAGGCTTGGCCAGGGGGGCTAGGAAGCAAAGTGGATTACTCCAAAATGGAAGGTGAGGTTAGAGTGTAAGATGCAGCTCAGCCAGTTCCCCAGCAGCAGCCCAAGTGAGAGTGGTGCTGAGTGTCTTATCTATGTTTTGCTTTTATTTTTATACATCTCAGCAAGCCTATGAGTGAAGTAGACATCACCATTGTTTTCCTTTCACAGCCTGCAATCTAGTTCTTTTCACCAAAACATTCTAGCTAGCTTCAAACTAGCACACCTGGGTTTCCCCATATCTATATTTTCCTGTTTATGCTTTTGGAGTGAAAAATATTGAGACTTCTGAGCAGTGAGTAGCTGAACTCTCTTTACTCAAGCCTGTAAAGGTTTATGCTTAACCTTCCAACGGCAGTTTGTGCTGCAAGGCTCTCCAGTTACAAACCTTTCTAAAGGCTTTTTGCCTAAATCATTTGACTGTATACAGACATCCTGCACAAATAGTTCTACCAACAGCATCATAGAATGGAGGCTTTAAGGTGACCTTCTTGTGGTCTTCCAGTATCTGAAGGGGGCCTACAAAAAAGCTGGGGAGGGACTTTTTAGGCTATCAGGTAGTGACAGGACTAGGGGGAATGGAGCAAAGCTGGAGGTGGGGAGATTCAGTCTGGACATGAGGAGGAAGTTGTTGAGCATGAGAGTGGTGAGAGCCTGGAATGGGTTGCCCAGGGAGGTGGTTGAGGTATTTAAGGCCAGGCTGGATGAGGCTATGGGCAGCCTGCCCTAGGGTAGGGTGTCCCTGCCCATGGCAGGGGGGTTGGGACTAGATGATCCTTGTGGTCCCTTCCAACCCTGACTGATTCTATGATTTAATTTTTTTTTTTTATATTAAAGGCCATTTGAATTTAATTTTTTCCCCAAAGAAATGTTTTCAAAGACCACTTTGTACTGAAAATAAAAAGATTTTTTTTATATTAAAAGCCATTTGAATTCAATTTTTTCCCCCAAATAAATGAGAAAAGTATTTGCCAAAAGCAGTGTGTACTGAACAAATAATAATAGATATCTGTTACATTTTTATATTAAAATCCAGTTGAATTTAATTGTTTAAAAAAAAAGAAAAGAAATTACTATTTTCAAAGAACAGTTTCTACAGAACAAAAAGAAAAACAAAAAGTCCTTTTTTTATATTAAAGACCATTAGGGTTTCATTTTTTTTCCCCAAATAAATGAGAAATGAATGTTTCAGTGTGTACTTAACAAATAATAATAGAGAACAGTGTGTACTTAACAAATAATAATAGATATCTGTTACATTTTTATACTAAAGTCCAGTTGAATTTAATTGTTTTCCCCCCAAAAAAAGAGAAATTACTATTTTCAAAGAAGAGTTTCTACAGAATTAAAAGAAAATAAGTATTTTTTTATATTAAAGGCCATTTGGATTTATTTTTTTTCCCCTTAAATAAAGGCTGGGGACAGAGTGGCTGGAGAGCAGCCAGGAAGAAAGGGACCTGGGGGTACTGGTGGATAGTAGGCTGAAGATGAGCCAGCAGTGTGCCCAGGTGGCCAAGAGAGCCAATGGCATCCTGGCCTGGATCAGGAGCAGTGTGGCCAGCAGGACAAGGGAGGTTATTCTTCCCCTGTACTCAGCACTGGTCAGGCCACACCTTGAGTACTGTGTCCAGTTCTGGGCTCCTCAATTCAATAGAGATGTTGAGGTGCTGGAAGGTGTCCAGAGAAGGGTGACAAAGCTGGTGAAGGGCCTGGAACACAAACCCTATGAGGAGAGGCTGAGGGAGTTAGGGGTGTACAGCCTGTAGAAGAGGAGGCTCAGGGGTGACCTCATTGCTGTCTACAACTACCTGAAGGGAGGTTGTAGCCAGGTGGGGTTGGTCTCTTCTCTCAGGCAACCAGCAATAGAACAAGGGGACACAGCCTCAAGTTGTGCCAGAGGAGATACAGGCTGGATGTTAGGAGGAAGTTGTTAGCAGAGAGAGTGATTGGCATTGGAATGGGCTGCTCAGGGAGGTGGTGGAGTCACTGTCCCTGGAGGTGTTCAAGCAAAGACTGGATGGGGCACTTAGTGCCATGGTCTGGTTGACTGGATAGGGCTGGGTGATAGGTCGGACTGAATGATCTTGGAGATCTCTTCCAACCTGGTTGATTCCATTCTATTCTAAATGAGAAATAAATGTTTGCAAAGAACAGTTTCTACAGAAACAAGCCAACAAAAACTCATCAGCAGAAACAAGCTGTGAGAGTCTAAATCGTCTCTCTTGCTCATCAACAAAGATAAAGTTTGCATTGTCTCTCCCTAATCAACAAAGATACAGATTGCCTTTGTTACCTTCTGGGACTCAGACTAAGTGCTTGGTTTAAAGCTCAGGGATGTAAATCAACAGACAAGCCTTGGAAACTCCTGGACCTCAGCCTGGCTGGAATGCCCAGGATGCACACATCTTATCTCAGCTACCCCAAAGAGAAAGGGCTAATGTGTATTCAGGGTATGGACAGGTGCAGCCAGGGAGGGGGCAGAGGCCCTCTCTCCAGTGGCGCCGATCCCTGTGAATGCAGGAGGATACACAGAAAGATTTCCTGGGGAGCTGCAGCTGGACACCGAGCAGAAAACTGTGTAAAAGGCAGGAGGAATGCCTGCCAAAAGGTGGCACGACCACCAGACCACCAAGGGTGCATTTCTATCAGACTACCAGGTCTGCACTTCTACCAGACCACCAAGTGGACCTCCACCAGACTACCAGAGCTGCACCACCACCAGAAGAACCCCTGATGAACTCCACAGATCATCTCTAGGCCACACATCCGTCTCTCTTTGTCCCCCCCATCTGCGACTGAGGGTAATATGATCCCAGCTCTTTTCCGTCCCTGCTTCTTCTCTTCTTCTCCATCATTCTCTTTATCTCTCTCCCCTCCCCNAGACTGAGATCTTGTTCATGTCTGTTCTCTGGACCTTGACACAGGTGTGGAAAAAAAAACTGGGGATTTTTGCTTGTGTCTCTGCAGAAGTTTCTCTGCAGTCTCTCTGCAAAAGGCTGTGCTGCCATTCAGCCAGATTTGGACAGGCTGAGAGTTGGGAAGGAAGAAATTTAATTCAATTCACCAAGGGCAAGGAGAGAGTCTTGCACCTGGGAAAGAACAACCCCAGGAAGCAAGATAGGTTGGGGACTGACCTGCTGGAAAGCAGCAAAGGGGCAAAGGACCTGGGGGTCCTAATGGGTGGGAGGTTGTCCATGAGCCAGCAATGTGCTCTGGTGGCCAGAGGGACCAAGTCCATTCTGGGGTGCATTAGAAGGGCTGTGGTGAGTAGGTCAAGAGATATTCTTCTACCTCTCTACTCTGCCCTGCTGAGGCTGCATCTGGAGTACTGTGGCCAGTTCTGGGCCCCTCAGTTACAGACAGACATAGAACTCCTTGAGAGAGTCCAGCAAGGAACCACAAAGATGACAACGGGAATGGAACATCTCTGTTACAAGTAGAGACTGAAGGAGCTGGGGCTGTACTGCTGGGAGAGAAAGAGACTGAGAAATGAACTCCTCAATGTTGATAAAGATGTGCAGGGTGAGTGGCCAGAGGCTGGAGCCAGGCTCTGCTGGGTGATGCTCAATGACAGCACAAGGGGCAGTGGTGGAAGCTGAGGCATAATAAGTTCCATGGAAAAATAAGGAGGAATTTTTTTCCCTGTGAGGGTGACAGAAGCCTGGAAGAGGCTGATCGGGGGGGTGGTAGAGTCTCCCTCTCTGGAGACATTCAAACCCCACCTGGATGTGTTCCTGTGTGACCTCTTCCAGGTGCTCCTGCTCTGGCAGAGGGCTTGGACTGGCTGAGCTTTGGAGGTCCCATCTAGCCCCTGACATTCTGTGAGTCTGTGATTCCCGCAGACAATTTTTTCTGTGCCACTGTATAATGAAGCAAAGTGCTTTGCCTCACTTCACATAGTGCATGGGTGACAGAGGCACAGACTCCCAGCATTCAGACTCTCAGCCTTTTGTTTGAACTGCCAGCCTCCAGTTAAACAGCCAGCAATATAATCTTCAGGTGGCAACTCTCTCTCAATGCCTCTTTGTGATTGCTTGATAATTTCTCCCTCCCAAAGTAATGCACAACACAGGATTAAGAAGAAAAAATAAAAACCAAAACATCCAACCCAGAATAAATATGTGGAGAACAACAGAAAACCATGGAAACAAGATGAGGTTAGTGGCACAAATCCATGCACTATATATACATCGAATGTTGCTTTTGCTTCCCTAAGCAACAGCTTAATCTGTGGCATGAAAATAAATGCTGCAGCATTTAAAAATGCTGGATGAGCCCCCCCTAAAAAACTAAAGAGACAGAGAAAAGCACAAAAGCACAGCAATAGCACCAGCTTGATAAAAATCTTTGCTGCTGACAAAGTTGGGGCTGATGCTATTTATTAGATTCTCAAGTGGCTCTAAAGGTCATGAAAACCTCTCTCCATAAGATGATTATAGTAGAATAGAAAAAGGTAACTCACTCAATCCCCCAGTTACTGCTTGGGTTTATTGAATTCTGGGACTCCTTTTCTGCTTAATTAGAAACCAAATTAAATTTATCTCAATGCCAGGTTGTCGTGGCTGGGTTTTTCAAACCACATTAGCAAACAACATGAAGGCTTCCAGAAAAGAGGTTTTCTGTTGCAAGGGAATCTGTCTGCCTGGCTTTTGTCATCTAAGAAAAGGAAGTAAGTGTGATCGGTACCCTGGAATGGTTGTGATGCCCCAAATCACTGAGATAATTGTGAGGAACGGTGAGAAAGGGAATCAAAGAATCACAGAGTTGCTTAGATTGAATCATAGAATGTCAGGGGATGGAAGGGACCTTGAAAGATCATCTGGTCCAGCCCCTCTGCCAGAGTAGGATCACCTAGAGGAGATCACACAGGTGGTTCTTAAATACCTCCACAATCCCCCAGGCAGCCTGTTCCAGGGTTCTGCCACCCTCACAAGGAAAAAATTCCTTTTCAGTTTAAGAAAGATGTTGAGGTGCTTGAACATGACCAGAGAAAGACAGCAAGGCTGGTGAGGGGGCTGCAGCACAGCCCTGTGAGGAGAGGCTGAGGGAGCTGGGGGTGTGCAGCCTGGAGAAGAGGAGGCTCAGGGGTGACTTCACTGCTGTCTACAACTACCTGAAGGGAGGTTGTAGCCAGGTGGGGTTGGTCTCTTCTTCCAGGCAACCAGCAACAGAATGAGGGGACACAGTCTCAAGTTGTACCATGGCAGGTCTAGGATGGATGTTAGGAGGAAGTTGTTGACAGAGAGAGTGATTGGCATTGGAATGGGCTGCCCAGGGAGGTGGTGGAGTCCCTATCCCTGGAGGTCTTCAGGAAAAGACTGGATGAGGCACTTGGTGCCATGGTCTAGTTGGTTGGATAGGGCTGGGTGCCAGGTTGGACTGGATGATCTCATAGGTCCTTTCCAACCTGCTTCATTCTGTGATTCTGTGCACAGGGTATTCCAGTAAGCACTGGACTCTGCTCAATGAGTCCAAGTGTTATTAAGGCTTCATTATTGATCACAGGACATAGGCACAGATACTGTCTTGAAGCCTCTGCACCGGGGACAGGAGCTCTGCCAACCAGCAGGCGGAGATTGATGGATGCTCTTCAAAGTCACAAAGCAAGAGATTACACATGTATACCTACCTAATTACCTGTCTTATCCTGCACTAAATAGCAGGCATGCTGAATTATCTATGCCTTGTATGACTCAAGGAAGTGTCTTGACATCTACTTCCTTCCTATTACTTTGCTTTCTTCTTTTACCCATCCAAGTTCCTCCCTTAAAGGGAGCGACAGCTTTGAACTGTCTTCCCCAAGATCTAAAAGCAGGCAAAAAAGAATCCAAACACCAGAAGAAGCTCTAATAAGCAAAGTCACACGCCCCAAATCTGTTTCAAGTGTTGCTGAAAGCACTCACAGAGGATTGGGACAAGTGGAATCAAAGTCACCTTGATAGTAACACTCTGAAGAAGTTTTTTAAGTGCATGAGAGCATATGGTCTTTGAAAACATATGAAGAGGCAAATAGGGTCTCTATCCCTTTCTGTAACTTCCCTTCCTCCTTGAAATACTGTAGCTAGGCACTGGAATCTCAGATGCTAGTGCTGCTTTCTTTGTATTCACCTCACACGGTGAAATCACAGAATCAGAGCATGGTAGGAGGATGGAAGGAATCTCTGGAGGTCACTGAGTCTAAATCTCCCTGCCAAACCAGGATCACACAATCATAGAATGGTTTAGGTTGGAAGGGACCTCAAAGCTCAGCCAGTTCTAAGCCCCTGCCATAGGCAGGAACACCTCCCACTAGAACAGGTGGCTCAAGATCTTATCCAACACGGTCCTGAACACCTCCAGGGAGGTTGTGGAGCACAGAATCACCGAATGTGATCAAAGATTCGGTGATTCTGTGCTCCACAACCTCCCTGGGCAACCTGTGCCAGTGCCTCATCACCCTCACTGCAAACAACTTCTTCCTAACATCCACTTTCAATCTCCCCTCTGACACTTTAAACCCATTTCTCCTCCTCCTCTCATTACAAGACCTTGTCAATAGGCCCTCCCCAGCCCTCCTGTACCCTCAGGTACTGGAAGGCCATTCCAAGGATGTTACTGATCAAACTGCTCTCTAAGATGCTCTCTACTCTCTTTAAAAACTGATATGATATTTATGTCCCAGCTTACAAAGAAGCATGGAAACAACCACCAAAGGTTTGTTGACACGGTATAATTAAAATCTAGGTACTAAATTTCCTTTCCACAGAATTGCAGAATGTTTGTTAGGGGCTGGAAGGGACCTCCAAAGTTCATCCAGTCCAACCTCCCTGCCAGAGCAGGAGCACCTTGATCAGGTCACGCAGGAACACATTCAAGCAGGTCTTGAATATCTCCAGAGAGGGCAAACTACTTCCAGATATCAGAGAAATACAAATATTTCTTGAGGTTCACACTGATAAAATGCTCCAAGAAATCCACTAAAACAAACCATCAAATGTTCAGATAATCACAGATTCACAGAACACATTCAGTTGGAGGAGACCTCCAAGCTCATCCAGTCCAACCTTCCACACAGCACTGAAGGGCCAACACCAAACCACATCCCTAAGTGCCACCTCCACAGGCTGTTTGAACTCCTCCAGGGATGGGGACTGCAGTACCGCCCTGGGCAGAATATTCCAGTATCTGAGAAGCCTCTCTGGTGAGAAATATTTCCTAGCATCCAGCCTGAACCTCTCCCGGGGCACCTTGCAACCATTTTCTCTGCTCCTGTCCCTTGGCATCAAGGAGCAGAGGCTGCCTCCTCCTTGCTCCAACCTCCCTGCAGGGAGCTGTAGAGAGCAAGGTTGTCTCCTTCCGCCTCCTATTCTCCAGCCTCAACACCCCCAGCTCCCTCAGCCGAGCTCAGCTGCTCCAGGCACTTCTCTAGACATGCTTCACTACTCCAGTGTCTCTCTTGTAGTGAGTGGCCCAGAAATGAAGTGTAGCCCCCCCAAATGCTGAGCACAGGGGATGATCCACTCCTGTCCCTGCTGCCCACCCTGTTTCTGACCCAAGCCAGGATGCCACTGGCTTTCTAGGCCACCTGGGCACCAATGAGTCATATTCCATGGACTGCCAACCAGCACCCCCAGGTCCCTCTTTGAGTTGCAGCTTTCTAATCACACATCTCCAGGTCTGTAGCTCACCATGGGGTTATTGTGACCCAGGTGCAGGACCCAGCACTTAGCCTTGTTGATCTTCATACAATTAACCTTGGCCCATACCTTTCACCTGTCCAAATCACTTTACAAAGCCTCCCTACCCTCTAGCAGATCAATGTAGCCACATTTACTGAGGGTGCCATGTTCCCTTCTTTATCCTTTGGGTTTGCCTGCTGCACTTGTGCATCTCTTTTCTTACCTTTACCTGATATTTGTGGGAGTCCTGCATTGCATCAGTGATTGCTATCTGTGAGAGCCCTGAGAGTGCTTTGTCAGAATGGAAAGCATGCAACTGTACTGTCTGCAGGTCTGGAGCCTCCAACACAAGAAGGACATAGAACTGTTGGACCTAGTCCAGAGGAGGCTACAAAGATGCTCAGAGGGCTGCAGCAGCTCTGCTATGAGGACAGGCTATGAGAGTTGGAGGTCTGTAGCCTGGAGAAGAGAAGGCTTCCAGGAGACCTTGGAGTGGCCTTCCAGTATCTGAAGGGAACTATAGGAGGGCTGGGGAGGAACTACTGACAAGGTCTTGTAATGAGAGGAGGAGGAGAAAAGGGTTTAAACTGGCAGAGGAGAGATTGAAAATGGATGTTAGGAATAAGTTGTTTGCAGTGAGGGTGGTGAGACACTGGCACAGGTTGCTCAGGGAGGTTGCAGAGCATTATGATTCTGTGCTCCACAACTTTACTGTAGGTGTTCAAGGCCTGGCTGGATGAGGCCTTGAGTGACCTGTTCTAGTGGAAAGTGTCTCTGCAACCCTATGGCAGAGGGTTGGAACTGGCTGAGCTTTGAGGTCCCTTCCAACCTAAACCATTCTGTGATTCTATGATTCCATGATTCCATGATTCCATTATTCTATGATTTTAAATAACAAGAAAAATGTGAGAAACTCTTACAAGAGAAGAATTTTCTCATATTTCTGAATCTAAACCTGTATTCCTACCTTAAACTGTTGGGACAGATATGAGTGCATGACATCTAGTGGTAGATGAAAGAGATCCATCAATCTGTGCCATCAAGAGAAGGTTCTTAAATTCCTGCCTCCAGAGCAAGGGAAAACGATTCTTGTCTCAAACCAGGTGATCAAATAAGGTCAATTTATTCATTATGTATGCCTGGTAATAGATTCAGACAGAGGCACACACCTATGTTTCTGGTACATAAGCTTTGTGAAGTTATGTTTCCAATGAAGAAATTCTGAGACACTCTTGTTAGATACAAGAAAGATTTTCCAAGCAATATTCAGAGAATCATAGATTCACAAAATCACAACATCACAAAATCACAGAAGCACAGAATGGTTTGGGTTGGAAGAGACCTTAAAGGTCATCTCTGCTAACTGCAGAGGTCCCTTCCAACCCAGATCATTCTGTGATTCCATGATTTCATGATTCTATTACTTAATGATTCCATGATTCAATGAGTCTATGATTCCATGATTCAGTGATTCAATGAATCTGTGATTCCATGATTCAATGAGTCTATGATTCCATGATTCAGTGATTCAATGAATCTGTGATTCCATGATTCAATGAGTCTATGATTCTATGAGGTGATTCTCCCCCNAGGTTGCCCAGGGCGGCTGTGGCTGCTTCCTCCCTGGAGGTGTTTAAAGCCAGGCTGGATAAGGCCTTGAGCAACCTGCTCCAGTGGGAGGTGTCCCTGCCTATGGCAGGGGGTTGGAGCTGGATGATCCTTGAGGTCCCTTCCAACCTAAACCATTCTATGATTCTATGATTCCACAGTTCCATGGTTCTATAATTCTGTGATCCCATGGTTCCATGATTCTATGATCCTGTGAGTCCATGATTCTATGTTTCCACGATTCTATGATTCTAGTATTCCACAATTCTGATTCTATGATCCAGTTCCAACTCCTTGCCATGGACAGGGACCCCTCCCACAAGCCCAGGCTGCTCAAGGCCTCATCCAACCTAGCCTTGAACACTTTTCAGGAGGAGACATCCACAGCCTTGCTGGGGAACCTGCTCCAGCGTCTCCTCACCCTCACTGGCAAAAATTTCTTCCTAATCTCCAGTCTCACTCTCCCCTCTTCCAGGTTGATGCCATTCCCCCTCATCCTATCCCTGCAAGCCCTTGCAAAATGTCTCTCCATGCAATGATTAATAATGAGTCAATTTTTTTAAAATCAAAGTTTTCCATGAAACTTCGAAGCAGTAAAATATTCTGAGGCTCTACAGGCAACACAACCATCCTGCATTTTCCATGGAGATATCCTCAACTTCCTTAAACTCCTAATCACGGAATCACAGAATGGACTGGCTTGGAAGGGACCTCCAAAGCTCATCCAGTCCAACTCTCCTCTGCAGTCAGCAGGGGCATCCTCGACTAGATCAGGTTGCCCAGAGTCCTGTTGAGCTCCACCTTGAGTATCTCCAGGGATGGGGACCCAACCACCTCATTGGGCAACCTGTTGCTGTGTTCCAGCACCCTCATGGGTGTTCCTCATATCCAATTTCAACCTGCTCTGGTCTCGTTTGAAGCCACTGCCCTTGACCTGTCGCTGCAGGCCTTTGCAAACAGTCTCTCTGCAGCCTTCTTGCAGACCCCTTCAGGTCCTGGCAGGCTGCTCTTAAGTCTGCCTGGAGCCTTCTCTTCTCCAGGCTGCACACTTCTCAGCTACCTTGGCCTGTCCTCATAGCAGAGCTGCTCCAACCTCTGATCATCTTCACGGTCTCTTTTGGACTTGCTCCATCAGATCCATGTCCTTGCTGTGTTGAGAGCTCCAGAGAGCCTTCACTTTGAATTACAGAACTTCAACAGGGTTGAGGAAGGCAAATGACCAAATAATATTAAATTATTCCTCTAAATGAAGTTTATTCAGAAAAGCTTATGGAGAATGCAAGTCCATGCTAAAACAGCTAACAAATAGACAATTTAGAGCATAATCTAAATTAATATGCAAATAGATGGAGTGGCTGTGCACAAATTATCCTTTCTGGGGATATATAAAGGTTTACATCCACGCAAGTTACCGAACTCATCCATTGTAACAAACTGCAGCTTTAAAAAGCTGGCTAAGTTTATTCCAAATGTAAAAGCAGGTTCAGGCACCACAGTGGCTCAGAGGCTTTCTGTGTCACCACACTGCAGAATCCATTTCAAGCTGTTGCTCAGTGTTCAAAGCAGGGGGAAATGTTTCAGCTTTCTGAATTTGTTTCACTATCTTTTTGTGGTTTTTCCCTTCCCCTTCGCTGTCTTTTCTCCCTCTGGCTACAACTGTCCCTTGAAATGTTTCCGATGTTTCTTTTCAGAACTATTTTTCCCAACAATTTCACACTTTACTAGGAACTTTTTTTCCCCCTCAAGTGCATTTCATAGGATCACAGAATTGTTTTACTTAGAAAAGATCATCCAGTCCAACCACCAACCCAACACCACCATGGCCACTAAACCGTGTTCCACAGTGCCGTGGTCACAGGTTTCTTGAACACCTCCAGGGATGGGGACTCCCCCACCTCCCTGGGCAGCCTGTGCCAATCCCTGACCACTCTTGCAGCAAGGGAATTCTTCATAATCTCCAAAATAACCCTCCCCCAGCACAATTTCAGGCCACTTCCTCTTGTCCTATAACTTGATACTAGGAAGAAGAGCCCAACCCTCACCTCACTCCAACTTCCTTTCAGGGAGCTACAGAGAGCAATGAGGTCTGCCCTCAGCCTCCTCTCCTCCACACTAAACACCCCCAGCTCCCTCAGCTGCTTCTCACCAGCCCTGTTCTGTAGAACCTTCCCCAGCTTTGTTGCCCTTCTCTGGACACACTGCAGGAGCTCAGTGTCTTTCCTGTAGTGAGGGGCCCAACATTTGCAATTTTTCTCAACATAAGAAAACATTCTGGGGAAAAAAAAAAAACCACAAAACTCAAATAAAGGCAGTATTTCTCAAGCTTACAGTATAAGAGAAGGGGAAAAAAATGTAATGTGTAGGGTCCTGTATCTGGGTGGGGGCAATGCCAGGCACCAATACAGGCTGGGCAGGGCCCGGCTTGAGAGCAGCCCCGAAGAAATGGACTTGGGGGTGCTGGTGGAGGAGCTCAACATGAGCCCGCAGTGCGCACTTGCAGCCTAGAGAGCCAAGCAGAGCCTGGGCTGCATCCAGAGCAGGGTGAGCAGAAGGGTGAGGGAGGGGATTCTGATGGGGTTTAGAAGTAGAAATACTTTTGCAATCATACAACTCTACATATCTGCATAGCTGAAACTAATGAAGGTCAAGTCATGAAGAGGCATTGAGATAAGCAAACAACAACTCTTACGGAGACCCCAAGACATCGAGATGAGGAAGATAGGATGCCTACAGAGACTCTGAAACTGGCCAGAACCGACCTAGCAGTTTGGGCTCAGTGATAAACTACACAGCTCAGCGTATTTTGCAACCAAGAGGGCAGTGCAAGGAACGCTGCTGCCTTCATCCCTAGGACCCCCACCATGGTAGAATCATAGAATCAACCAGGTTGCAAGAGACCTCGAAGATCATCCAGTCCAACCTAGCACCCAGCCCTATCCAGTCAACTAGACCATGGCACTAAGTGCCTCATCCACTCTTTTCCTGAACACCTCCAGAGATGGTGACTCCACCACCTCCCTGGGCAGCCCATTCCAATGCCAATCACTCTCTCTGCCAACAACTTCCTCCTAACATCCAGCCTAGACTTCCCCCGGCACAACTTGAGACTGTGTCCCCTTGTTCTGTTGCTGGTTGCCTGGGAGAAAATACCAACCCCCACCTGGCTATAGCCTCCCTTCAGGTAGTTATAGACAGCAATGAGGTCACCCCTGAGCCTCCTCTTCTCCAGGCTAAACAACCCCAGCTCTCTCAGCTTCTCCTTATAGGGTTTGTGTTCCAAGCCCTTCACCAGCCTTGCTGCCCTTCTCTGGACATGTTCCAGAACCTCAACATCTCTCTTGAATTGAGGAGCCCAGAACTGGACACAGTACTCAAGGTGTGGCCTGACCAGTGTAGCACTCACCTGTGTAAAAGATAAGGACAGTGGGCAGGCAGAGGTAAAACACCTTTCAGAAGTACTTTGCTTATGGATACACTTTCCCTGGAACATACATGCATATGTAATAAGTAACAACATATAAACCACAAAGGTGGACCCAGGGTGTGTACATTCTTTGGCAGAGAGATGCCCTATGCACCAGCATGCTTAATAAACATGCCTGCTTTAGAACCTTTTGGCTTATAAGGGTTTTTTCCTCCATGTGTCAATTCTGCCCCTCTGCACTGCTCTGCTGAGACCCCACCAGGAGCACTGTGTCCAGTTCTGGAGCCTCTGGGACAGGAAAGATTTGGAGTGCTTGAAAGGGTCCAGAGAAGGGCTATGAGGATGATCAAAGGGCTGGAGCTGCTCTGCTATGGGGACAGGCTGAGAGAGGTGAGGTTGTTCAGTCTGGAGAAGAAAAGGCTTCCAGGACACCTTCTTGTGGCCTTCCAGTATCTGAAGGGGGCTACAGGAAAGCTGGGGAGGGACTTTTTAGGGTGTCAGGTAGTGATGGGATTGGGGGGAATGGATCCAAGCTAGAAGGCGGCAGATTGAGATTAGACCTTAGGAAGAAGTTCTTCATCATGAGGGTGGTGAAAGACTGGCACAGGTTGCCCAAGGTGGTGGTGGAAGCCTCATCCCTGGATGTTTTTAAGGCCAGGCTGGATGTGGCTCCGGGCAAGCTGATCTAGTGTGAGGTGTCCCTGCCCATGGAAAGGGGGGTTGGAACTGGATGATTCTTGATGTCCCTTCCAGTCTTGACCGGTCTAAGATTCAGTGAAAACTAGTCACAGGCTCCTCAAGCATCAGACTGTTTTATTTGGAATGAGTTTCCAGGTTAGCTTGCCCAAGGAAAGGATTTAAATGGAAACTCTCAGCCTAGTTATTAAAATTAACCAAAGTATCAAGAAGTGAAAGCAGGGTTCTTGTAAAAGAAATTTTAAAAGCAATTTCTCTTCCTTTGGATATTTGCATACTAACTCTGGTTTAATTCCACATATCAAGCTCACCACAGCCCTTGCCACAGTCTTGGCTGCCTTGCTCCTCTCTGATTCTTCTCCATTTTGTCCAGTTCAAATAGGGAGACCTTTTCACGTTCTAAATCTTTCTCTGAAAGGAGGTTATAGTGAGGTGGGAGTTGGTCTCTTCTCCCAGTGAATAAAGAGGAAATGGCCTCCAGCTGCACCAGAGGAGGTTTAGGTTGGACATGAGGAACATTTCCTTCCTCAATAGAGTCGCAAAGCCTTGGAACAAGCTGCTCAAGGCAGTGGTGGAGTCCCCTTCCTGGGAGGTATCTAAAAACTATGTAGATGTGGTGCTGAGGGATATGTGTTAGTGGTGGCCTAGCAATGCTGGGTTAATGGTTGGACTTGGTGATCTAACTGATCTTGAGGGGATATGATCGATATCTATCAAGAGCTGAGGGATGGAGGTCAGGGAGGAAGGGACAGCCTCTGCTCACTTGTGCCTTGACATAGGACAAGGGTAAGGGATGGAAACTGCAGCACAGGAAGTTGCAGCTCAGCATGAGCAAGAACTTCTTTGCTGTAAGGGTGAGAGAGCAGTGGCACAGGCTGCCCAGAGAGGTTGTGGAGTCTGCTTCTCTGGAGCCTCTCCAGCCCTGTCTGAATATGTTCCTATACCACCTGTCCTGCTGTGGCAAGGGGGTGGAACTGAAGATGGAGTAGCTCTGCTGTAAGGACAGGCTGAGGGAGCTGGGGGATTCAGCATGGAGAAGAGGAGGCTCCAGGCAGACCTAAGAGCAGCCTGCCAGGACTTGAAGGGGGCTACAAGAAGGCTGCAGAGAGACTGTGTGCAAGGCCTACAGGGACAGGACGAGGACAATGGCTTCAAATGAGAGCAGAGCAGACTGAGATTGGACGTGAGGAACAAGTTCTGCACCATGAGGGTGCTGAAACCCTGCAACAGGTTGCTCAGGGAGGTGGTTGGGTCCCCATTCCTGGGCACACTGAAGGTGAGACTGGACAGGGCTTCTGGGCAACCTGCTCTAGTTGAGGATGCCCCTGCTGACTGCAGAGGGGGCTTAGACTGGATGAGCTTTGGAGGTCACTTCCAGCCCGGACCACTCTGATTTTATGATCTCTAGAGGTCTGTTCCAATACCTAACATCCTGTTATCCTCAAGAGCTTTTCCAACCAAAACAATTCCATGATTAAGCAACTCTAAGATGGATAAAATTTGCCAGAACCTGCCCAGCCCTGGTGCTGCAGTGTCTGCTTTCCACCCAGGACAAGGGAGCCAAAGAGCAAAGGAGCCTTAGCAGGTAGAGACCTTGAGTGGGTTGAGCAGCTGCAATACAGCTGGTGTTCAAAAGCCTACATAAATAGGCAGGGGCATGACTCTGAATTACCATCCTAAAGTCTACCTCCTGTACCATCCAGCAGCAATAACCATTAACCTTTGCTGAGATCTGAATACAAACATCTCCTGTTAAAAAGAACAGCCAAGACATCACGGGAACAGAAATGATCTATGACAGGACAGCACAAAAAGGAATTGCTCCTGAGCCACTTCCAGTAACCTTTGCAGAGCCCTCAGCTCATCCAGTTGCTAGAGAAGTGTTAAGGAAATATCTGTTACATAAAATGAAATGAGAGGCCAGAACAAACTTGAGATGAATCACTGTGTCTTTACTCCTGTTTCTTCTGGTGCCTCTGCCTACTTGGAAAGCAGCAAACAGAATCACAGAATGGTTTAGGTTGGAAGGGACCTCAAGGATGATCCAGTTCCAACCCCTCGCCATAGGCAGGGACACCTCCCACTAGAACAGATTGTTCAAGGCCTCATCCAGCCTGGGCTTGAACATCTCCAGGGAGGGACCTGCCACAACCTCCCTGGCCAGCCTGTGCCAGTGTCTCACCACCCTCACTCCAAAGAACCTCCTCCTAACATCCACTTTCAAGCTCCCCTCTGCCACTTAAAACCCATTTCTCCTCCTCCTGTCATTACAAGACCTTGTCAATAGTCCCTCCCCAGCCCTCCTGTAGCCCCCTTCAGATACTGGAAGGCCACTCCAAGGTGTCCTGGAAGCCTTCTCTTCTCCAGGTTGAAAAGAAGTGAAAGCTTCAAAGAGATCTTGTAGTATACTGCAAACAGAGGCAAAAGATGCTTGATTTTTAGCACAGATCTGCTGTTTAAATTCTCCATTTCATAGAATAATAGAATCACAGAATGTCAGGGGCTGGAAGGGACCTTCAAAGCTCCTCCAGTCCAACTCCCCTGCCAGAGCAGAAGAACCTAGACCAGGTCACACAAGAACACACCCAGGGGGTGCTGGAATATCTCCAGAGAGGGAGACTCCACAACACCCCTGGACAGCTTGTTCCAGGCTTCTGTCACCATCACAGGGAAAAAATTCCTCCAGTTTAAATGAAACTTCCTATGCCTCAGCTTCCACCCAGTGCCACTTGTCTCATCACGCAGAGCTGCAGCAAGACCAGCTAAAGGAGAATGTTGTCATGCTGAGGTGAGGAGCAGCTGAAACAACTGGGGTTGTTTAGCCTGGAGAAAAGGAGGCTGAGAGGAGACCTGGCTCACTACTCCTCTCAGAAAGGAGGTTGTACTGAGCTGGGGGTCAGTCTCTTCTCCCTAGTAACAAGTGATAGGATGAGAGGAAATGGCCTGCAGTTGCACCAGGGGAGCATTATGTTGTACATTAGATGAGGCTCCTTACTGAAAGGTTCCCAAACAGTGGAAGGGTCTTCCCAGGTAGGTTGAATCTGGAGGTGTTTCATAGAGGCAGAGATGTGGTACTGAGGGGCATGGTTTAGCACTAGACTTGACAGAGTTAGATAACTGCTCTGTTCCCTCCCAGTTCAAGAGGGACATAGAACTGCTTGAAAGTCCGGTGCAGAGCCATAAAGATGATTAAGGAAATGGAACATCTCTGTTAGGAGGAGAGCCTGAGGGAGCTGGGGCTGTGCTGTTGGGAGAGGAGGAGACTGAGGGGTGACCTCAGTCACGGTAATAAAGATGTGCAGGGTGAGTGGCCAGAGGCTGGAGCCAGGCTCTGCTGGGTGATGCCCAATGGCAGCACAAGGGGCAGTGGTGGAAGCTGAGGCATAGGAATTTCCACGGAAACAGGAGGAGGATTTTTTTCCCTGTGAGGGTGACAGAAGGCTGGAAAAGGCTGCCCAGGGGGATTGTGGAGTCTCCCTCTCTGGAGACATTCAAACCCCACCTGGATGTGTTCCTGTGTGACCTGCTCTAAGTGCTCCTCCTCTGGCAGGGGAGGTGAACTGGATGAGCTGTGGAGGTCCCTTCCAGCCCCTGACATTCTGTGAGTCTGGAATCCTCTGAATGGTTGGACTCAATGAACTTAAAGGTTTTTCCAACCTAACTATTCTATGACTCTAAGCAACAGGGCCACAAAATGCTTCTTCCAGAAGTTCTCCCTCATTCTCCTGCCTTGATCCATCCCCTCACATACACACACATGTGCTTGCACACTCCTTCTCTGGCTGTCTCCACGGTAACAGCATCGTTGGGAGTCTGCTGCTACTGCGTGTTTTGGAAGCTGCCTTTGCCCAGGGAACCACTTGCCTAGGCGGTGTCTGGATGGAGCAGCATCACCTGGTGGGGACTAGGCCAGCATCCAGAGGACCAGTATCTGGCAGGCACCCGTGGCTGCAGTGCCTTGCATGTGGTGTTACTTCCTCTGGCCAGAGGGAGCCACAATCTTGCCCATTTCAGGATTTTCATAGAATCACAGAATGGTTTAGGTTGGAAGGTACCTCAAGGATCATCCACTTCCAACCCTCTGTCATAGGCAGGGACACCTCCCACTAGAACAGGTCACTCAAGGCCTCATCCAACCTGGCACTGAACACGTCCAGGAAGGGAGCAGCCACAACCTCCCTGGGCAACCTGTGACAGTGTTTTGATAGAAGAGGAAAGAGCTTAACATCTACAGGGTTGGGTGAATATCCACTGCTTCAACATCTCTCATGAGATGTGGATAGTAGGTTGAGAGAGGCTCTTCTGCTCCTCTACTCTGCCCTGGTGAGGCCACATCTGGAGTACCGTGTCCAGTTCTGGAGCTCCCAGTTCCAGAGGGACACAGACCTGCTTGAGAGAGTCCAGCACAGAGCCACAAAGATGATCAGGAGACTGGAACATCTCTGCTACAAGGACAGCCTAAGGGAGCTGGGGCTGTGCTGCTGGGAGAGGAAGAGCCTGAGGGGTGACCTCATCAATATTGATAAAGATGTGTAGGGTGAGTGGCCAGAGGCTGGAGCCAGGCTCTGCTGGGTGATGCCCAATGACAGCACAAAGGGCAGTGGTGGAAGCTGAGGCACAGAAAGTTTTGTGGAAACATGAGGAGAAATTTTTTCCCTGTGAGGGCGACAGAACCCTGAGAGACGCTGCCCAGAGGGGTTGTGGAGTCTTCTCTCTGGAGATATTCAAACCCCACCTGGATGTGTCCCTGTGTGACCTGCTCTAAGTGCTCCTGCTCTGGCAGGGGGAGTTGGGATGGATGAGCTTCAGATGTCCCTTCCAGCCCTTGACATTCTGTGATTCTATGATTTTCTCTTTAATGTTATACCATCTGAAAAGCAGAAGAACCAGAAACCACTGCAGAATGTCAAGTTGATCGTGCACCTAGAAACAGGAAAGTCTGGAATCTGTTTCCCAATACATTCATTCAGCTTGTAGCTTTAGGAAGCGGAACAAGAACACTCAATCTCAAACTCTGGGCCTTAGAACCAGAGGGATGCTGGCTGGAATTCCAAATTCTGCGTTGATGACATAATAATAGCAACAATAATCACATTTTTCATTCATGGCTTCTATATAACACTTTGTCCTACAGCTGTGCCTCCGCAGCCAGCACCGAAATAAATTTCCCTCTGCGCTAGATGTTGGCAAACAGACAGACCAGGGTAAAAAAAAATCAGCATGCAGCACAGCAAGAGAGAGGAAGACAAATTTTGGTCAAGGACTCGGGGACAAATCCTGCTGACAGTGAAATTGCCGTAGGCTCTTTAATGTCCATGCAGCAGAGGAAGACCAATGCATAGTAAATGTCACCGCATCCCATTTATTTGCTCTTTATATACTGTTTAAATGCTGCCCATAAAACACAACCCTTCCAATAGCTCTCTTCCTCATTCATCATTCTGCTGCAGAGATTCTTTTTGTCTGCATGTTAATTGTCCACATCAGTCTTTTCCCTGGGTGGGTTTTTTTTTTTCTTCTTTCCCTCTCATATATCTTTACAGTTGTTTAAGTCTTCCTTTATATGAGCTGCTTGTGTCCACTCAGTCAGCAAAGGCCACTAAGTACACTGTCCACTGCCTCTACTATCAGAGAATCATAGATAGGGTTTGGGTTGGAAGGGACCTCAAAGCTCATACAGTTCCAACTGCCTGCCATAGGCAGGGAAGCCTCTCACTAGAATAGGTCTCTCAAGTGCCTCATCCAACCTGGCCTTGAACACCTCCAGGGAGACTGTGGAGCACAGAATCATGTTCTGTGATCCACAACCTCCCTGGGCAACCTGTGCCAGTTTCTCACCACCCTCACTCCAAAGAACTTCTTCCGGTTTCAATCTCCCCATTCTTCCTCCTCCTGTCACTACAAGACCTTGTCAGTAGTGCATCTCCAGCCATCCTAGAGCCCCCTTCAGATATTGGAAAGCCACTCCAAGCTCTCCTGGAAGCCTTTTATTTTCCGAGCTGCAGAGCCCCAACTTTCATAGCCTGTCCTCATAGCAGAGCTGCTGCAGCCCTCTCAGCATCTTTGTTGCCTCCTCTAGACTGGCTCAAACAGTTCCATATCCTTCTTGTGTTGGGGGCTCCAGAACTGCACATAGTACTCCAGGGTAGGGTCTGAGGAGAGCAGAGCAAAGGGGCAGAATCCCTTCCCTTGCCCCACTGGGCACACTGCTCTTGCTGCAGCCCAGCACACAGTTGCTGTCTGGACTGCACTCACACTCAGGCTCATGTTAAGCTTTTCATCACGCCAGACCCCCAGGTCTTGTTCCTCCTATCCACCTCCACACCCCTCCCCACCAAAAAAAAAATCCAACAAGTTAGGAAAAGTAAATAAGTTAGGAAACATACAACTGGTGCCTGAAGAGTGACCTCAAAAGTTCCTATTCACGTGTTCAGAGTAAGATTTGTGTCAAACCCCTCAAATCACAGCTGCTCATTTACTCATACATCTCTAGCACTGCTTAATCTCTCTTACATGTTCTATCCATCCCTTCACAGTTACACTCTTCAGCTGCGTGTTACAGAACCAGTGAGCGAGAGAGACATTTAGGTAGGAGAAGACCTTTAACATCCACAACCTCCAGAGAGACTGCAGATGCCACCTCCCTGGAAGCATTCAAGGCCAGGCTGGATGAAGCCTTGAGCAATCTGGGCTGTTGAGAGGTGCCCCTGGCCATGGCAGGTAGGGGTTGGAACTGGATGTTCTATAAAGTCCCTTCCAACCCAAACCATTCTATGGTTCTGTGATTCTGTCTGAAAATCATGGAGCCAAACTTGCAAAGAAACAGTTTCTGACTCAAGCAACCAACTTTATCCAGACAGAACTCTCGTTTCTCGGTTACTGTTATCTTTTCCAAACTCACCAACAATAGAACCTAAAGCCTTCTTGCACCATTTGCCAAATCCATGTACCACACTTCCGCAGGGCAAGCTGCTAAAACAGCAAACACTTCTTTGTCCTCCTTCAATGGAGAAGTACCAATTTGAGGGAGCTAGGGGGGGCTCAGTCTGGGGAAGGGGAGGCTGAGGCAGATCTCCTTGCTCTCTACAGCTCCCTGCAGGGGGGCTGGAGCGAGGAAGGGGCAGCCTCTGCTCCTTGGCGTCAAGGGACAGGAGCAGTGGAAATCATAGAATCAATCATGTTGGAAGAGACCTCCAAGCTCATCCAGTCCAACCTAGCACCCAGCCCTATCCAGTCAACCAGACCATGGCACTAAGTGCCTCATCCAGGCTTTTCTTGAATGGTTGCAAGCTGCTCCAGGGGAGGTTCAGGCTGGATGCTAGGAAATATTTCTTGCCAGAGAGGCTTCTCAGACACTGGAATGTTCTGCCCAGGGCAGTGCTGCAGTCCCTGGAGGTGTTCAGGCAGCCTGTGGAGCTGGTGCTTAGGGACATGGTAGGAAGGAGAAGCTGGGGAACTCTAGGCCAGTCAGTCTCACCTCTGTGCCTGGTAAGATCATGGAGCAGATCCTCCTGGAGGCATTACTGAGACAGAAGAATAGTGAAGAGGCAACTGGGTACAATCAGCATGGCTTCACCAAGGGCAAATCCTGCCTGGCAAGCCTGGTGGCCTTCTATGAACAGGTCACAACATTCAGAGCAACTGATGTCATTTACCTGGAACTGAGCAAGGCCTTTGACACTATCCACACCACATCCTGGTCTCCAAGCTGGTGATACATGGGTTTGATGGGTGGACCACTAGATGGATAAAGAACTGGCTTGATGGCAGCACCCAAAGAGTGGCTGTCAATGGCTCCATGCCCAAGTGGAGGCCAGTGACAAGCGGAGTCCCTCAGGGATAAGTCCTGGGACCAGTCTTGTTCAACATCTTTGTTGGTGACATGGACAGAGGCATTGAGTGCAGCCTCAGCAAATTTGCTGACAACACCAAGCTGTGTGGTGCAGCAGGCAGGCTGGAGGGAAGGGATCCATCCAGGGGGACCGGGACAGGCTGGAGAGGTGGGCACAAGCCAACCTCAGGAGGTTCAACAAGACCAAGTCCAAGGTCCTACATCTGGGTCGAGGCAATCCCAAGCACAAATCCATGCTGGACAGTGAGTGGCTGGAGAGCATCCCTGAGCACAGGGACTTGGGAGTGCTGCTGGACGAGAAGCTCAACATCAGCCAGCAGTGTGCACTTGCAGCTCAGAAAGCCAACCAGAGCCTGGGCTGCATCAGGAGAAGTGTGGCCAGCAGGGCCAGGGAGGTGATTCTCCCCCTCTACTCCTCTCTGGTGAAACCCCACCCAGAGTACTGTATCCAGTTCTGGAGCCACTATTAGAACAGGGATGTGGAGATGCTGGAGCATGTCCAGAGAAGGGCCATGAGGATGACCAGAGGGCTGCAGCAGCTCTGCTGTGAGGACAAACTGAAAGAGTTGGGGCTGTTCAGTCTGGAGAAGAGGAGGCTCTGAGGTGACCTTCTTGTGGCCTTCCAGTATGTGAAGGGGGCCTACAGAACAGCTGGGGAGGGACTTTTTAGGCTATCAGGACTAGAGGGAATGGAGCAAAGCTGGAGGTGGGGAGATTCAGACTGGGTGTGAGGAGGAAGTTGTTCAGCATGAGAGTGGTGAGAGCCTGGAATGGATTGCCCAGGGAGGTGGTTGAGGTATTTAAGGCCAGGCTGGATGAGGCTATGGGCAGCCTGTTCTAGGGTAGGGTGTCCCTGCCCATGGCAGGGGGGTTGAAACTAGATGATTCATGTGGTCCCTTACAACCCTGACTGATTCTATAATTTTGTGATTCTATGATTCTAACTGACCTGAAACCATCAGTTTAGACAGTCCAGATCCCTTTGCAGAGCCTTCCTACCCTGAAGGAGATCAACATTCCCACCCAGCTTAGTATCATCTGCAAGCTTACTGAGGGCGCCCTCAATTCCCTCTTCCAGCACACTGATCAAGGTATTAAAGAGAACTGGAAGATCATGGTTAGTTCACTGTATGGATAGTCAGGGATTATTTGTGTATTCTTTTCACCATTCTCCTTTGTTTACCTTTTATTTCCTTTTTAACTTCTTCTGAAGGAGGACATTAGGGAAATAATTCTCAAGCTGAAATTCCATATTGCAAAACCAGCTGAGTTTTGAGGAACTCAATGCAAACAAGAAAGTAGAGAGCAAGAGAAGGCTCCACTGATGTGCCTCCTACTGCGAAGTGGCTGGACTGTGAACAGGAATGCAGTGAGCCTGGATTGTGGCATGAAATACAGACGTAAAACCTAAAAGAGAAGCAAGCTAACAAACCAAAACTGCAGAGGGAAAAAAAAGGAGAGGAAGGGAAAAGCAAGAACCCCTGCAGCCACTGCATTTGACTTTCTAATCATGTCAGCCTCAGAGGAGAACAGAGATGGAAATGAGGAAAGGGTGCACTTGTGATGCAGTCACTCTTGCTGTCATTGCCTTTATGGGTTTTCAGCAGGCCACAAAAGGCCAAGCCACTAGAATATGAATAAGATAGAGACATGGCCCCCAGTAAGTAAGTAGGAGGCATCAGAACTTCCTGTTTGGGTCCTAATAACTTTTTCCAGCTCAGTGATCTCTCATTGCAAAGGAAAAGCAAGACAAGACAAACAAAAAAAGATCCTCCCTCCTCACAAGTTGTCTCTGCATCCATCCCTTTGATTAGCTTTCCTCTGAGAAGTGGAAGATGCAACAGCCAACAGGGATATCACAGAACCACAGAAACCTTCTGGTTGGGAAAGACCCTTGGGATCTTTCCCAAGTGCAACCCAGAACCCTACTCTGTCAGGTGCACATTAAACCATAGCCCTAAGCACCACATCCAAACCACCTTTAAACACATCACAGGATCACAGGATTTCAGGAGTTGGAAGTGACCCAAAGAGATCATCGAGATCATCCCTGCCAGAGCAGAACCATACAATCCAGCTCAGGTCACACAGAAACCCATCTGGGTTGGTGACTCCACCATGTCCCTGGGCAGCACATTCCAATCCCTGACCACTCTTGCTGGGAAAAGATTCTTCCAAATGTCTAGCCTAAGCCTGCCCTGCTGCAGCTTGAGGCCATGCCCCCTTGACCCGTCACTAATTCACCATGAGGACTGACCAGCACCAACCTCTCCACAAGGTCCTTTCAGGTAGCTGTAGACAGTCATAAGGTCTGTCCTCATCCTCTTCTGTTTCAGACTTATCAGCCCCAGCTCCTTCAGTTGCTCCTCATCCACATCTCTCTGCAGGCTCTTTCCAGCTTTCTTGCCCTCCTCTGCACTCTTTCCAGCACCTCCACATCTCTCTGGTATTGCTGTGCCCAAAACTGAACACAACACTCGAGGTGTGGCCTCAATAGAGCAGAGTCCAAGGGGACAATCACCCCCCTGCTGCTGCTGAACGCAGCATTTCTGATTCCAGCCAGGATGCCACTGGACACCTAGAGCAGGTCACACAGGAACACATCCAGGTGGGGTTTGAATGCCTCCAGAGAGCCCCTCCACAATCCCCCTGGGCAGCCTGTTCCAGGGTTCTGTCACACTCAGAGCTGAAAAAATTCCTCCTCATGCATACATGAAAGTTCCTATGCTGAGACACTCTTCTGACTCTTTTAGTAGCAGGATGTGTTTCAGCTACAATAAAGCCTAGCCACAGGAGATAGCAAAATGACAGAGGAGAGCTTTGTGTTAATTAGCAGAGCACTGTGTGGGGTACCTCAAGCAGGCTCATCCTGGAACCAGCAGTGCAGCCACAGTCTGAAATAAGTTTAATTATGAAGATGATGCAATTTTGATTGAGTTGGGAGAAAGTTCTTCTGTTTAAGTGTATATTCTACCACAGAAATTTGCCTGCTCACTTGAAGGTAGTCCAGGGTTACATATGAGCTCCATTCCCCACTGTCTGCAGGTTGACCGTACTGACTCCTGGAGTCCTGGTGGACAAGTTAACCACAAAACAAGAAGTTTAGTAGTCTCTTCAGGTGCAAGAGTGAGGCAAGAAGGTTAAGGGAGGTTCTTTGCCCTGGTGAGGCCACATCTGGAGTACTGGGTCCAGTTCTGGGCTCCCTCAGTTCAGAAGAAAGTACTGGAGAGAGTCCAGTAGAGGCTACAAATATGATGAATGGACTGGAACATCTCTGTGAGGAGGAAAAGCTGTCAGTCCTGGGGCTGTTGAGCCTGGAGAGAGCAGTCTGAGAGGCCATCTGATCAATCAGTGGCTGAAGGGTGGAGGGCAAGAGCATGAGGCCAGTCTCTTTTCAGTGGAGTCCAGTGACAGGACAAGGGACAGCAGTAGCAGACTGGAATCCAGGAGATTCCACCTGAGCATCACGATAAATTTCTTTGCTGTGAGGGTGCCATAGCCCTGGAGCAGCCTGCCCAGACAGGTTGTGGAGTCTCCTCCTCTGGAGATATGAGCCAGCAGTGTGCCCAGGCAGACCTAGGCTAGGTCTATATTTCATGGTTTGGGCAGAAAGGATTCAGTTATTTGGCAAAACACTCTTTTTTCCCTGCCTTTCTTTTTAAGTTTTTATTTCCTTTTTTTGCATTTGTTTGGGTTGATTTGTTTGTGGTTTGGTTTCTTTAACAATGTGAGTATTGATTTGATCTTTCGAGGTCCCTTTCAGCCCTTGACATTCTATGATTCATTCTATGATTAAAGAGGTTACTTGCAGGAGAAGAGTCAACCCAGTTTAACCTAGTGCTAGGGAAAATACACCCAGGAGACTCATCTCTATTTTAATAAAGCACTTCTGTGGTGTTATTTCTTATGTTCTCTGTCTGATACAGTGAGCACCTCCTACTATCCACATCCTACAACCTGTTGTGGTAGGCCTGATAGCCCAAAATAGGCTTATCCACATCCTGGCTTGTCCAGGCATGGTTTTCTGCTCTCCCTCCTTCTGTTTTGGCGAGAAGCAACCACAGGAAAGAAGACAAAGAACCTGGAGCCAGTCTAAGGACTCTGGCCTGCCCAGACTTGTTTTGCTCCTGTGGTAAACAAGATACACACACTTAGCTTGTGCTTACCTTGTGCAAGGCCTATGCTTTTCTCAAATTTGGGTAAAGCAAGCCTATGGCTTAACTTAATATGGTCAAGCTTGCATAATTGCCATTCTGATTGGCTATTCTGTGTCCAAAGGCACATTAGTCTTGGTTACATTGATAAAAGGAGATACACAGGTAACACAATGTGCTCTCCTGTTGTATTTGTGCTTGCTGCTGCCTGCTGCTATTGCTTCTGTGCATCCTGAATTGGCTGGAAACTCCACTGCCTCGAGTTTACCAGGAACAGGCTCTAAATGCTTCCATGCAATCAGCCTGCATAGCCAGCGTGACATCATGCTGAGACTGCACATCACAAGACATCCTGCCTACACCTGAAAGTCTCCTGCCAAGACAGAAACTCCTGGACATACACAGAGCATCCACAGGACCAGGTCAGAGACTGTCTGCCTCCTTTCCCCAGAAGCCTAGGAAGAATCAGAAGCCTCAGAGGCTGACAAGAGAGCAATAGAATTCCCTGACAGCATTTGGGTACTGTCTGAAGCTGTAGCTAGTCCTGCAAGTCGAGAAATAATGTTTTGTGAGTGAATGCTTAAAGTCTCTTGTAATTCACCTTTGCCTTCTGCCATAAGCAGAAAGAAGCTCCTTGAGTCCATCCAGTGGGCAAGCAGTATATTGACTGCAAGCGATATTTGGCTGCAAGAACCTTCTCTTCTAGTTCAATTAATATTTATATATGCTTGCAAGTTACTTCTAGATCCCATGTTGTTATCTCTATAAAATGTTTCCATAACCATGCAAAGAACCAATTATCATTAAAATCAGTGGCCAGGGATGGCAGAAGTTAATTATATCAATTACGCAAAAATATCAGCTCTAATTCAATAATTACCCCTTCATGACACAACCACGAGCTAAAACCTGAGAGTCTGATATTTGAAAAATAGAGGTATTGTTTGTTCACACTACAACCTTGTACAGGACCTATTCACCTTTTAAAATATGCAGATTATTTTAGTTTGGGTTTTTTTTTTATCGTTCTCTGTTTCTGCTGAGTTCATTTGTTGTTGCAGCAGGAAGAAGCAGAAGCATCTTCGAAGTTGCCTGAAGCACTCGGTACAAGGTAGAAAGAGATGCCAGTAATTCCCTCTTTTAACAATAATTGTCTCACTGGCAACTTTGAAAGCCATAATCCGGTTCTGGAGTCACAGTTAATGAGGCTGTGTGTATGTATCACTATGCTCAAGGACAAGATCCTTTGAACTACCTGGATGGCAGTGCCCAGAAAGTGCCACATCCAGCTGGGAGCCAGTCACTAGTGGTGTACCCCAGGGATCAGTGCTGGGCCAGTCCTGATTAATATCTTCATTGATGATCTGGATGAAGGCATTGAGTCCAGCATCAGCAACTTTGCAGACAACACCAAGCTGGCAGCAAGTATGGATCTCTTAGAAGGCAGGAGGGCTCTGCAGAGGGACCTGGACAGATGGGTACAGTCCCACGCCAGGAGATTTAACAAGTCCAAGTGCCAGGTTCTGCACTTTGGCCACAACAACCCCATGCAGTGCTACAGCCTGGGGACAGAGTGGCTGGAGAGCAGCCAGGCAGAGAGGGACCTGGGGGAACTGGTTGGCAGCTGAACATGGGCCTGAGTATGCCCAGCTGGCCAAGAGGCATCCTGGCCTGGATCAGAAACAGTGTGGCCAGCAGGACCAGGAAAGTCCTTCTGCCCCTGTACTGGCACTAGTTAGGGTCACATCTTGAGTCCTGTGTCCAGCTCTGGGCCCCTCAGTTTAAGAAAGATGTTGAGGTGCTGGAAGGTGTCCAGAAAAGGGCACCAAAGCTGGTGAGGGGGCCTGGAGCACAGCCCTGTGAGGAGAGGCTGAGGGAGTTGGGGGTGTGCAGCCTGGAGAAGAGGAGGCTCAGGGCAGACCTCATTGCTCTCTACAACAACCTGAAGGGAGGATGCAGCCAGTTGGGGTTGGTCTCTTCTATCAGGCACTCAGGAACAGAACAAGAGGACAGAGCCTCAAGCTCTTTTTCAACCTGGTTCATTCTGTGATTTTGTGACCCACCCATTTTGCCTGCCTTTAATACTTTGTATATACTTTACCTTTCTTCTGTCTTCCTGCCTCAGTTTCATCTCCTTATTTCTGATATAAATTAGATAGCAATAATCTGTCTTTATTTCCTTCCCCCCCTCCCCGTCTCTCCTCCTAGATTGTTAAAAGTTATCCACATCCTGGGCAAGAATTACAGGAATATTTTCTGGCCCAGAGTTTAGATGCACCAATGCATCACTTTAATCTCTTATCACCTTTAATCATATTTCAAGGAACTAAACTTGTAAAGGCTGGAAAAGAAGCAATAAAATTGCAAATGATCCTTATTCCAAGTTCTTATCTGCCACCTACACCTGTTCTACTTCAACACCTGCCCTCCAGCACTGTCAAGGCACAGAAAAAAACAGTTATAGTAGTATGACAATGACAGGATAACAACTTTTAACTGACTTGATTTAGCCCCTGACAATCTTTTTTACTGACTTCACAGGAAGTGACTTCTTCCGTTGAAGGATGCCATTGAGATGTTCCACATTCAACTTCAGTGGACAGGATCATAGAATCACAGAACGGTAGGGGTTGGATGGTACCTCCAGACATCATCCAGTCCAACCCCCCTGCCAGAGTCACACAGGAAAGAATCCAGACGTGTCTTGAAAGTCTCCAGAGAATGAGACTCCACAACCTCTCTGGGCACCTTGCTCCAGGACTTCATCACCTCACAGTAAAGAAGTCTTTCCTAATGTTGAGGTGGAACTCCCCAAGTTCCAGTTTGTATCCATTGCCCCTCACTCTATCATAGACACCACTGAAAAAAGCCTGGCCCCTGTTTCTTGACACCCACCCTGCGGATACTGATGTATTTGCAAGACCTCCTCTCAGCCTTCTTTAGTCTAAACTGTCCAAGGCCTCTCAGCCTTTCCTCATCAGCCCCTTAATCATCCTTGTATCCTGCATTGAACATTCTCTAGTATATCCCTGTCCCGCCTGAACTGGGGAGGCCAGAACTGGATACAGTACTCCAGATGTAGCCTCCGCAGAGCAGAGAAGAGGACCTGCTGGCCACACTCTTCTTAAAGCACCCCAGGATAACAATGGCCTTCTTAGCCACAAGGGGAAGGATGCTCACTTTGTGGTAGTAACATCTCAAATCCAAACCTGTTTGATTTTTCTGTCCTTGAGTTGCCATAGAGAACATTCACAGCCTCATCTTTTTGCCTTGCTGAATTGCGTAACTTGCAAGATAAACACAGACCCATTCAGACACTCCCAGTACAGAGCAATTGAGGCAACATACTACAAAACGCATAACACAACACATTCTGAGATCAAACGTGATCCCAGGACGTTAGAGGATGGAAGACACCTCTGGAGAGCTTCCAGTCCAACCCTCCTGCCACAGCAGGACCAAAGAATCCAGCACAGGTGGCACAGGAACACATCCAGACAGGGCTGGAAAGGCTCCAGACAAGGAGACTCCACAACCTCTCTGGGCAGCCTGTGCCACTGCTCTCTCACCCTTACAGCAAAGAAATTCTTCCTCCTCTTGACCTGCAACTTCCTGTGCTGCAGTTCCCATTCCTTGCCCCTTGTTCTACGGCAAGACACAAGTAAGCAGAGGCTGTCCCTGTCCCTTCCTTTCTGACCCCCAGCCCTCAGCTCTTGATAGACATTGCTCAGCTCCCCTCTCAGCCTTCTCTGCAGACTCAACATCCCCAGGGCTCTTAGCCTTTCCTCACCAGGCAGTGCTCCAGGCCCTTCAGCATCCTTGTAGCCCTGCCTTGGACTCTCTCCAGCAGATCTCTGTCCCTCTTGAACTGGGGAGCTCAGAACTGGATGCAAAATTCCAGATGGGGCCTGACCAAGGCAGAGTAGAGTGGGAGGAGAACCTCCCTGCACCTGCTGGCTACACTCTTCTTAATGCCCCCCAGGACCCCAGTGGCCTTGTTGCCCACCAGGGCACATTGCTGTGCCATGAAGAAGAAATCTACTTCTCCCTCAAACCAGATGCTCCAATCAAAAAGGCTTGAATCAAAAAGACATAGAGGTATGTGCAGATTATTTTAGAATGAGGACCAAAAAAGGCAAAACAAAAAGAAGAAGAAAAATTAACATAAGTCAAATTTAATTAGCAGGCATATCCAGTCCTGGAATTAGCTGCTCTGGGGCAGAGTGATCTGGATTTATAGCAGGGTTCAAATGTAGCAGTGGTAATGTGTGAACATACACTCCTAGTACACTTTATGATGAGGTGGAGAAAAATAGCTAAAAGCCTGTGTTCATAAAAGACCCTGAGTAAATTCCAGCGTAGAGACATTCAGCTCTTCAGTTTGATAGAAATAGGGGCATGTTTGGGATGGATCTATGCTTCATACTTAATCAGTTTTATTTGAACCTCAGGTGTATAAATCCTGAGTTGCAGTGGAGGGAAAGAACTGCTGAGTGAATGCTGCTAAATTCAGTAATAACTCTGCTCTCCTCAGGCCCCACCTGGAGTCCTGTCTGCAGTTCTGGAGCCCCCAGCACAAGAAGGACATGGAACTGTTGGAGCCAGTCCAGAGGAAGCCACGAAGTTGCTCAGAGGGCTGCAGCAGCTCTGCTATGAGGACAGGCTACAAGAGTTGGGGCTCTGCAGCCTGGAGAAGAGAAGGCTTCCAAGAGAACTTAGAGTAGCCTTCCAATATCTGAAGCGAGCTACACAAGTGCCGGGGAGGGACTACTGACAAGGTCTTGTAATGACAGGAGGATGAGGACCGGGTTTAATGTGTCAGAGGGGAGACTGAAACCGGATGTTAGGAAGAAGCTATTTGCAGTGAGGGTGGTAAGACACTGGCACAGGTTGCCCAGGGAGGTTGTGGTCAGGCTGGATGAGGCCTTGAGCAACCTGTTCTATTGGAAGGTGTCCCTGCCTATGGCGGGGGGGGTTGGAACTGGATGAGCTTTGAGGTCACTTTCAACCTAAACCATTCTAAGATATTATGATTCAGTATTTAACTGTTCCAAGTGTCCAAGAGAAATCTGCATAACCTAGGCAACCAACCATATCTGGTAGGATGAATCCTACATCCTTTATTGGCTGTGCAGCAAAGTATTTCAGAGTTATTGACTAATAGCCTTGAGTCAACTTATTGATTGCATACAGATAACAGAGAAATACGGGCAAAGCAATGATGATTTGCAACAAAAAGTCTGGGGAGGGACTTTTTAGGCTTTCAGGTAGTGACAGGACTGGGAGGAATGGATCCCAGCTAGAGGAGGACAGATTAAGATTGGATGTTAGGAAGAAGTTCTTCATCAACACAGATGTGTTCAACTCATAATATCATTCACTAAGAGCTGTTTGAATAATCTGATCTCAAATGCATTGTTTAACAGGAGTAAATATGCAGAACTGATACATCTAATCAAAGGGGATTCAACTGCTGCTTGTCACCAAATAATCCACCAACAATTGGCCTTTCCTATTGAATGGATCAATGTAAGAGGGAGCTGGGAGTGCTGGTGGATAGCAAGTTATCCATGGGACAGCAATTTGCCCTTGCAGCCAAGGCCAAAGGTATCCTGGGGTGCATTAAGAAGAGTGTGTCCAGCAGATCAAGAGAGGTTCTCCCCCCCCCTCTACTCTGCCCTGGTGAAATCTCATCTTGAGTAATGCCTTCAGATTTGAGCTCCCCAGTTGAAGAGGGACAGGGATCTACTGAAGAAAGTTCAAGGGAGGTCTACAAGGATGATTAGGGGACTGGAGCACTGCCTGATCAGGACAGGCTGAAGGATCTGGGGCTGTTTAGTCTGGAGAAGAGAAAACTGAGAGGGCATTTAATAAATGGTTATCAATATCTGAGGACTGAGGGTCAGGAGTGGGATAAACAGGCTCAGAGCTGTCCAGTGACAGGGCAAGGGGCAGTGGACAGAAACTGCAACATGGAAGGTTCCATGTAAAGCTGAGGAAGATTTTTTTCCTTTTGTGAGTGGCAGAGCACAGGAACAGGGTGCCCAGAGAGGTGGTCCTGTTGTTGGGTCACAACAACCCCAAACAATGCTACAATGATCCCATCCTGGCTGGGATGAGAAATACTGCATCTAGCAGAAGCAGGGAGATGATTGTCCCCTTGGACTCTCCTCTGGTCAGGCCACACCTTGAGTATTGTGTGCAGTTTTGGGCACCTCAGTACAAGGGAGATGTGGAGGTGCTGGAGAGAGTGCAGAGGAGGTCAAGGAAGCTGAGAAGGGCCTGGAGAATAAATCTGATGAGAAGTGACTGAAGGAGCTGGGGATGGTTAGTGTGAAATGTAGGAGGCTGAGGGCAGACCTCATGGCTGTCTGCAGCTGTCTGAAAGTACCTTGTGGAGAGGTTGGTGCTGGTCTCTGCTTACAGGTCATTATTGACAGAACAAGAGGGAATGGCCTCAAGCTGCAGCAGGGCAGGTTCGGACTGGACATTTGGAAGAATCTTTTCCCAGCAAGAGTGGTCAGAGATTGAAATGTGCTGCCCAGGGAGGTGGTGGAGTCACCAACCTTGGGTGTGTTTAGAGATGGTTTGGATGTGATGTTTATGGCTATGGTGTAGGGTGAACCTTGCAGTGTAGGGTTCTGGGTTGGACTTGGTGATTCTGAAGGGCATTTCCAACCTGAGTTTTTCTGTGACTGTGAGATTGCATGTTATTTGCTGCTACTGAAATACTCAAGGACAGGATTTGCTTAATTTCTTGCCCAAAGTTCTGGCATAACCAAACGAAGGTACAGGCTTACTAAAATATCCAGGCTGGGTTTAGACTGGACATTAGGGAGATTTTTTTCCCAGCAAGAGCAGTCTGTTTAGTTTGAGGAAGAGAAGGCTGAGGGCAGACCTCATTGCTGACTGAAGGGACACTGTGGAGAGGTTGGTGCTGGTCTCTTCTCACAGGTAACTGCAGACAGAACAAGAGGGAATGGCCTCAATCTGAGGCTGGGTAGGTTTAGATTGGACATGAGGAAAAAGTTCTTCACGGAGAGAGTGGTCAGGGACTGGAATGAGCTGCCCAGGGAGGGGCAACACAACCCTGGATGTGTTTAAGGGTGGTTTGGATGTGATGCTTAGGGCTATGGTTTAAGGTGAATCTTGTAGAGTAGGGTTCTAGGTTGGTCTAGGTGATCTTGAGGGGCTTTGCCAACCTGGCTGATTCTGTGCTCTGGGTAATCCTGCTCTAGCAGGGAGGGGTTGAACTAAATGGTCATCAGAGGTCCCTTCCAACTCTCTCCATTATGTGGTTTTATGAAAGAATGGACTCTAAAGAAAGCAATGGACACAAACATCTCAGCAGGGTCATCATTTCCCCCTCCAAATACTTTTCTAGGCTAAGCAGCCTGCAGCTGCCCATTTCTTCTACCTGTTAATGGAATATAAATGGGAGAACTCTCCTCCTTTTTAATTCCTCCAGTTTGCCAAGACACATTAAATATTAACATTGAAGTTTCATGGAGCTTTTCAGCCAGTTAATTCTCAGTCTTCCCTTACATATTATCCATGCCTGCAGATTTGAAGTGCTTTAAATGTAGTCCATATTGCCAGCTAATTTTCCATTCCCACTTCTTTATCCCATGGGATAACATTCAATAGCCTTTTCAGGTGTATTTGACATTTCTGCTTTTCTCAAATTACTGTCCATGGGAGGTTGGGGTTTTTGTTTCGGTTTTGGATTTTTGGGTTTTATTTAGCCTCAACTAGGAAAGGTTTGTAACTGTTACAGGACTTCTGTTCCTTAAAATATTTAAAGATGCAGTTAATCATTTCTGATCCCACTGAGATCACACTGGGACTTGCTCATCAGTAAATTCAGTGCATTCCCTTTGCCATTTTCCAATCATTACATGTACACAGAGAGATGGAAGAAAGTAGGAGGCAAACAGCAAAGATGAATTCTATACCTGACTGCCCCTGTGGTCACAGGCTCACAGGATGTTAGGGGTTGGAAGGGACCCAAAGAGGTCATTGAGTCCAACCCCTCTGCCACAGCAGGACCATACAATCTAGCTCAGGTCACACAGGAACACATCCAGACAGGCCTTGAAAGGCTCCAGAGAAGGAGACTCCACAACCTCTCTGGGGAGCCTGCGCCAGTGCTCTGGGATCCTGACAGGAAAGAAGTTCCCCCTTGTGTTGAGCTGGAACCTCCTGTGCTGCAGCTCCCATCCACTGCGCCTTGTCCCATCCCAGGGAGCAAGTGAGCAGAGCCTGTCCCCCGCTCCTGACCCCCAGCCCTCAGACAGTGATAACCATTTATTAAATCCCCTCTCAGTCTTCTCTTCTCCAGACTGAACAGTCCCAAGTCCCTCAGCCTCTTCTCATCAGGCAGTGCTCCAGTCCTCTAATCATCCTTGCAGTCCTCCCCTGGACCCTCTCCAGCAGATCCCTGTCCCTCTTGAACTAGGGAGCCCAAATCTGAAGGCAGTACTCAAGATGAGTCCTCACCAGGGCAGGGATAGGGGGAGGAGAATCTCCCTTGATCTGCTGGACACACTCTTCTTAATGCATTCCAGGATCCCTTTGGCCTTCTTGGCCACAAGATCTCCTCTCAGGCCGCTCTCCTCCATGCTAAATAGCCCCAGATGTTCCAGCCTTTCCTCATAAGGCAGATGTTCCATCCCCCTCACCATCTTAGTGGCTCTCTGCTGGACTCTCTCCATCAGTTCCTTGTCCTTCTCAAAATGGGAAGCCCAAAAACTCTTTGGTTTGCTTTGTTTGGGTTTAGTTTTTGCTTGCCTTCTTGGGATGTTTTTAGCAAACTTGAACAAGCAGACCAAGTTCAACTGCAGCAGTGATTTGCATCGTGGAGCCACAAGTGGTGGCTCTGAGCTGTGCAGCAATGAGCTAGCAACCATCATGGCATAAATCAAGTGGTATTTATGATATTGCTGTACCAAAGTGTGAAGCACCAGACGCTGGCCTCAGCAAATCAGAGAAAGAAATCAAACATTATGGTAGGCAACTTTTGGGTTGTGCTATAAAAATCTCTCTGGAGTGTCTGGTTGATTTGCTTCGCTTATAGACTCAGGGTTATATCATAACACTTAATTTAGAGTCAAGACAGGAATTTCCCCCTTGATTAAACTGATACAATTCTAATGCTGGCTTTGCTTTCGGGTTCCAACCTTTCTCTAAAGCAAGCTTCTTATCATCATATGGATCTCAGCTCTTGTGAACACCTCAGCATCTCTGCTACAGATTTTCTCCCTCAAAATCTACTAAGAATACAAAAGCACAAGGATCACAGAATCACAGAAGGTTAGGGGCTGGAAGAGAACTCGAAAGGTCTCTTCTCACTGGTAATTGGAGACAGAAAGAGGGGAAATGGCCTCAAGATGAGACTGGGTAGGTTTAGATTGGACATCAGGAAAAAGTTGTACACAGAGAGAGTGGTCAGGGACTGGAATGTGCTGCCGAGGGAGGTGGTGGAGTCACCCACCCTGGGTGTGTTTAAGAGTCATTTGCATGTGGTGCTTGGGTCTATGGTTTAAGGTGAATCTTGCAGAGTAGGGTTCTGGGTTGGACTCGGTGATGCTGGGGGAGGCTTTGCCAACCTGCATGTGTCTGTGATTTCTGTGAAAGCTCATCCAGTCCAACCCCCTCGCCAGAGCAGGAGCACCTAGAGCAGGTCACAGAGGACACATACAAGCAGGTCTTGAGTATCTCCAGAGAGGAAGACTCCACAACCCCCCTGGGCAGCCTGTTCTTGGGTTCTGTCACCCTCACAGGGAAAAAAAAAATCCTCCTCTTGTTTCCATGGAACTTCCTATGCCTCAGCTTCCACCACTGCCCCTTGTGCTGCCATTGGGCATCACCCAGCAGAGCCTGGCTCCAGCCTCTGGCCACTCACCCTGCACATCTTTATCACCATGACTGAGGTTACCCAGGCAATGCTGGGGTAAGTGAGAACAACAGCATAGTGGTGTGCCTTTTTCATGGCAGCTATTACCTGGAAAGGTTGGAGCAGATGATCCTTGAAGTCCTTCCCAATCTGGCATTCTGCCATTCTATGATTCTGATTCTATGCTGCTGGAGCATGTCTAGATGAAAGCAATGAACCTGAACAGGCCCTGTGTGGAAAGGCTGAGGGAACTGGGCTTACCTAGTGTGGAGAAAAGGTGGCTGAAGGAAGACCTCACTGCTCTCTACAACTCCCTTAAAGAGGTTGGAGAGAGGTGGGGGTTGGCCTCTTCTCCCAAGTAACAAGTGATAGGATGAGAGGAAATGATCTCGAGTTGCACTAGGGGAGGTTTAGGTTGGATATTAGGAAAAAATTCTTTACTGTAAAAGTAGTCAGGCATTGGAACCAGGGCTGCCCAGGGAGGTGATGGAGTCACCATCATCACTCTCTACTCTGCTCTGCTGAGACCTCATCTGGAGTACTGCATCCAGTTCTGGAGTACTGCATCCAGTTCTGGAGTACTGCATCCAGTTCTGGAGTACTGCATCCAGTTCTGGAGTCCTCAACACAGGAAGGACATGGACCTGATGAGGCGGTTCCAGACGAATCAGGGTGTCTTCAGGGGGTGGAGCAGCTCTGCTATGATGACAGGCTGAGGGAGCTGGGGGGTGTTCACCTTGGAGTAGAGGAGGCTCTGAGGGGACCTAATAGCAGCCCGCCAGGACCTGAAGGGGGCTACAGGAAGGATGGAGAGAAACTGTTTACAAAGGCCTGTGGTGACAGGACAAAGGCAATGGGTTCAAGCTTCAGAAGAGCAGATTGAGATTGGATGTTAGGAACAAGTTCTTTACTATGAGGGTGGTGGAGTGCTGGAACAGGTTGCCCAGGGAGGTGGTTGAGGTCCCTTCCATGGAGACATTCAAGGTGAGGCTTGATGGGGCCCTGAATGACCTAGTCTGGTGGGGATGTCCCTGCTGACTGCAGGGGGTCCAAACTGGATGATCTCTAGAGGTCACTTCCAGCCCAGCACATAGGTTGTTAGAGGTTGTAAGGGACCTCTGGAGAGCTTCCAGTCCAACCCTCCTGCCACAGCAGGACCAAAGAATCCAGTGCAGGTGGCACAGGAACACATCCAGACAGGGCTGCAAAGGCTGCAGAGAACAAGACTCCACAAGCTCTCTGGGCAGCCTGTGCCACTGCTCTCTCACCCTTACAGCAAAGAAGTTCTTCCTCACGCTGAGCTGCAGCTTCCTGTGCTGCAGTTTCCATCTCTTGCCCCTTGTCCTACGGCAAGACACAAGTGAGTAGAGGCTGTCCCTGCCCCTTCCTTCCTGACCCCCAGCCCTCAGCTCTTGATAGACATTGCTCAGTTCCCCTCTCATCCCTGGAAGCATTCAAAAACTCATGCAGACATGGCACTTCAGGGAGTGGTGTAGTGGTCACGGTGATGTTGGACTGATGGTTGGACACCCTGATCTTTGAATCATTCAGGCTGGAAAAGATCTCTATGATTCTGCATCCCTCAACATAACACCAAGCAAACATAGACAGCAAACACAGCCACAGCTGTGCCAGCTGCCAGCTGCAAATGTTGTTTAGTGAGACTGCAGCTTAACTAAACATTTTGGACTTAATAAATGGCAGGATGCACACTAAGTGATCACTAATGGTGGAACTAAGTAGTCTAATGGTTCCTCCTGGACTGAAGCACATCTGAATGCAGGATTCAGTGTGCTGCTTAAATAAAGGCAGAGCAGCTCATTCCTCTTTCTGTACAGCAGCCTGCTCTGGCTGATAGAGAACTAGCAGATCTAAGACATGCTCTTTAAGCAGCTAAGGTCTTTCATTCTCTACTGTTTTCAAACAGGATATCTTGGCTAGTTTATATCTTCACTTGGTTATCAAACTTTTCAGCTCAGTTTCCTTCCATTATTCAACATTTTTGCACTAAAATTCTGTCTCGCTTCATGCAGGCAAACTTAAAAACCTGGCCTGAAGAGAAAGCTTCCATGTGAAACAGGGCAGATAGGGTTGTGCAGCCAGAGGTGGCTGGGTCCCCATCCATGGAGATGTTCAAGGTGAGGCTGGACAGGGCTCAGGGCAACCTGATTTAGTGGAAGATGCCCTTGCTGACTGCAGAGGGGGTTGGACTGGATGAGCTTTGGAGGTCCCTTCTAAAGCATTCTATGATTCTAGCAGTTACATTTTGTTTCCCCCAATTTGCCTTGAAGGATTATCAGGAAGGAGTATTCAACTGTCCTGGTTCGTGCTAGATCAGAACAGATTCTGTTCAGGGATTCAACTTCTCATCTCAATCTGCTCAACTGAGGGTGCTTTTTGAAGCTCAGGGCAGGTTTGCATAGACATTGACTGCTTCTAGCAGTGAGAAAGCAGGTGAGGAGAGTTCCTGCCAACAACTGGGTTGCAGAAAGGTGGAGTGGGAAGTGGAAAAGTTCCCATCCCTGCAGGTGTTCAAGAAATAATGGGGACATGGCACTTTGAGACATGGTTGGTCCCTTCAAATCCTGGCAATTCTATGATTCTATAACCACAGAATTGTTTCATGTGGCAATGACCTGTAAGACCATTAGGTTAAACTGTTGCCTAACTGCCAGCTCTGGTACTCAACAGCGCCCCTCAACACCAACCTCACTACAACCTCCTTTCAGGGAGTTCTAGAGAGTCGATAGTTGGTCTTGATGATCTTGCAGGGCTTTACCCACAAAAATAATTCTACAGTTCTCTGATTCTAAAACTGGAAAATGCTGCTGAGGCTAGGGCAGGGGGGATTCATGTACTAAAATGACCTACACCAAGCCCATTTCTCTCTGGGATATTTAACCTCTGTACATTGAGGTCACTTTACAGAATCACAGAATGAACCAGGTTGGAAAAGACCTCTAAGAACATGAAGTCCAACCTATCATCCAAAGCCTTCTAATCAACTAAACAATAGCACCAAGTGCCTCCTCCAGCCTCCTCTGAAACACCTCCAGGAATGGGGACTCCACCACTTCCCCAGGCAGCCCAGTCCAAGGACAATCACTCTTGCTCTGAAGAACTTCCTCCTAACATTCAACCTGAACCAGCCCTGATGCAGCTTGAGGCTGTGTCCTCTTGTTCTGTTCCTGGGTGTCTGGCAGAAGAGACCAACCCCACCTGGCTGCAGCCTCCCTTGAGGTAGTTCGAGACAGCAATGAGGTCTGCCCTGAGCCTGCTCACCTCCAGCTCCCTCAGCCTCTCCTCACAGGGCTGTGCTCCAGGCCCCCTCACCAGTCTTGGTGCCCTTCTCTGGTCATGTACCAGCACCTCAACAGCTTTCTTTAACTGAAGGCCCCAGAACTGGACACAGGACTCAAGGTGTGGCCTAACCAGTGCTGAGCACAGGGCAGGACTGCCCTAGTCCTACTGGCCACACTGTTCCTGATCCAGGCCAGGATGCCATTGGCCCTCTTGGCCACCTGGGCACACTCAGGCTCATGTTCAGCCTGTTATTGACCAGTCGTCCCCCCCCAGTACTCCTCAGTACCCCCAGGTCCCTCTCTGCCTGGCTGCTCTCCAGTCACTCTGTCCCCAGCCTGTAGCACTGCATGGGGTTGTTGTGGCCAAAGTGCAGAACCTGGCACTTGGATTTGTTAAAACTCCTGGCACTGGACTGTGCCCATCTGAGCAGCCTGTCCAGGTGCCTCTGCAGAGCCCTCTTGCCCTCTAACAGATCTACACTTGTTCCCAGCTTGGTGTTGTCTGCAAACTCACTGATGCTGGACTCAATACTTCCTGTGGTTCTTTCGCATCAAGCAAGCCCTGTGATCTGCTTCACCCCTTTCAAAAAAGAGGTGATTTGGTGCTGTCATACTAAACTAAGCCATCTCCCCAGTGGTGGCTCTTCAGGTGGAGATAATGTTTCTGTAATACATAGGCTGTAGATAATCTGTGCTGCAGAGCACCACCTAACTGTAGTGATGACAAGTGTTAATTGCAGAGTGACCAAGCTCAGCCTAATTCTTTCTGCCTCCCGATCTCTCTCTGTCAATAATCTGAAATATCACTTCAAGGTAGGTCTGAACCTCTGGTTTGCATCTGGAGATTAGTTAGAACCTCTGCCTTTCCTTAAATCTACTTTGCTCTATTTTAAGTCCTACCTTTAATACAGCTATCATCAGCTAAATTAAGTGAACAATTAACTTGCTCAGGATCATATTCCCCCTTCTACCTTTCTCCATTGCTTCACTATATTCCAAAGACATCATTTAGCAGAAAGAGGTTTGCTCAATCTCCACTCTGCAGAACCTCATGGGTATTTGATTTTGGGTGAGATCAAAAGCTAAACCATGATCTAGAGAGTCTCCACCAGAGGCCTGTGAGGATGATGAAGGGGCTGAAAAATCTGTCTGGTGAGGAAAGCATGAGAGACCTGGGGTTGTTTAGCCTGGATAAGAGAAAGCTGACCTTATGAATGTTTATGAATATCTGCAGAGTGGGTGCCAAGAAGCAAGGGTCAGGCCCTTTTCAGTGGTGTCCTGTAATAGGACAAGTGGCAATGGATACAAACTGGAATGCAGGAAGTTCCACCTCAACGTGAGGAAAAACTTCACTATGAGGGTGCTGGAGCCCTGGGGAAGGCTGCCCAGAGAGACTGTGAAGTCTCCTTCTCTGAAGCCTTTCCAAACCCATCTGGATGCATTCCTGTGTGACCTATCATCCTAGGTGATAAGCTCTGTCAGGGGGATTGGACCTGATGATTTCTGGACGTCCCTTCCAATCCCTATATTACACTGTGAGTCCAGAATTGGAACCCAGGTCTACAAACTGCACAGGAAAATTTCATTTATAGTGTTTCTATTCTATGTAAGGATTCCAGTGGGTAGTTGGTCTCAGGGCAATCTTAGTATCTTCATCACTAATAAAGAAAGAAATGAAAGAACAGAAGAAATGAAAGAAGGCTAAAAAGAGGAGGGAGGGATGGAGGGAGGGAGGGAGGGAAGGAGGGAGGGAGGGATGGATGG
>WAAF01020774.1:142559-297530 GCA_013400475.1 Tricholaema leucomelas
GAGGGAAGGGGGGAAGGGGGGGGGGAGGGGGGGAGGGGAGGAGGGAAGGAGGGAAGGAGGGAAGGAGGGAAGGAGGGAAGGAGGGAAGGAGGGAAGGAGGGAGAAAAATAAAGTTAGTGAGCAAAAGAGGAGTCCTGGATATGCAGGATTTTTGATGCTTTCTCTGAGCACACAATTATAATGAATATTACCACTACTGCAATGCAATAATTAGAGATCCCCCAGAGAATCTTCCTATTCTGGATTACTTTCTTCTTCAAAGACAAGTCACCAAGTAACAGAGTAAAGTGGTGCCAGCCCCTTCATGTGAGGAACAGAGGGACATGTAAAAAGCCAAGTGTGCTTTTTTGAAGCCATTAGGTGGAAGTTTCCATCTTTGGTTGAAAGAAAAGTGCCTGCCCTCACACAGCTTTGGAGAAACATTTTAGGCAGAATATTCCTGCGCTTTACACTCCACATCTTCTAAACTTCGTTTTACTCAAGCACTGAAATCACCACCTTTGGGCTTTTAGGTTTTTTAAAAATATGAACATTAAAGTTAGAGATGGGATTAAAAAATGGTATAAAGAGTAGGCCTACAGTCCTTAGAAAATGAAAGAATCATTTGTAAGCTGAAATATACAAATGTTGGTATTAAAAGTTTAAATTAATTTAGCATAAGATTAAATTGATTTAGTATAAGAAAATTCTGTCTTTGGGAAAGAATTGTTTTTTATCTCAGAGGATGTTTATTCATAGATTCATAGAATCACTGAACTATAGAATCATAGATTCATAGAACCATAGCATCACAGAATCATAAATCGCAGAATCACTGAATCATGGATTCACAGAATCATGGAATCATAGAATCAAGCAGGTTGGAAGAGACTTCCAAGCTCATCCAGTCCAACCTAGCACCCAGCCCTATACAGTCAACCAGACCATGGCACTAAGTGCCCCATCCACTCTTTTCTTGANGGGGCCCAGAACTGGACACTTGTTTATAGCTAGATTATTATATGAAATTAGACTTAATACAGAGAGCATGAATCCTTACAGTGGACTATTTAAAGTTAGAAAGAATTTAGTGCAACAATCATAAAGCCATTGAACTGTTTCAGTTGGAATACATCTTTAAGACTCTCAAGTCCAACCTTCACACTTTCTCTCTTGAAGAGGTGACACAGCTGTGACAGCAACATCTGTCTGCTGCAGGAGCTTTGGAACTGTGGTGAATTTGAAGATGAAAGATGTCTGAAAGGGCTTGAGAGCAGCCCTGAAGAAAAGGGTTTGTGGGTGCTGATGGATGAGAAGCTCAACATGAGCCAGCAGTGTGCACTTGTAGCCCAGAGAGCCAGGCAGAGCCTGGGCTGCACCTAGAGCAGTGTGGGCAGCAGGGTGAGGGAAGGGATTCTGCCCTTCTGCACTGCTCTCCTGAGATCCCACCTGTAACATTGTGTCCAGTTCTGGAGCTCCCGGGACAGGAAAGGTCTGGAGGTACTGGAAGGTGTCCAGAGAAGGGCCATGAGGATGATCAGAGGGCTGCATATGCTCTGCTATGGGGACAGGCTGAGAGAGTTGGGGCTATTGAGTCTGGAGAAGAGAAGGCTCCAAGGAGACCTTCTTGTGGCCTTCCAGTCTCTGAAGGGGGCTACAAGAAAGTTGGGGAAGGACTTTTTAGGGTGTCAGGTAGTGATAGGTCTGTGGAAATGGATCCAAGCTAGAGAAGGGCAGACTGAGTTTAGATATTAGAAAGAAGTTCTTCAGCATAAGGGTTGTGAGAGACTGGAACAGGCTGTCCAGAGGAGTTGTGCAGTCTCCTTCTCTGGACATATTCAAAACCCGCCTGGATGTGTTCCTGTGTGATCTGCTGTAGTTGCTCCTGCTCTGGCAGGGGGCTTGGAGCTGGATGAGCTTTGGAGGTCACTCCCAGCCCCTGAGATTCTGTGATTCTGTGAATACTACTACTGCTATGCCTGATGCTTCCCTGTTTTAAAAATATATATGTACATGCTCACAGCTTTTAAATTATTCCCTCCCCTCTTCAGTATTGAAAGCTTTAAGTCATTACCATGGAAACTGTTCGCACCAGAACACTATTTTCCTCTCCAGCTATTGCAGCTATCATTAAATCCTTGCTAATACTTTATTATTCCCTATCTTTCAAACCCATATGCATTTCAATATCTAATTTACTTAACAAATTGTGTCTGACAAAAGAGGAAAAACTTAAGAGCACAATAAACAACACTATTAATTACTCTGTGGAGCAGGAAGCCACTGTGTTTGGCAGCAACATTACGCCTTCTAAATAATGGCATCCAGTAATTAAGTATGAACACATTCTATCATTAGGGCATACATCCATTTTCTTCCATTGATGTCTAAGAGAGAGGAGGGAAGTTAGGTTTGTTAGAGCTGGGGCCTTTATCTTGCTGAAACAAAGCAACAGGACAAGGAAAAGGAATTCAGCCTCAGAACATATAAGGGGAGGGGGGGATAATACATATATATATGTGTGTGTGTATATATATCACTATGGCAACCAAAATGTCATTTGAAATGCTTTATTCATTAGAGCATTGGAGATTAATAAAAGATGGAAGGCCTCTGAATTTGGGGAAGTTATCAATTATAAGAGATTTATTTCTGAAAGGTCTGTTTGAGGGCTTAGATCTTAACCATCTTATTTATATGACCAAGCCTTCATCCCTGTAGCATAGAATACAATCAGTCACGGATGGCAGGGACCACAAGGATCATCTAGTTCCAAGCCCCCTGCTATGGGCAGGGACACATCTTACATCAATTTAGCATCTTATATCAATTTAGCATCTCACCCCTGAATATAGCATCTCACCTCAATTTACATCTTGCCTCTATTTTATATCTTATCCCAAAATTTAGTATCCTACCTCAAAATTTAGCATCTTATCTCCATTTGACATCTCACCCCAAAATTTAGCATCTTATCTTCATTTGATATCTTACCCCAAAATTTAGCATTCCACCCCAAAATTTAGCATACTACTTCAATTTACATCTTCATTTTATATCTCACCCCAAAATTTAGCATCTTATCTCCACTTTATATCTTCTCCCAAAATTTAGCATCTTATCTCCATTTTATATCTTACCCTAAAAGTTAGGAATTCTCACCAAGCCTCTCTGCTTAAACAATTCCTATACAGACAATATTAGGATGAATTTGTGACCTTGGAGATGCCAGCTTAAACAAAACAGAACTGTAACTGGAGGGTAGCAAATGTGACACCCATCTACAAGAAGGGCAGAAAGGAAGATCCAGGAAACTATAGACTTGTTGGTCTGACCTCACTACCACAGAAGGTCATGGAGCAAGGCACTTCAAATGCCATTATGCACCATATAGACAACAACCAGGCGGAACAGGCTGCTCTTCTCCAGGCTGAACAGCCCCAGGGCTCTCAGCCTTTCCTCATCAGACATGTTCCAGCCCCTTCATCATCCTCATAGCCTCCATTAGGCACTCTCTAGCATATTTCCCCTCAGTTTAAGAAAGATGTTGAGGTGCTAGAACATGTCCAGAGAAGGGCAGCAAGGCTGGTGAGGGGGCTAGAGCACAGCCCTGCGAGGAGAGGCTGAGGGAGCTGGGGGTGTGCAGCCTGGAGAAGAGGAGGCTCAGGGCAGATCTCATTGCTCTCTACCACTACCTGTAAGAATTTGTTGCCAGGTGGGGTCGGTCTCTTCTGTCAGGCACCCAGGCACAGAACAAGAGAACACAGCCTCAAGCTGCAGCAGGGCAGATTCAGGCTGGATGTTAGGAAGAAGTTCTTTGCAGCAAGAGTGACTGGCATTGGAATGGGCTGCCCATTGAGGTGGTGGAGTCTCCATCCCTGGAGGTGTTCAAAAAAAAGACTGGATAAGGCACTTGGTGCCATGGTCTGGTTGACTGGATAGGGCTGGGTGATAGGTCGGACTGGATGATCTCAGAGGTCTTTTCCAACCTGGTTAATTCTATGATTCTATGATATCCCTGCCCCTCTTGAACTGGGAAGCCCAAAACTAGACACACTACTCCAGCTGTGGCCTAATCAGACTCTCAGAGTAGATGCATTCACAGCTATGTATTTCAGGATGTCGACTTTCAGTCCCTGCCCTGGTTGCCCTGACATTCAGTCCTGGTCAGCAGTGCATACTTTCACTTGTCCTTTCAGGCTCTACAAGCAGACACAAAAATAGCCATTTTTTTTGGCTCAAATATTTATGGTGTATCAGATTTTTCTTGTTTGCTTCCTTCAAACCACACCAACAGTGAACACCAAAGAATTGTTAACGATGATTTCCATGCACGAGGAATCAAACATTTCTCTTCAATTTCATTCTATTTATTTTGCTTGATTCAATGCTTTAAGGGCTACAGCGGAACATAGGAAGCAAGCAAATATTTATGCACTGTCAATTTCATGGATTCACAGAATGGTGGGGATTAGAAGTGAGCTCTGATCTAGTTTAACTCTCCTCCCCTCCTAGAGCATGATCACTCAGTAAATTACACAGGAACACATCCAGGTGGCTTTTGAATGGCTCCAGAGAAGGACACTCCACCACCTCTCTGAGCAATCTGATCCACTGCCCCACCAGCCTCACAGCAAAGATTCTTTCCCTTATTTTCAAGTGCTTTCTCTTGTGTTCTAATCTGTGCCCAGTGCCCCTTGTCCTGTCACTAGGCACCACTGAGAAGAGCTCAGCTCCAACCTCATGACCTCATCACATGATCAATGCTTATCACTATGATAATTTCTAGCTCATGAGCTAGACACACTAATGGGGTCCTGGGGTGCATTAAGAGAAGTGTGGCCAGTAGGTGGAAGGAGGTTCTCCTGCCTCTCTGCTCTGATCTGGTCAGGCCTCACCTGGAATGTTGTATCCAGTTCTGGGCTCCCCACTTCAAGAGGGACAGGGATCTGCTGGAGAGAGTCTAAGGCAGGGCTGCAAGGATGCTGAAGGGCTTGGAGCACTGCCTGATGAGGAGAGGCTGAGAGCTCTGGGGCTGTTCAGTCTGCAGAGGAGAAGAATGAGAGGGGAGCTAAGCAATGTCTATCAAGAGCTGAGGGCTGGGGGGTCAGGAAGGATGGGACAGGGACAGCTCACTTGCGCCCTGCCACAGGACAAGGGGCAAGGGATGGAAACTGCAGCACAAGAAGTTGCAGCTCAAGAGGAGGAAGAACTTCTTTGCTGTAAGGGTGAGAGAGCAGTGGCACAGGCTGCCAAGAGAGTCTCCTTGTCTGAAGCCTTTGCAGCCCTGTCTGGATGTGTTTCCATGCCACCTGCACTGGATTCTCTGGTCCTGCTGTGGCAGGGGGATTGGACTGGAAGCTCTCTAGAGGTCCCTTCTTGGCCAGCAGGGCACATTGCTATGCCATGCAGAACTTGGTGCCCACCAGCACTCCCAGGTCCTTCTCCACAGGGCTGCTTTCCAGCAGATCACCTCCCAGACTGTACTGGTGTGGTTTATTGTTCCTTCTTGGGTGCATGGATAGACAGGCAGATAGATAGACAGACAGACAAATAGATAGAGACAGAGAGAGACAGACAGACAGACAGATAGGCAGACAAATAGATAAATAAGCTTTTCCTGCAGCTCTAGAAGTAGTAAATATTCTAACAGCCCCATCAGAGGAACAGTAGGGATTACCACAGATTCTCTGCCTGTTCCCTAAGGCAGTACACAAACTGAGACCCACAGTCCATTCCCCAAACTCTTTACTGGCTGTTAGTTGAGACATAACTCACAGATAAAATAAAGCAAAGAACTGGAAGGAGTTGTAATAACAACTGAGCTTTTAAGTGTGGGCAGTAATCACAGAAGAAATAAAAGCAAATTGGCTGATGGGATCTTTGTTCAAGAGAATGTAAGAGTTAAAAACCCACAAACAAATAAATAGGGGGGAAAAAGGCAAAGCAAATGATGTAGTACATCTTACAGGTATAAGAGGAAGGTTGGCATCATTTTTAATTTAAAAAAAAAAAAACCTTTGAAGTGCTTCAGCTGCAGACAGACAAAGATTTTAAAGCATAAGCCTAAGCTGAATTCACAGAGTGTTAGGGGTTCAAATCATAGAAGAGTATGAGTTGGAAGAGACTTCCAAAGGTCATGCAGTTCCAACCCCCTGCCATAGGCAGGGACATCTCCTACTAGAACAGCTCCCTCAAGGCCTCAAGCAGCCACAACCTTCCTGGACAACTTGTGCCAGTGTCTCACTACCCTCACTGCAAAGAGCTTCCTAACATCCAGTTTCAATCTCCCCTTGGCTGGAATACTGTGTCCAGTTTTGTGCTCCCAAGTTCAAGAGAGATGGACATGCCGGAAAGAGTCCAGCAGCGAGCCATGAGGGTCACAGAATCACAGACACATCCAGGTTGGCAAAGCCCCTCAGAATCACCAAGTCCAACCTAGAACCCTACTTTACAAGATTCACCTTAAACCATAGCCCTAAGCACCACATCCAAACCACTCTTAAACATATCCAGGCTGGGTGACTCCACCACCTCCCTGGGCAGCTGATTCCAGTCCCTGATCACTCTCTCAGTGAAAAACTTTTTCCTAATGTCCAGTGTAAGCCTCCCCAGCCTCAGCTTGAGGCCATTCCCCCTTGTTCTGTCTCCAGTTCCCTGTGAGAAGAGACCAGCTCCAACCTCTCCACAATGTCCCTTCACGTAGTTGCAGACAGCAATGAGGTCTGCCCTCAGCTTCCTCTTCCTCAAACTAGCCATCCTCAGCTTCCTCAGTCTCTCCTCATAAGACTTATTCTTTATGCCTTTCACCAGCTTCATGAGCATCTCCACTTTGGAGAAAGACTGAGAGCCCTGGGGCTGTTCAGTCTGGAGAAGAGAAGGCTGAGAGGAGATCTGAGCAATGTCTATCAAGAGCTGAGGGCTGGGGGTCAAGTGGAGGGGGCCAAGCTCTTTTGGGTGCTGCACAGCAATAAGCCAAGGAGCAAGGATGCAAAGTGGAACAGAGAAGGTTTCAGCTCAACATGAGGAGAAACTTGTTTAGAGTGAGGGCGCCAGAGCCCTGGAGGAGGCTGCCCAGAGAGGTTGTGGAGTCTCCTTCTCTGGAGCCTTTCCAATCCCCCTGGATGCATTCCTGTGTGGACTACCCTGGGTAATCCTGCCTTGGCAGTAAGGCTGGACTGGATGATCTCTGGAGGTCACTTCCAACCTGTAAAGTTCTGTGACCTTGTAAAAAAGCCTTGTAAATCACCAGCTCCTTGCTGGACACAGCTCTAGGTACGGGAGGACCAGGCAGATAATACCTTGAGCTGATTCCACCAATGTCCATGTAGTGGAAATTATCAAATTTGAGGAGGAAATTGTTCAGCATGAGAGTGGTGAGAGCCTGGAATGGGTTGCCCAGGGAGGTGGTTGAGGCCCCATCCCTGGAGATGTTTAAGGCCAGGTTGGATGGGGCTTTGGCCAGCCTGATCTAGGGTAGGACGTCCCTGCCCATGGCAGGGGTGCTGGAACTGGATGATCCTTGCAATCCCTTCCAACCCTGACTGATTCTATGATTCTAAATAACCCAAGTGCCAGCAGCAAAACAAGCAAGAAACTTTCCATCCACTTCTCAAAACGTGGTGAATTTTCTCCTCTCTGACAGCCTGAATGGATGATTCTGTCACCCAGTTTCACCTCAGGGAATTATTAAAAGCACCACAGCAATAGATGCCATCTGCAAGGAAAACACAAATGATGCTATGTGGGATTGCCCTGGGGATATTAAGGATATACCAAAATCCTCTGGTGGGTTGTTTTGGGTTTGTTTTTTTTTAATTTCCTTTTTTTTTCCCTGGCAACCTTGAAATAGTGCAAGATACAATGAATGAAGCAGTGAAAATCTGCTTTCAACACAAATATTTGTGTGGAAAGGGGGTTTTGGGGTTTGGTTCCCCCCACCACACACATAGAGTGCTTTCCTAGGCAGGGGCTATTTTATTGAGGTCATTCCTCTTTCTTTGCATTCCATACCCAGGGGAATGCTCTGTGTACCCACAAAATCCTCCCTTTTCCTTACAGAAAAGGTCCTAATTCTTCCTGAAGGAGGCTTCTCTGTCAGCTGTGTTGGTCTGATCACACAATTGGCTTAGTTCCTTCAGGCAATTGCTCATTTTTCCTCAACATAAATCAGTCTGAAAATATTTCTGCATGACCATAAATCTTGCTCCTTGAGATCATGCACACAGCTAAGCATCATACACAGAAGCACACACAAAGAAAAAAATCCAGTTGGAAGAGATCTCCAAACTCATCCAGTCCATCCTTCCACCCAGCACTGAAGGGTCAGTCTAAACCACGTCCCTAAGCATCAGCTCCCCAGACTGCTTGAACACCTCCAGGACTGGGGACTGAAGCACTGCAGAACATTCCAGGGTCTGAGAAGCCTCTCTGGCAAGAAATATTTCCTAGCATCCAACCTCAACCTCCCCTGGGGCAGCTTGGAATCATTTCCTCTGCTTCTATCCCTTGGCACCAAGGAGCAAAGGCTGCCCCCTCCTCGCTCCAACCTCCCTGCAGGGAGCTGTAGAGAGCAAGGAGGTCTCCCTCAGCTTCCTCTTCTTCAGCCTCCACACCCCCAGCTCCCTCAGCCCCTCCTCACAGCCCAGCTGCTCCAGGCCCCTCTGCAGTCCCACTGCCCTGCTCTGGACAGGCTCTAGAACATCAATGTCACACTTGCAGTTAGAGGAAAGCTGCTCAGGGAGGTAGTGGATGTCTCCTCCCTGCAAGGTGTTTAAGGCCAGGTTGGACAGAGCCTTGAGCAGCCTGGGCTGGTGAAAGATGTCCCTGCCCATGGTAGGAAGGTTGAAACTAGATGATCTTTCAGGTCCCTTCCACCCCAAATCATTGATTCTATGACAGTTCTGGGCCTCCCTATCTTTGTTTATTCCTAGGACTTGCAGGTAACTTTGAGAGGTGAGATGCACTGAAAATGGCCTCCCATGAGACAAATAAACAAACTGTCTCATAAAAGAGAAGCAGAGAAAACATCCTAAAGGATTAACTCTAGTGAGTTACCAGGAAGGTAACTGGTAACTAAGAAACTATCAGTTCTGTACAGGGTTTGGATCTTGTAAACCAGATGTTTCCAGCAGTGTGTCAGGCAGAAACAGATGCTGTCATGAAATCAGTTGTAAAAACTTTTAAAGTCATCAAATCCAACCAGTAACCTAACACTGACAAAACCATGTCCCTCCGCACCACCTCCACATTACCTTAAAGCCCACAGCGAGCGTTGGAAGTGGATGATCTTTGAGGTCCTTTTCAACCTAAACCATTCTATGATTCTGTGGTGACTCTGCCACTGCCCTGTCCCAGGAAATAAGAACACTTTCGGTGAAGCAATTACAGAATCAGAGAATTAAGAGAATTATTGAGGCTGAAATTGACCTCTAAGATCATCAGGTCCAGCCTATGACCTAACAGCACCACAGCGACCAGACCATGGCACTGAGTGTCACATCCAAGCTGTTCCAAAACACCTCCAGGGACAATGACTCCACCACCTCCTTAAGCAGTCTATTCCAGTCTCTAATTCCCCTTTCCAGCAGGAAATGCTTCCTAACATCCAACCTAACCCTCTCCTGGCACAGCTCCAAGCCATGCCCTCTCCTCTTGGCACAAGCTGCCTGGGAGCAGAGCCTGACCCCCACCTGACTGCAACTTCCCTTCAGGTAGATATAGAGATTGCTAAGGTCCCCCCTGCGTCTCCTCCAGGCTGAACCTCCCCCCAGCTCTTTCAGCCTCTCCTCAGCAGCCTTGCTCCAGTCCCTTCCTCAGCCTCGTCACTCTCCTCTGGCCCTGCTCCAGCCCCTCAAGATCTTCCTAAAGATACTTCCTAACGTCCACCACACATCTCCCCTGCTCTGATTTGAGGTCTTTTACTCTTGTGCTACTACTTGTTACTGAGGAAAGAGATAGATCTGCACCTTGCTTTGACCTCCTTTCAAGGAGCTTTAGAGAGCCACATGGTCTCCACTCAGCCTCCTTTGCTCCACACTGAGCAAACTCAGTGGCTTAGAAGAGAGATGGGACAGAGTTCTAATGAGCAGGGTTTTGTGGTGACAGGCCAAAAGGGGGATGGGTGTCAATAAAGAGAGGAGATTCAGACTTCACATACAAAGAAAGCAATTTTTACAATGAAGGCAGTGAGACCCTGTCCCAGGTTGCCCAGTGAGGTGGGAGATTCCTCATTCCCAGAACTATTCAGGAGCAGGCTGGTTGTGGCTCTGAGCAACCTGGTCTAGGCAAAGTTGTCCCTGCTCCCTTTAAAGGGACCTTCCAACACGAATCATTCAGTGAATCTTTCAGGAAAAGAGGGGAGGGGCAGCTTTTGTTCCATTATTTCTACCTGTGGCAGTTGAACAGCACACAACTAAAACTGCTCAGCTCACAGAATAAGCCAGATTGGAAAAGACCTCTAAGATCACAGAGTCCAACCTATCATCCAAAGCCTTCTAATTAACTAAACCCTGGCACTAAGTGTTTCATCCAACCTCCTTTTAAACACCTCCAGGAATGGGGACTCCACCACCTCCCCAAGCAGCTCATTCCAATGCCAATCACTCTTGCTCTGAAGAACTTCTGCCTAACATCCAGCCTGAACCTGCCTTGATGCAGCTTGAGGCTGTGTCCTCTTGTTCTGGGTGCCTGGCAAAAGAGACCAAGCCCACTTGGCTACAGCCTCCCTTCAAGTAGTTGTAGAGAGCAATGAGGTCTGCCCTGAGCCTCCTCTTCTCCAGGCTGCACACCCCCAGCTCCCTCAGCCTCTCCTCACAGGGCTGTGCTCCAGGCCTCTCACCAGCCTTAGTGCTCTTCTCTGGACACATTCCAGCACCTCAACATCTTTCTTAAACTGAGAGGCCCAGAATTGGACACAGGACTCAAGATGTGACCCAAACCAGTGCCATCACAGGGGCAGAAGGACTTCCCTGGTCCTGCTGGCCACACTGTTCTTGATACAGGCCAGAATGACACTGGCTCTCTTGGCCACCTGGGCACATTGCTGGCTCATGTTCAACTGCCAACCAGTCCCAGCCAGATCCCTCTCTGCCTGGCTGCTCTCCAGCCATTCTGTCCCCAGCCTGTAGCACTGCATGGGGTTGTTGTGACCAAAGTGCAGAACCTGGCACTTGGACTTGTTAAAATTCCTGGCATTGGACTATGCCTATCTGAGCATCCTGTCCAGGTCCCTCTGCAGAGCCCTCCTGCCCTCTAATAGATCCACACTTGTTCCCAACTTGGTGTTGTCTGCAAACTCACTGATGGAGGACTCAATGTCCTCCTCCAGATGATCAATGAAGATATTAATCAGGACTGGGCTCAGAACTGATCCCTGAGGCACATCACTAGTGACTGACCCCCAGCTGGATGTGGCACCATTCACCACAACTCTCTGGGCACTGCCACCCAGCCAGTTCTTAACCCAGCACAGAGTGTCCCTGTCCAAGCTATGGGCTGCCAGAAGTCTCTTCAGTTTATAAGCAGATGCCATTACAAAACACCAATGTTACTTCCTCTTGTGTCCTGAACCAATTTCATCATAAATTTTCCACTCTTCCCTAAACCAGAAACATTTCCTGAGGGATGGTTGCAGCAATTGTATGCAAGCTACTGATCACAGGCTGCAGCTCCCAACGTGAAGTGTTTCTAATGCTTGGTTATCACTCTGATTGCCTTTATATTCAGTGGGATCTGGCTCTAAGGAAATATGGAAACAAATTAGTCATTAACTTTATTAATTAAAAACATCACTCTGGTGGAAAATAGGAGGCTTTACCATTAAGCTCTTGATTTAGTGAGCCTATATAAGCCTGTTCAGCTCTGCAGGTTCCCTCTGCAACTAAGGGAAAGTTAGGTCACTCCAGAAAGTGATTTACTTGCTGTGAATTTCAGTTCAGAAGAGTTTGTTTCTTTTAGAATCCTAAGTTCATAGAGCTCTTTACCTGTGAGATCCACTCTATGTGGACCTGAAGACACTATTAGAATCACACAATCATACAACTGTTGAGTTTGAGAGTTTTGAGATCAACAAGCCCAACCCCTTGCCTAGAACTCAGAACCCCACCAGTACCACTAAACCATGTGCCTCAGCACCACCCCCACAGGTGGTCTTTTAAACCACTCCAGGGATGGTGACCCCACCACCCCCTCATAGAGCCTCACTACAGAGACTAATCTCCAAGCTTAGGGACCTGAATGATGTATTTCATGTAAGAATGTTCCACAGCCTGTGGTGTGTACCTGTAAATACTCAGTCAGGTCATGATCTAGTGGGAGGTGCCCCAGGGGTTTGGAACTGGCTGATCTTTGAGATCACTGCCAAACCATTCTGTGATGCTATGATGAGTCAGGAGCAATATGTAGCTAGAGATACAAACATAACATTTCTCTGCATTGAGGATACAGAGCTGGGGAGAGCAATGGGGTGGCTGACACCCCTCAGGCTGTGCTGCCATCCAACCAGATCTGGACAGAGTGAGAGCTGGACAAAGACAAACCTCATGGGGTTCAGCGAGGACAAGCGCAGGGTCCTGCATCTGGGGAGGAATAACATCAGGTAGCAGCACAGGTTGGGGCTGACCTGCTGGAAAGCAGCTGCACGGAGAAAGAACTCAGAGTGCTGGTGGGCAGCAAGTTCTGCATGGGGCAGCAGTATGTCTTTCATGGGCAAGAGAGCCAATGCCAGTTTGGGGGCATCAGGAAAAATGTGGCCAGCAGGGCTAGGAAGGTTCTTGTCCCCCTCTGCTCTGCCCTGATGAGAACGGAGCTGGAATACTGCACCCAGTTTTGGGCTCCGCAGTTCAAGAGAGCGAGGGACCTGCTGGAGAGAGTGGAGAGCCACAAGGATGACTGGAAGATTGGAGCATCTCTCTTATTGTCATGGTAGGCTTAATAGGCCCAAAATAGGCTTATCCATGTCCTGGCCTGTCCAGGCATGGTTTTCTGCTCTCCCTCCTTCTGTTTTGGCAAGAAGCAACCACGGGAAAGAGGGCAAAGAACCTGGAGCCAGTCTAAGGACTCTGGCCTGCCCAGACTTGTTTTGCTCCTGTGGTAGACAAGGTACATACACTTTGTGCTTGCCTTGTGCAAGGTCTATGCTTTTCTCAAATTTGGTTAAAGCAAGCCAGTGTTTCACCTAACATGGTCAACCTTGGCTAACTGCCATTCTGATTGGCTGTTCTGTGTCCAAAGGCCCATTAGTCTCAGGTACATTGATGAAAGGACATATGCAGGTAACCACAACGTGCTCTGCTGTTGTATTCATGCTTGATGTTGTCTGATGCTACTATTCTCTTTTTCTGCCAGTATACAGCCTTATTGCCTTATTGTTTGCCTGGAAACTCTACTGCCTCGAGTTTACCAGGAACAGGCTGTAAATGCCTCCACACAATTGGCTTGCCACAGGCTGAGATACCATAGTATCAGAAGAGACGGGGAGAAAGCCTGACACAAGCAAATTCCAATCAGGAGTCCCATTTATTGCACCCCAAGCATGAGGTTATATACTTCTTACAAGAAGACTACATAACAGGATAACAAAACCATGTTAGACTCTGATTGGTGACATACACTTGCATTAGGACTAGGTCAGGATTACACTCCAATTGGCATAGACATTCTTCACCTTCTCTCAAAAGCACATACGTTGTGTCTGGGCAGTTCTAAGTCAGCAGAGATAGGTGAAAACCACGGGTCCAGCCTTAACACATGTTTACATCTGTTACACCACTCTCTAAGGTCATTCCAACCCTCTATCAGTACTTCTGAACTCGTGCACTCTCGCTTGGCCATGGCTTGTGTTTCAGTATTTCAAATTCCAATAGCTGTACCACAGACAACTCCATAAAATCTCTGCATTCAATATTACTACATCCAACATTGGCCTGCATAGCCAGCATCTGTGCTGAGACTGCATCACCAGGGTGATGAGAGACTGGCACAGGTTGTTCAGGGAGGTGGTGGAAGCCTCATCCCTGGATGTTTTAAAGGGCAGGCTGGATGTGGCTCTAAGCAAGCTGATCTAGTGTGAGGTGGCCCTGCTCATGGCAAGGGCGGTGGAAATGGATGATCCTTGAGGTTCCTTCCAACCCTGACAATTCTGTGATATCTTTTCATGTGTTCCCTACCCAGGAGAACACAAGTAGCTGAAGCTCACCCAAAGGCTTAGTCGTGTTGTGATTTCCCTGCGCACACACACACAGAGGACTCAAATTGTCGCCTATGCTCCTTAAAGCAGAAGCCACATCTCTCCTGCACAGGATTTGCAGCAGAAAGTTGTCAAGGCCTGTTGTTTAACTCAATGGCTTTCATTTATAACCCACCCAAGCCCATGTGCTCCTCCTGAACCAAAACACCTCCATCTCCCCAGAGGTGTTCAAGGCCAGGTTGGATGAGGCCTTGAGCAACTTGTTCTAGTGGGAGGTGTCTCTACCTATGGCAGGGGGTTGGAACTGGCTGACCTTTGAGGTCCCTTCCAACCTAATCCATTCCATGATTCTATTGCAATGGGCCATGGCCAGGATAACCTGAAATGCTAGTGTGAAAAGGGTCAGTGTTGAAAACTCCATCAGCACCTGGGCTCAGGGTGGCTGATAGCTGCCTCTGACCTGATTCCACTCAGAGGTTAGCAAAAAATCTGCTGCTTTGAAATAGAGAGATGGGAAAAAAAGGCAATTTGAAAACTTTGATGAAGCTGTCAGGCTCTGAAAGTCAGAGACTACCCTGGGGACAAAGATAATATTACTGAGGAGAACAAGCCCTCTTCGGAGGAGAAAGATTCGTTCTCTTTGAGGTGGAGGCGGAGGAGAGAAAGTCTTTTAAATGGATTTCTGATGGAATTATGTTGGCAGTGGTTTTTGTCTTTCTGGCTTTTAAAGTATGCACAGAGCAAGGACATCATCAATATGCCAATTTCAAAATGAACTTTTCAACTGTGTCTTGTTCAGAGTTGATGAAGGGCAAAATCCTGTTGCTCAACTTCCATTCAGATCCACTTTAACTTGGCTGGGTGCTGATTTTGGTTGTTATTTGAATAGATTAATTTTTCTCCTTTGGAGTGTCCAGGGGAATAAAAAGAAAGGATGTAAAACAGCTACAGACATGTGCTACACACACAGATAGGAAAGAAAATTCTATTACAACCACAGAATCAAAGGGCCATAGAATGTTAAGGGTTGGAAGGGACCTCCAGTTCAACCCCCCTGCCAGGACCTGAAAATCCAGCACAGGTGGCACAGGAACACATCCAGACAGGGCTGGAAAGGCTCCAGACAAGGAGACTCCACAACCTCTCTGGGCAGACTATGCTGATGCTCTCTCACCCTTACAGCAATGAAGTTCTTCCTCATGCTGAGCTGCAACTTCCTGTGCTGCAGTTTCCATCCCCTGACCTCATCCTATGGCAGGGCACAAGTGAGCAGAGGTTGTCCCTGTCCCTGTGATGTTGCTCAGGTGCCCTCTCAGACTTCTCCTCTGCAGACTGAACAGCCCCAGGGCTCTCAGCCTCTCCTCATCAGGCAGTGCCCCAGGCCCTTCAGCATCCTTGCAGCCCTGCCTTGGACTCTCTCCAACAGGTCCCTGTCCCTCCTGAACCGGGGAGCCCAGAACTGGATGCAATACTCCAGGTGGAACCTTTTTGTTTGGAAAAGACCTCTAAGATCATTGAGTCCAACCATCAGCCCAGCACCACCATGGACATTAAACCATCTCCCAGAGTGAATCATAGAATGAATCATAGAATGGTTTAGGTTGGAAGGGACCTCAAGGATCATCCAGCTCCAACCCCCTGCCATAGGCAGGGACACCTCCCACTAGAGCAGCTCGCCCAAGGCCTCATCCAGCCTGGCCTTAAACACCTCCAGGGAGGAAGCATCCACAACCTCCCTGGGCAACCCGTTCCAGTGCCTTACCACCCTCACTGTAAAGAACTTCCTCCTAACATCCAGTCTAAATCTCCCCTCTTCCAGCTTAAACCCATTCCCCCTCGTCCTAACATTACTAGACCTTGTAAATAGTCCCTCCCCAGCTTTCCTGTAGGCTCCCTTCAAATACTGGAAGGCCACTCTAAGGTCTCCTCGAAGCCTTCTCCTCTCCAGGCTGAAGAGCCCCAACTCTTGTGCTGTGACTAGATGTACCTTGTACACATTTGTGGACAGTGACTCCACCACCTTCCTCAGCAACAAATTCCACTTCCTGACCACTCTTGCAGGAAAGATAGTTTTTGTTATGTCATATTCTCCTACTGTCCTAGAGCAAAACTAGAGGAGAGCAGATTGAGATTAGACCTTAGGAAAATCAGTCACAGAAAACAATCTTGAAAGGAACTTTAGCAGATCACAGAATCATAGAATCAGTCAGAGTTGGAAGGGATCACAAGGATCATCCAGTTCCAATGCCCTTGTCAAGGGCAGAGACACCTCACAATAGATCAGGCTGTCCAGAACCTCATCCAGCCTGGCCTTAAACACCTTCAGAGATGAGGCTCCCTGGGCAACCCATTGCAGGGTCTTACCACCCTCATGCTGAAGAACTTCCTAACATCCAGTCTGAATCTCCCCATTTTTAGCTTTGTTCCATTCCCCCCAGTCTTTTCACTACCTGTCATCCTAAAATGTCTGTCTCCAGCTTTCTTATAACCCATTTCAGACACTGAAAGGCCACAATAAGGTCAACTTGGAGCCCTCTCCTCTCCAGACTAAACAATTCAAACTCCCTCAGTCTCTCCAGTCCTCTGATCATCCTCATGGCCCTTCTCTGGCCACCTTCCAGCACATCCAGAACCCTCTTTTAATAGGGGCTCTAGAACTAGATCCAGTACTCCAGATGGGGTCTCACCACAGAATGGAGAGGGTTGGAAGCATCCTTAAAGAGCATCTAGTTCCAACCTCCCCATCACGGGCAGGGACAACTTCCACTAGCCCAGGTTGCTCAAGGCCCCATCCAAATTGGTCTTGGACAATTCCAGGTAGGGAGGCCTCTACAATGTCCTTAGGCAGCCTATTTCTACCTCTAAACTTGACAGATAGGAAGTCTAACACATGAAGAACATTGCCTAAGATTTAATGGTACAAGGTAGTATTTTCTCTTTCTGCCCAGGGAGGTGGTTGGGTCCCCACCTGTGGAGATACTGAAGGTGAGGCTGGACAGGGCTCCGGGCAACCTGATCTAGCTGAGGATTTCCTTGCTGACTGCAGGGGAGCTTGGACGGGATGACCACTTCCTTCTTGTGCTGAGGACTTCAGAACTGTACACTGGAATCCCCACACACAGTTCCTAGGCTTGAGTTTCCTTTGAGGCCCTATCTTGGAGCCCAAATATCTACATTCACTCTCTTTCACCCTTTTTCTTTCCAGAAGACCTGCCTCTTTCAGGGATTTCTCTCTCACAGTCTTCTTTCTCGTTTTTAAAGAACAAGCAGAGGACCCTCTTTCCATTGCTATCAAAGAGCTTGCTTTAGGTTGCTGGGTAGTGATAGGACTGGGGGGGGATGGAGCAAGACTAGAGAAGAGCAGACTGAGATTAGACCTTAGGAAGCTGCTCTTCAGCATGAGGGTGGTGAGAGACTGGTACTGGTTACCCTGGTGGTGGAAGCCTCATCCCTGGATGTTTTTAAGGCCAGGCTGGATGTGGCTCTGGGCAAGCTGATCTAGTGTGAGGTGTCCCTGCCCATGGCAGGGGGTTGGAACTGGATTAACCCCGAGGTCCCTTCCCAGCCTGACAATTGTGTGCTTCATGTCCCCACATTATACTTCCTAAGCACTGTAACATCTCAGGAAAGAGAATAAATTGCTCCCTTGTGAAATTGATCTGTAGCGTAAATATTTGCTGTAAGACGTAAGTTGAAATCAGAATCATCTTCTCAGTTGCACAAACTTAGTGGCTTAGATAAACTGATGCAGCACATCAAATCTCCTCACACTGAATAGATCTGTGTGATGTGATGGTTGCTTAGTGTGAAAGGGACCTGGGGGTTGCAATGGACAAGCAGCTGAAGATGAGCCAGCAGTGTGCCCAAGTGTCCAATGGCATCCTGCCTGGCATCAGAAATGCTGTGTCCAGCAGGAGCAGGAAGGGGATTGTCCCCTTGGATTCTGCTCTGGTGAGGTCACACCTCAAGTGTGTTCAGGTTTGGGCACCTCAATACAAGAGAGATGTGGAGGTGCTAGAGTGGGTCCAGAGAAGGGCAAGGAAGCTGTGAAGTGCCTGGAGAATAGATATGATGAGGAGTGACTGAGGGAGCTGGGGCTGGTTAGTGTGAAACAGAGGAGGCTGAGGGCAGACCTCATGGCTACCTGCAGCTATCCGGAAGGACCTTGGGGAGAGATTGGTGCTGGTCTCCTCTCACAGGCAACCAGGGAAAATGAGAGCAAATGCCCTGCAACTGTAGCAGGAGAAGTTTAGATTGGATATTAGGGAAAAATTCTTTGCTGTATAAGTGGTTGGGCACTGGAACATGCTGCCCAGGAAGGTGATGGTGTCACTATGCCTAGAGGTAGTCAAAAAAGGTGTGGACATGGCACTTGAGGACATGGTTTAGTGAAAATGTTGGCAGGTTGGTGGCTGGACTTGATTGTAGAGGTCTTTTCCAACCTTCTCAAATTCTACATTTTCAACACCTGATGAGCAGTTGCAGCTATTTCACAAACACTGAACACTGATTAGGTGACATGTGGAGTCCTGTGTCCAGTTCCAGTCCCCTCAGTTTAAGAAAGATGTTGAAGTGCTTGAATGTGCCCAGAGAAGGGCACCAAGGCTGGGAAGGGAGGACAGGAGCACAGCTCTGTGAGGAAACCCTGAGGAAGCTGGGGGTGTGCAGCCTAGAGAAGAGGAGGCTCAGGGCAGACCTCATTGCTCTCTACAACTACCTGAAAGGAGGCTGTAGCCAGGTGAGGTTGGTCTCTTTTGCCAGGCAGCCAGCAACACAACAAGAATACACAGCCTCAAGCTGCAGCAGAGCAGTTTCAGGCTGGATGTTAGGAAGAAGTTCTTCACAGCAAGAGTGATTGGCATTGGAATGGGCTGCCCATGGAGGTGGTGGAGTCCCCATCCCTGAAGGTGTTTAAGAGGTTGGTGCCAGGGTTTAGTTAATTAAAAGGTGTTAGGTGACAGGTTGGACTCCATGATCTCAGCCTGGTTAATTCTGTGATTCTGTGAAAAGGTAAGACAGTCACAGTTGCCATGAAGCTGTGGGAAAGCAGCTTGTTTGGTGGGTCTTTTCTCTTGGTCTTTGTATCCTTTTGATTTTTTTCCTCCTTTTTGTTTGCACAGTATGCTCAGGTGCTCAATATGCACTAAGGCTGAAACTCAATGTATTACTCTTGATGTAGTGTCAGAGACAGAATAATTATTAAATCAAAATAGAGATGTAAAGAGCCTTGCATAGAGTTAGAAATTGTGTATTTCACAGAATGGTCAGGGCTGGAGGGGACCTCAAGGATCATCCAGTTCCTGCCTCTCTAGCCATGGGCAGAGACACCTCACACTAGATCAGCTTGCCCAGAGCCACATCCAGCCTGGCCTTCAAAATATCCAGGGAAGAGGCTTCCACCACCGCCCTGGGCAACCTGTGCCAGTCTCTCACCACCCTCATGATGAAGAACATCTCTGTAAGGTCTAATCTCAATCTGCTCTCCTCTAGTTTGGATCCACTCCTCCCAGTCCCATCACTAACTGACACCCTAAAGTGTCCCTCCCCAGCTTTCCTATAGCCCCCTTCCGATACTGGAAAGCCACAAGAAGGTCTGGGAGCCTTCTCTTCTCCAGACTGAACAACCCCAACTCTCTCAGCTGCAGCCCTCTGATCATCCTCGTGGCCCTTCCCTGGACACATTCCATATCTAAAGGATTCTACAGCAGACTCTGGTGGTTTGAGCAACTTTTGTTGCCATAGTAACCACGTGTATTTGCACTCAGTTTTTGTTTCTTTTGTATTTTTCTTCTGTATATAGAGAAATGAAATATCTAAGAACATTCTACATAGCAGAGAGAGGTCCTTATTTCATGTTTTGATCTGCTCAGGTGTTAAAATCTGGATGCAAGCGGGAAGATTTCTACCTTCCTTCGGTATGTCACACAAAGAAATTACTAGAAAGCCTAATTAACTGTCTCAATCTGCCTGCTAATCAAGCAATTTTCCAACTACCTTTGCAGCTAAAATAAACTGAATTAGAGGCAAAAATGTGCACAAAGCACTGCTTTAACCACTATTACCTTAATTTGCTGTACCTAGCAGATTAGCCCAATTCTGTGGGTACCAAAGAACTGTTTGTCAGCCAGAAGAGCATTTTGCATCTGGTATGGATGAAGAGATGAGTCCTTCCCAGGGCTGACTTACAGCATGGAAACATGAACTATCAGAACATGAAACACAGGAGAAAACCACTGTGATTGATTTTCTCTGAGGAAATGTGGTCTGGATGATCAGGCAGTGAGGTGGATGAGAACTGGCTGACAGAAAGAAATCAGAGAGTTGTGGTCAATGGGATGGAGTCTAGTTGTAAGCCTGTGTCTAGTGCAGTCCCTCAGGGGTTAATACTGGGACCAGTTCTGTTCAATATATTCAATGACCTGGGTGAGGGAACAGAAGGCACTGCCAACAAGTTTGATGATGGCACCAAAGCGGGTGGAGTGTCATGAGGTTGGCTTGGGTCTACCTTTCCAGGCTGTCCAGGTCTCTCTGGATGGATCCCTGTCCTCTAGCAAGTGACTGCCACATAGCTTGGTGTCATCTGCAAACCTGCTGAGAGTGCACTCGATTCCTCTGTCCATGTTGCTGACAAAGATGTTCAACAGCACTGGTGCCAGCACTGGCCCCTGAGGGATGCCACTTGGCACTGGTGTCCAGGTGGACATTGTGCCCTTGATCACCACTCTGCATGTGACCATCCAGCCAATTCCTTACTCAGCAGTGCTCCACCCAGCATGTCTGTGTTTTTCCAGTTTGGTTACCAGGATGTCATGTGGGACAGAGTCAAATACCTTACTCAGGTCCGGGTAGGTGGACCTTTTCAAAGCCCATCTAGTTCCCCCTGCTCCTTGCATGACATCTGATTTATGCAGTGCAAAACTGAAAACTGATCCTAAGCACACAGCCAGTAAGAGAGAATGATATAAAACACAGCCTAATTTTACATTTCAGTTTGCTCTGGGAGAAGAGAAAAACCTTATAAATCCCCTTTTATGGATGGTTTTATGCTTTTTCATCAGATTTGGATTGATTTTTCTTTCCTCCCGTCTTCTTTCACAGTTGAAGTGGTAGTTATTTGAGATGAAGCCCACCTACTTGAGACGTTTATTTTAAGAAGAGATGAATCACATTTGTTATGCCTCTCTTGCTGTTGACTATGGATGAAGCATAAGGGAGTAGATACCTAAAAATAAGACATCTAAGCTAAATTAAAGTTAGGCCAGAGGAATCCTGGGCCAGCCAGCTAAATACAAATTAACACTCAGTGCCCAAAAACAACAAAAGAAGCCATTTTGGAAAATCTGAGCACAAGAGACCTGTTTCAAAACACACACACCAGCAGGTATTAGACACCTGAATGCCTTTGGAAATTCCACTTTGAAATGCAATGGCATCATGAGTGCACCTAAAGCTAAGGCTTGAGACATTTTAAGTGCATTAGAATCATAGGATCATTAAAGCTCTAAGACCATCAATTCAAACCACCAACCCAGCATCACCATGCCAAAGAAACCCCTTCCTGATGAGCCATGGATGTATCTGGCATTGCTAAGCCATAAAATCAAATACATATGTACATCTGAAGCACATTACAGTCACAGAATCACTAAAGTTGGAAAAGACCTCTAAGATCATCAATGAAAGTAAATATAAATGTACACTTTAAGTGCATTAGAAGCATAAAGGTTGAGGAAAAACCTCTGAGATCATCAATTCAAGCCACCAACCCAGCATCACCACACCAAAGAAACCCCTTCCTGATGAGCAATAGATGTATCTGGCATTGCTAAGCCATGAAATCAAATGCATATGTACATTTGAAGCACATTACAGTCACAGAATCATTAAAGTTGGAAAAGACCTCTAAGATCATCAATTCAAACCATCAACCCAACATCACCATGCCAAATAAACCCCTTCCAGATGAGCTATGGATGTATTTGGCATTGCTACGCCAGAAAACCACACATAAATGCACATTTGAACAATTAGAAGCATAAAGGTTGGAAAAGACCTCCAATATCATCAATTCAGTCCATTAACCCAACACACCACACCCACTAAACCCCCTTCCAAAGTGCCATGGATGGATTTGGTTTTGCTAAGCCATGAAACCAAGTACACACGTACAACTGAAGCACATAACAGTCATAGAAACATTAAAGCTAGAAAAGACTTCTAAGATCATCAATTCAAACCATCAGCCCAGTATCACCACACTGAGTAAACCCCTTCCTGAGGAGCCATAGATGTATTTGGCATCACGAAGCCATGAAACCAAATATAAATGTACATTTGAAGTGCACGACAAGCATAAAGGTTGGAAAAGAACTCCATGACCCTAAAAAAAGTGTAGCCAGCAGAGCAAGGGAGGGGATATTGTCCCTCTAACACTGCTTTTGTGAGACCCCATCTGGAGCACTGTGTCCAGTTTTGGAGCCCCTGGGACAGGAAAGGCCTAGATGTGCCAGAAGGTGGCCAGGGAAGGGCCACAAGGAATGATCAGAGGGCTGGAGCTGCTCTGCTATGGGGACAGGCTAAGAAAGTTGGGGTTAGTCTGGAGAGGAGAAGACTCCCAAGAGACTTTTTTGTGTCTTTCCAGTATCTGAAGGGGGCTACAGAAAAGCTGAGGAGGGACTTTTTAGGGTGTCAGGTAGTGATAGGACTGGGAGGAATGGATCTAAGCTAGAAGAGAGCAGATTGAGATTAGACTTTAGAAAGAAGTTCTCCAGCATGAGGGTGGTGAGAGACTGGCACAGGTTGCCCAGAGGTGGTGGAAGCCTCATTTCTGGAGGTTGTTAAGGCTAGGCTATATGTGGCTCTGGGCAAGCTGATCTAGTGTGAGGTGTCCTTGCCCATGGCAGGGGGAGGTGGAGCTGGAAGATCCTTGAGGTCCCTCCCAACCCTGACAGTTCTGTGATCATTAATTCGAACCACCAACCCTACATCACTATGCCCACTAAACCATGTCCTAAAGTGCCACAGATGTATTTGGTATCAGTCAGCCACAAATCCAAATGTAGTGTATATTTTAAGTGCATTAGAACTACAGAATCATTAAGGTTGGGGAAAAAAAAACATCTAGGATCACTGAGTCCAACCATCAACCCAATACCTCCATGCCCACTAAATCACATCCCGAAGTGTCACGGATGCAGTTAGTATCACTAAATACTGAACTGGGATATAACTCTGCATTGCCAGCAGCTCTGTATAGGTATTTCACAATGCTATAACAACACAGCTGCAATCTCTCTTGCAGAGCTGTGAGCAACATGACCACTAGAACAGCAAAACAGGCACATAGAAAGCACACAAGTAACAAAAGTTGCCTGGAAAAGGAAAGCATAGTGACAAGGGACCACAGTTTAGTGGGATACCTGCCTGAAGGAACAAGGATGACATGGGATCTTCTCACTAATTGTCAATCTCTGAAAGGGGGCCACGGTGTGTCTCCTTGGTGACAGGACAAGGGCCACTGGGCACAAGCTAGAACACAGTAATCTCTACCTAAACATAAAGAAAAACTTACTTACTTAGAGGGTGCCTAAGGACTGGACCATGCTAAATGCCAGGTCACAATAAACCCTGTGGCAAGGTACAGCTTTGGAGATGTGTGGTTGGAAAGCTGCAACTCAAAGAGGGAGCTGAGGGTGCTGGCTCACAGTCGATGAAATATAAGCCAGCCGTGCCCAGGTGGCCAAGGAAGTCAATGGCATCTTGGGTCAGAAACAGGGTGGGCAGCAGAGACAGGTGAGGATCATTCTCCTGTGCTCAGCACTGGGGAGGCCACACTTCAAGTGCTGCATTCAGCTCCTCCCTGCAGGAAGGACACTGAGGGTCTGGAGCCTGTCCAGAGCAGGGCAGCGAGGCTGCAGAAGGTCCTGGAGCAGCTGGGCTGTGAGGAGGGGCTGAGGGAGCTGGGGGTGTGCAGGCTGGAGAAGAGGAGGCTGAAGGACACCTCCTTGCTCTCTACAGCTCCCTGCGGGGAGGTTGGAGCAAGGAGGGGGCAGCCTCTGCTCCTTGATACCAAAGGACAGGAGCAGAGGAAATGGTTCCAAGCTGACCCAGGGGAGGTTCAGGCTGGATGCTGGGAAATATTTCTTGCCAGAGAGGCTTCTCAGACACTGGAGTGTTCTGCCCAGGGCAGTGCTGCAGTCCCCATCCCTGGAGGTGTTCACAGAGCCTGTGGAGCTGGTACTTAGGGACATGATTTAGTGTTGGCCCTGCAGTGCTGGGTGGAAGGCTGGACAACAATTCCAACAATGCTTCCTGTGATTCCTAAACCTACGTGACTGCATATTGCACAAACTCACACAGAAGAATCTAAGCTCAGAGTGGCTCTCAGGAAGCATGCAGTAAAATGTGTTTGAACAGGATGGTCATTGTATTCCATGGCAGGCAAGGAGACACAGAAAGGCAGACACATGTTTTGTAGGAAGACAAAGAGGCACAAACCTCAGTGCATTCAGCCTTCCAACAACTCCTCTAATGCAACTGATGACTTAGTTCAGAAACTGAACATGCAACCTCCCACTACGCTCACTGACTCGGACCTTTGCTGTTGAGCTGTGCCTTACAATACCAAGCAGTTATAAATAAATAAATAAATGAGGCTTTATTAAAGGCATTTTTCAAGCAGCTGCACTTGGGGAGGGGAAAGTGTTTCACAGTCCCCGTGTTTACAAAATAGCCACTTCCCAATGTATTGCCCTTCCTGCCTTACAATCACTCCTGGCTGCTACCAGAGCGAGGCAAGTGCCACCAATCTTCTTTACCAGCTAAAGTTGTCACTACCAGGAGTAGAAGCTCTTCATTTCCTCAAAGGTAGCCTTTCCTAAAGAAATCTGGCAGCAACAATATCATGGCCCAGACAATCTGTTACTGAAGAGTTAACACTTCACCATTTTTTCTCTCTTTCCTATTATGACAAAATGTTAGAGGTTGGAAAGCACCTCCACAGAGGTCCTTTCTAGTTCAACCTCCTTGTCAAAAGTAGGATCACCCAGGGTGAGGGCAATGTATTGACATTTTGGTTTCTTAGCCCTCTCAGCAAACCAGTGAATAATAGAGACATCATCATTATTTTCTTTTCACAACTAATGATCTAATTTCTCTCATAGTAATATTCCAATTGGCCTCGAAGCAGCACAGACCTTTATTATTTTGCTTTTTCTTAAAAGTAATGAAATCTGTCCCCTCTCTAAACTCCATGTAGACAATGTAACAGTTCAGGATGTGGTTGTGTGGTCATGGAGGTGTTGGGTGGGAGGTTGGGCTTGGTCTAAGAGGTCTTTTCTAACCTTAGTCACAGAACTTTAGAGGTTGGCAAGGACCTCCAGAGACCATCCAGTCCAAACTCCCTGCAAAAAGCAGCATCATCCAGGGTAGTCCACACAGGAATGTATCCAGGTGGGGTTGGAAAGGCTCCAGAGAAGGAGACTCCACAACCTCTCTGGGCAGCCTGCTCCAGGGCTCTGGCACCCTCACTCTGAAGAAGTTTCTCCTCATGCTGAGCCAAAACCTTCTCTGTTCCAGTTTGTATCCATTGCTCCTTGCCTTATTGCTGTGTAGCACCCAAAAGAGCTTGGCCCCCTCCACCTGACCCCCAGCCCTCAGTTATTGATAGACATTGCTCAGATTCCCCTCTCAGCCTTCTCCTCTCCAGACTAAACAACCCCAGAGCTTTCAGTCTCTCTCCACAGTGGAGATGCTCAAATGCCCCCAGTCATCCTTGTGGCTCTCCACTGGACTCTCTCCAGCAGGTCCTTGTCTCTCCTGATCTGAGAAGCCCAAAACTGGACACAGCATTGCAGTATGGTCTCAGCAGGGCAGAGCAGAGGAGAAGAAGAACCTCTCTATCCCTGCTGTCCACACTTTTCCTGATGCACCCCAGGCTGCCCTTGGCTCTCTTGGCCACAAGGGCACATTGCTGCCCCATGTAAATTTAGATTTTAGGCCTTAGGAAGAAGTTCTTCAGCATGAGGGTGGTGAGAGACTGGCACAGGTTGCCCAGGGAGATGGTGAAAGCCTCATCCCTGGATGTTTTCAGGGGCAGGCTGCCCAGGGCAAGAGGGTTGGAACTGGATGATCCTTGCAGTCCCCTCCAGCCCTGACAATTCTGTGATTCAGTAATATCCACTCCTGCTGCTGACTGAGCCTCAATACTGGAGGCTCCATTTTCATCAGACATACAGCAGTGAGCATTCTGTAAGGAAAAAGATGACTGAGGAAGAGACAGGGAAACAATTCTGGTGTTAATTTTGATCCTCTAGTTCTAGACCTGTCTTTTCATTTTTATTTGATTTTTAGGCTCAGCTGCCTTCAGGGTTCCCCTCTAAGCCCAATATTTTGTGGCATTATAATGGATAAAGGCATCCACATGCCTTGACAAGGTATTTGTAGTAGCAAGCCTGGAGCAATTCTGCAGCAAGTTAAGAGAGCCATTTGGGGTGTTCCAAGAGTTTTAAGAACTTGCTAAGTGTCTCCACTCTGCATGAAGTATCCTCTGAACTGACTCATTACAGCCTTGACAGCACCCAGACTCATCTTCCTTTATTCTTATCACTCCTCTGCCCACTTTGCAAGATACTGATATGACTACAGATTGCAGTAAAAGCCAAGGGGGCTCCTGAGAACTTACAACATTATTTCCATAAACAGTAGCCACAAAATCGATCCCGTGGGGAAAATAGGTCATGGCTCAGTTCCAATTAGACCAAGCTCAGTTTGGCTTAACCGAGGTGTAAAAACAACTCCTGGATCCAGCAGCAGAATTGAGATCAGAGCTCTCCAGCACATTCCATAGCAATCAAAGTATCATTAAGGATGGAAAAGAACTCTTAAGAGCAAGTCCAGCTGTCAGCTCAACACTACCAAGTGAAGAGAAATACTCAGAGCAGGCTGGAGCTAGGCAAGTGTAAAGGGTTAACCCTCCTGGGCGTAGTCTTAACCTGTCCCCAAGTCCTCTTGCCNTAATTACATAGAGCAGGTTGCAGCTATGCAAGGTATAAAGATGCCTTCAGGTGATGAGAAATACTCAGAGCAGGCTGGAGCTATGCAAGTGTAAAGGGTTATCCCTCCTGGGGGTAGTCTTAACCTGTCCCCAAGTCCTCTTGCCTCCTCTCTGGGGGAGGTCTGAATCTCACCCCAAGGGCAGAGGTTAGCCCACTCCCACTTCCTGTCTATGGCCCCTGTAAAAACAGAGGAACTTCTTGTTTTCTCTCTCTCTTTGCCCTCCCTGCCTGCCTCATAGTACCAGCCTTGTTCCTGCTGCTCCTGTCTTGCCATGTGGCGCCCCTGCCACATGGTGCACATCCCCTTTCTGAATCTTCCTCCATCCATCGCCATCAATCTGGTTCCATATGTATTTTTGCAACTTGTTTCCCTTCCCTATGCCTCTTTGTAACTCCTCTACCTGAAATATCTTTACTTTTTTCTTTTAACTTACAAATCGAAGCAAGACTATTCTTTAGGTGTTTTACCCTTTGTCCTGTCTAAAACTGATTCCTTTCTTTCCAAAGTGGGGAGAGGGGAAGGCATCCTATATTATATCGTTCTGTTAACTATTTTGAGTCTCTGGGAAGCTTTAAACTAGAAACAATACAGCAAGGTACCAAGAAGCTTTCAGGTGAATACACAGAGCATGTTGAAGCTATACAAAGTACCAAGATGCCTTCAGGTGAAGAGATATACACAGAGCAGGCTGGAGCTATGCAAGGTACCAAGATGCTTGCAGGTGAAGAGAAATGCACAGAGCAGGCTGGAGCTATGCAAGGCACCAAGAAGCTTGCAGGTGAAGAGAAAACCACAGAGGAGACTGGAGCTATGCAAGGTACCAAGATGCTTACAGGTGAAGAGAAATACACAGAGCAGGCTGGAGCCATGCAAGGTACCAAGAAGCGTAAAAGGTGAAGAGAAATACACAGAGCAGGCTGGAGCCATGCAAGGTACCAAGAAGCGTAAAAGGTGAAGAGAGGCTCATAAGGTCACTGCTTTTAAAGAGAAAAAAAAAAAAGAAAGAAAGAGGGAAAAACAATCTCAAAAAGGCTTTTCTTCTAGCTGGAGCCTGCTGGTTTGGCAGTGATACAACATGTGCTCTTATGATATAGGGAGGAAATCTGCCTGTTTGTCTCAGTTTTTATATTTATCCAGTCACTCCTCAGCCCTAAAGCTGTTCCTGTAGATCTCCAACTAAAATAAATATCACCCGCTGCTGAATTATTATCAAAATCAGTCTGTTTATTTACAAATATGACAACGAGATGGGAACTTGCTGAGATGCTCTAAAGGCTTTTCAGCCTTTCCAGAGGGATAAATTACAGCCAGCAGATTTCCTGAGCATCATCTTCTATACGCAGCTATTAACCACTTGCCAATAGGCGCTGTCCGGTCCGAGCAGCTAAGGCATTATGATGGATATAAAAGACATCATCAAATACTGAGGAAAGAGTCTCCATGAAAGATAAAAACTGCTCGTGCTCTCTCTCTCCCTTTTCACTTCTTTTATGGCTTCATTTGGCAGCAGCTTCTAGCTGAGTTGCCAGAGTGCAGTGAGATTTAAGCAGGAGGTGAAAAAGAGGATCAAAAAATTGAGGGTGAGATTTAAAATTGAAGTATAGAATCCTAGAATGGTTTAGGTTGGGAGAGACCTCAAAGCTCATCCAGTTCCAACCCCCACCACAATGGCAGGGACACCTCCCACTAGAACAGGTCACGTAAGGCCTCATCCAACCTGGCCCTGAACACCTCTGGGGAGGGAGCAGCCACAACCTCCCTGGGCAACCTGTGCCAGTGTCTCACCACCCTCACTGCAAACAACTTCTTCCTAACATCCACTTTCATTTGTCCCTCTTCCAGTAGGGAGTGTTGATAATGCACTATGATGACAATGAGCTGCAGGATGTATCTGCTTACTGGCAGCATGTTTATTATGCAAGGTGTGTGTGTGTATATATATATACACACACCCACCCACAGACACACACAGACAAACACCCAGACAGACACCCACGAGTACATACATATCACACTTAAGAAAAAAAAGACCCTATTGCACCAAGGTGGCATTAAGAAGAGTGTGGTCAGCAGATGAAGGGAGGTTTTCCTCTCAATCTACTCTGTCTTAGTGAAACCAAATCTGGAATATTGTGTCTTGGTCTGGGTTCCCCATTACTAGTAGATTCCTGTCCCTCTTGTAAGTATTCAATGGAGACTGTGAGGGTGAAGAAGGGGCTGGAACATCTGTCTGATGAAGAAAGGCTAAGAGACCTGGGACTGTTTAGTATGGAGATGTCTGAGAGGAGATCTTATTCATGTTTATAAATATCTGTAGGGTGGGTGTTCAGAAGCAGGGGCCAGGCTCTTTTCAGCGGTTTGCTGTGATAGGACAAGGGGCAACAGATACAAACTGGAACCTAGGAAGTTCCATGCCAACATGAGGAAATATCTGGGGCTTTTTAGTCTGGAGAAGAGAAAACTGAGAGGGCATTTAATAAATGGTTATCAACATCTGAGGGCTGAGGGTCAGGAGGCAGGGGACAGGCTCTGCTCACTTGCTCCCTGGGATAGGACAAGGAGCAATGGATAGAAGCTGCAGCACAGGAGGTTCCAGCTCAACACAAGTGGGAACTTCTTTACAGTAAAGGTCCCAGAGCACTGGCACAGGCTCCCCAGAGAGGTTGGTGTCTCCTTCTCTGGAGCCTTTCCAGGCCTGTCTGCATGTCTTCCTCTGTGACCTGAACTAGATTGTATGGTCCTGCTCTGGCAGGGAAGCTGGACTCAAGGATCACTTTGGGTCCCTTCCAATCCCTGACATCCTGTGAACTATAAGGGTGATTGACTGGAGCAGTCTGCCCAGAGAGGTTGTAAAGTCTCCTCTGAAGACTTTCAAACTCCATCTGGATGCACTCCTGTGTAACCTGCCCTAGGTGATCCTGCTCTGGCTGGAAGGTTGGACTCAAGGATCTCTGGAGGTCCTTCCCCACTCCTACTACCCTATGACTCTATAAAATACAATCTCTAGAATTACAGAATCACACACTCACAGAATGTCAGGGGTCAGAAGAGACCTCCACAGCTCAGCCGGTCCAATCCCCTTGCCAGAGCACGAGCAGCTACAGCAGATCACACAGGAACACATCCAAGTGGGGTTTGAACATCTCCAGAGAGGGAAACTCCACAACCCCCCTGGGCAGTCTGCTCTAGGGTTCTGTCACCCTCATAGGGAAAACTCCTCCTCATGTTTCTATGGAACTTCCTAGGCCTTAGCCTCCACCATTGCCCCTTGTGCTGTCACTGGGCATCACCCAGCAGAGCCTGGCTCCAGCATTCACCCTGCACATCTTCATCAACACTGATGAGGTCACGTCTCAGCTTCCTCCTCTCCCAGCAGCACAGCCCTAGCTCCCTCAGGCTCTCCTTGTAACAGAGATGTTCCATTGCAAGGTACCAAGAAGCTTGCAGCTAAGAGAAATACACAGAGCAGGCTGGAGCTATGAGGGCACTAAGAAGCTTGCAGAAATGCAGGTTTTTTGAAGACATTCACTGGTATTGCCTCAACAGCTTTATAAAGCAAACAAGTGTGCACAAAAATAAAACCCCCCACGGAAGCAGACTGACTCACTTAGAAGCAGCAATGCAGCAGGGAAGCAGCCTGCAGCCAACAAAAGGGCTGCACAGTGAGAGGCTTATCCCAGCAAATAACAATTCACACCTGCTAATTGCTCTGATTTGGCTTCAATACAATGCCAGCCGTGGCATTTAGCCATTGTTTAGGAGCAATACTAATGTAATCTCTTCTATTACTGTTCGAAGTGAAATGAAAGCTTAACATGAATCATTTCCTTGCAAATCATCAATTAAGTCATCACAGCATTTACCAGAGGAGCCATAAAGTTCCAGCCTGTCCTAAAGCTATGTAAATAATGAGTATTTCAGCTTTGCCTGCACTTATAATGAGGTTGTTGAAGTCGGGATTACACAGTATTTAAGGGGAAACTTCTATTTAAACCATCATTTGTTATTTAAAACCTAAAATACTTGTTTGTACCAAAGAGAAAGAGTGAAAAAACACCACCTGAGGGAAGGTTCTTTCTAATTAAAAAGCAAGTGAATCCAGTGCAAAGGTTTTAAAACAATATTTGAGCAATTTTATGAGCTGAAGGCTTGAGCTGCTCTGCTACCAGGACAGGCTGAGAGAGTTGGGGTTGTTCAGTCTGGAGAAGAGAAGGCTCCAAGGTGACCTTCTTGTGGCTTTCTAGTATCTGAAGGGAGCTACAAGAAAGCTGGGTAGGAACTTTTTAGGGTGTCAGGTAGTGACAGGACTGGGGAGGATGAATCCAAGCTAGAAGGCGGCAGATTGAGATCAGACTTTAGGAAGAAGCACAGGAGGTTCCACCTCAACACAAGGGGGTATTTCTTTTCTGTAAGGGTCCCAGAGCACTGGCACAGGCTTCCCAGAGAGGTTGTGGAGTCCCCTTCTCTGGAGACTTTCAAGGCTTGTCTAGATGCGTTCCTCTGTGATCTGTGCTAGATTGTGTGGTGCTGCTCAGGCAAGGGGGGTGGACTCCATCTCCCTGGGTACCTTCCAACCCCTAACATCCTGTGAGCCTATGACTTCAGACTTCTACTACAATTTTATTGTTGTTATTAATGCTTGGATGAGCACAAACTAAAGGCAGGAAATATTTTGCTTTTCCTTTCTTTGTCAGATTTCACTAAAAAATATGTTTTCCTACCTCTACCCATCTGTGCATCTCAACCATTTCCCTCAGCAGTGTTTCATGACCTGCCTCTAATCTTTCATGCTAGCAACTTCAAAGGGAGGTTTCAATACTAAAGGACTATAAAATATTGCCCCATTGCAGTTGGTGTAACTCAAAGAATTCAGTGTGAATCTACACCCAGGCACATTAAAAATAGCAGAATATTATAATCTAGACAAAGTCCTTAGGACAAAATAGAAGTCATAAAGAAGAAACCACTCTCATAGGGGTTTGATGCAACTTGGTATTTACACTGACACTGAATGCAGACAAGACTCTTCCGATGTTTTTATGGTTAAAATAGTTAAATAATTCTGTTTTTTTTTAATAGCTAAAGGACAGTTTAAAATGCCCTCAAAGCAGTAACTCCAACGTATTCATATGTGATCTAGATGTTGGGACCAAGAGCAGCCTGAGGAAGTTTGTGGATGACATAAAACTGCTTGAGAGAGTCCAGCACAGAGACACAAAGGTGACGAAGGGAATGGCACATCTCTGTTACAAGGAAAGCTTGAGGGAGCTGCGGCTGTGCTGCTGGGAGAGGAGGAGCCTGAGGAGTGACCTCAATCACGGTGATAAAGATGTGCAGGGTGGAGTGCCCAGGGGCTGGAGCCAGGCTCTGCTGGGTTATACCCTGAGACTGCACAAGGGACAGTGGTGAAAGCTGAAACATGAAAAGGAATTTTTTCACTGTGAGTATGACAGAATCCTGGAGTGGGCTGCCCAGGGAGGTTGTGGAATCTCTTCCTCTGGAGATATTCAAACCTCACCTGTATATGTTCCTGCGTGACCTGCTCTAGATGCTCCTACTCTGGCAGCGGCGTTGGACAGGACGAGTTTTGGAGGTCCCTTCCAGGAATTTCAACAGGGATAACTGCAGGGTGTCTGGCACCTGGGAATAACAAACCCAGGAGTGTAGCTCAGATCAGGATCCACCTGGCTGGAGAGCAGCTCTGTAAACAAAGGACCATGTGATTCTTGGTGAACAACAATTATCTAAAGGGACATTGTGGAGAGGCTACTGCTGGGCTCTTCTCACAGGTAACTGGAGGCAGAACGACGGGGAATGGCCTCAAGCTGAGGCTGGGGAGGTTTAGATTGGACATTAGGAAAAAGGTTTTCATGGAGAGGGTGGTCAGGCACTGGAAGGAGCTGCCTAGGGAGGTGGTGGAGTCACTCACCCTGGATGTGTTTAAGAGTGGTTTGGATGTGGTGCTCAGGGCTATGGTTTAAGGTGACCCTTGTAGAGTAGGGTTCTAGGTTGGACTTGGTGGTGCCGAGGGCTTTGCCAGCCTGGATGTTTCTGTGATTCTGTGAAGAAGTTCAGTGTGAGTGAACACTGAGCTGCAGGGGCAAAGAAAGAGCAGGATACTGGTTGCATCCTCAAGAGCATCACTAGCAGAGCTAAAAGAAGTCACTGTCCCACTCTACTCAGCACTGGTCAGACCACACCTGGAGCACTGCCTGCAGGTTTGGTTCCTACTATTAGATAGTGAATAGTAGGCAGTATAGGACTGGAGGGAAAGGAGCAAAACTAGAAGTGGGTGGATTCAGATCAGATATTAGAAAGTTCTTCAGCATGAGGGTGGTGAGAAACTGGCACAGGTTGCCCAGGGAGGTAGTGGAAGCCTCATCCCTGGAGGTTTTGAAGGTCAGGCTGGATGTGGCTCTGGGAAAACTCATCTAGTGTGAAGCATCCCTGCCCACGGCAGGGGGGTTGGAGCTGAATGATCCTTGAGGTCTCTTCCTGCCCCAACCATTCTGTGATGCTATGTTTGTGTCTGTCTAGGTGGTCAGCCCTGAAAAACTGCTGTCTGCAAAGTTCAGAGAAGAGATTAGACAACAGGAAGAAATTCTTCACCATGCAGGTGGGGAAGAGACTGGTACAGGTTGCCCAGGGAGGTGGTGAAATCCTTGGAGGATTTTAAGGCAGACTGGATGTGGAAAGTGTCCCTGCTTAAGGCAGAGAGGTTGGAAATGGATGATCTAGGGATTGAACTCGATCTGCTTGGGTCCCTTCCAACTCTAACATCTTGTGATCTTTGAGATCCCTTCCAAGCCTGGCAATTTTGTGATTCTATGACCTTGTCAAGATCTTTCTTAGAGTGCCACAAAATTTGAGCTACTTTGCAGTCCCTTAACATAAGGGAGTTTAACTTGATGCCTTTCAGGAAACCTTTGTTTTCCTTCCACTCCTCACAGGTGATGAAACAGTAAGGATTCAGTTTTCATCAGAAGTTTCCAAAATTATTTTTCAGGCAAAGTTGGAACAAATGAACATTTCAGCTTGCTCCACTCTACCCCATCAACATGACTTCTGCTTTTCCTAACAGCAAGGCAAAAGAATTTTGTTGAGTGTGGTTCCATAACACCACAAATCCAAAGCCAGGGATCCTAACTCCCAAATAAGAAGGCTGTGGTCACCAGTGTATGTTTTCCTTGCTAATTCTCATTTGTTAAGGAAAGAAAATAAACCAAAATTAAATGAAACCCAGCATATTTTTGTTGTGTTCCATATTCTCTTATGTAAACACAGCCTTAGTTTGAAAGCAGAATGTCAGCAGGAAATCTTTATTACGTGCCTTGGCTAATTAAACATAAATGAAGTTGCATCTCTCCATCTGATACAGATCCTGCTGGGCAATCCAGCATGGAGAAAACTAATATTAATAACTGTGGAACCATAGCCTGAAAGGATCTACATAAAAGAAAGGAACTTGCTGAACACAGAAGATGTTTTTGCCTCAAGAAACTTCAGCCTAATTTTGAAGAAAATAATACTGGGGGGGAAATTACAACGCAAGAGAGTAATAAGGGGAAATGCAACAGAATAGTAAGGGGAAAACTAGTCTAAGAGAGAGTTGGGGTTGTTCAGTCTGGAGAGGAAAACGCTCCCAGGAGACGTTCTTGTGGCCTTCCAGTATCTGAAATGGGCTACAAGAAAAATGGGGAGAGACTTTTTAGGGTATCAGGTAGTGATAGGACTGGGGGGGAATAGATCCAAACTAGAGGAAAGTAGATTGAGATTAGATCTTAGGAAAAAGTTCTTCAGCATGAGGGTGGTGAGAAACTGGCACAGGTTGCCCAAGGAGGTGGTGGAAGCCTCAGCCCTGGAGATTTCTGACACCAGGCTGGATGTGGCTCTGGGCAAGCTGATCTAGTGTGAGGTGTTCTTGTGCATGCAGGGGGTTGGAACTAGATGATCCTTGAGGTCCCTTCCAGCCCTGACAGTTCTGTGATTTTCCAGAGCCACTGCATGAGGTCAAGAGTGGAATAATGGAATTAATAGAATCATAGGATCATTAAGGTTGGAAAAGACCTCTAAAATCATAAAGTCCAACTTTCTACCCATCATGATCATTAGACCACATTCCAAAAAATGTGCAGATGTGGCACTTTGAACACCTCCACTGACAGTGACTCCATCACTTTCCTGGGCAGCCTGCTCCAATGCCTCACATCTCAATCTAAGTCACTCTGAGTTTGATCCATATCCATAGTATTCCTGTGGTGTTCCTTTTGGTTTGCCTTTTTTTTTCCAAGTCATCCCTTGGTCTTCTGTTTCCATCTCTTTCTCTAAGTGGCCTAGAACAAAGTGTCAATAGCTTTCAGGGTTTCATTCCTGCTGTCTTAACAAGTTCTGCTGGTGAAGAAGCCCTGGATAGCTGAGTTCTGGAGCAATGCAGGCTGCTTAATGCCACTGACATGCCAGCAACCAGGATGCCCTTGCAGCTTTTTCACAGGTAGCTCTGGTATCTGGAGTAACAGACAGGGACTCTGCTCAGCAAGTTTGCTGAGGATTTTAAACTGGCAGGTTTGGCTGAGATATCTGCAGGCTGTGAGGCCATTCAGAGAGACTTGGACAGACTGAGGGCTCAGCAGGGAGGAACATAACGAGGTTCAGCAAGAATAAGTTCCTTGCCCTGTAACTGGGAAGGAACAATAAACTGCACCAGTACAGGCTGGGAGGTGGTCAGCTGGAAAGCAGCCCTGTAGAAAATGACCTGGGAGTACTGGTGGGCACCAAGTTCTGCAATGTGCCCTAGCGGCCAAGGCGGCCAATGGGGTCCTGGGGGGCATTAAGAAGAGTGTGGCCAGCAGATAGAGGGAGATTATCCTCCCACTCTACTTTGTCCTGGTGAGGCCACACCTGGAGTATTGCATCCAGTTCTGGGCTCCCCAGTTTAAGAAGGACAGGGATCTGCTGGAAAGAGTCCAACACAGGGCTCCAAGGATGCTGAAGGGACTGGAGCACTGCTTGATGAGGAGAGGCTGAGGGACTTGGGGCTATTCAGTCTGCAGAGGAGAAGGCTGAGAGGGGAGCTGAGCAATGTCTATCAAGAGCTGAAAGCTGGGGGTCAGGAAGGAAGGGACAGGGACAGCCTCTGCTCACTTGTGCCCTGCCACAGGACAAGGGATGGGAACTGCAGCACCGGAAGTTGCATCTCAGCATGAGGAAGAACTCTTTTGCTGTAAGGGTGAGAGAGCAGTGGCACAGGCTGCCCAGAGAGGTTGTGGAGTCTCCTCCTCTGCAGCTCTGTCTGGATGTGTTTCCATGCCACCTCTGCTGGACTCTCTGGTCCTGCTGTGGCAGAGGAGTTGAACTGGAAGCTCTGCAGAGGTCCCTTCCAACCTCTAACATCCTGTGACCCTGTGATGCTTATGCTTGGTGTTGCACTTGTATGAGATCACAGCTACCCAAGCCTTCTGAACACTGGAATCTTTGTGCCCAAGAGCACTGCAACGAAAAGCACAAAATCTGCTTACACATCACCAAAGAAACCGACGAGGCTCTCGGGTTTCCTGAGGTTAAAACAGTTTAAATTAGGTTTGAGTGTTTTGCAGATTGTCACTTGTTCCTCTCAATAGGGTGTAGATGGAGCTGGATGGCCATCTGTCCCTTGCTTCTGCTGCCAGCAATCAGCCACTTGGCAGGTGGAAAGCAAAGAACATCTCCATTATATTTAAAGCCACAGTGGACAGTTTGCTGTCAGATTCCTGCCAGCAGTTCTTCTATATTTAGGAAACATCTGAGTAGAAGGAAGATGGAAAGCCTTAAAATAGGTGGAGCGCTTCAGACTTAACTATGAGTCTGAAGAGTAAGTTGAAACAAACATTAAAGCCTTTCAAGGATTTCAAAAGGGTTGGGAGATATTATTTGCAGTGTATTTTTGTCCTTACATTTGCCAAGTCCAAGTAGCTGCATAATTAGGTTATTATTAAGTGAGTGGGTTCTCCCACCTCGTCCTCTAAATAGACGGAGCTGAAATGGAGCAGCACACATCTTCAGATGTCTTCCTCTTCTAGCTGAGCAAACCTCCTTTCCAAAATGAAGGGAGACTAAGTCTGAACTAGATCAAACACAACCCAAACTGTACAGAAGATATTCTGAGCTGAGCTTCCAAATTACAGCAGAAATACAGAGCAAACCTTTTTCACCACAAAAAAAAACCAAACCAAAATCCCAAGGCAAAGCATCTCTGTAGTCAGTCCCAAGACAAATAACCAAAACACTCAACCGCAAACCAAAGCAACACAGCACCGAAAAGCAAATTAACACCAAAGCAAAAAGATACAAAAAACCCAAACAAAACCAAACCCAAACAATCTCGAAATACTGAAGAGCACTTCTGTTTTTTGCTTTTGATCCCCCCCCGCCCTGCTCCAGTAGGACATTTTTAATCATGACAACAGTTCAACATTGGAAAAACCTCCCAGGGGAAGCAGTGGATTCCCTTAGATTGGACTGTTTCAAGACTCATTTTGGTAGGCTGCTAGGCCACCTCATATTAACCAGACTATTAGCTAGAAAGGCTGGATCAGCTGATCCTTCCAACCTGTGATACTGATGAGTATTGCTTAAACGTCAGATAACCATTTGACCATCAGGATATGATGACTGTCTGTCTGAAGGAGAAATGTGTTCTTCATTGCTCCTCTGAGGTTCAAAAACACAACCAAATGCATCAATTAAAGATTTAAGCATTGTAGTAGCTGGAAACAAAGAAAACACAGGAGAGACTCACCATCCAGTGAACATCTACCACCAGCAGAAGGTGTAAGGGACCACGATGTTGGACTTAGGCATTCAAGTCAGCTTGAATGACCTCCTCTTTGCTCCTGGTAGTTGCCGCTTCATCAAACTGGTCTCCTAAAGCCTGCAGGGAAGAATCACAGAAATAACAAGGTTGGAAAAGACCTCTGAGACCATCCAGTCTAACCTACCACCTAACATCTTCTAATTAACTTATCCCTGGCACCGAGTGCCTCATCCAGCCTCCTCTTAAACACCTCCAGGGATGGGGACTCCACCACCTCCACGGGCAGCCCATTCCAATGCCAATCACTCTTGCTCTGAAGAACTTCTGCCTAACATCCAGACTGAACCTGCCCTGATGCAGCTTGAGTCTGTGTCCTCTTGCTCTGAGCCTAGCAGAAGAGACCAACCCCACCTGTCTACAGCCTCCCTTCAGGTACTTGTAGACAGAAATGAGGTCTACTCTGAGCCTCTTCTGCAGGCTGCACACCCCCAGCTCCCTCAGCCTCTCCTCACAGGGCTGTGCTCCAGCCCCCTCCCCAGCCTTGCTGCCCTTCTCTGGACACATTCCAGTACCTCAACATCTTTCTTAAACTGAGGGGCTCAGAACTGGACACAGTAAAACTACAAACAAACACAAAATAAAACCTTTCTTTCCTCTCTCATCCTAAAGGGACTGAGTTAATGATTCTTCCTTTTTTAAAAGCTACAGCAACCTCTTTTAGAGGCCTCCCCAAGCAGGTGATTGTATAATCCAAGTTGTCAAAGAAATGGAGCACTGCTTAGTCACTGAAAACAGTAGCTCAAAGGAAACAAAATTCCTGTTCATGAGTTAAGAAGCTGAACTCAGGTACTCCTCTGTTTTTCATCTGTGAGCACAGGCATGTATCAACCATCAGTGGTTAAGATCAATGCCTTAGCATTTACTGTCTTATTAAAATGGAATAATGATAACAAAAAACCCTAAATGAAAGAGGAAAAAAAAATCCCACAAAATCAAAAGCAAACAAAAACCTAAGAACTACATAATTTGATTTTTAAAAGATTTAAACTGTCCACAGACACTTGTGGTTGAGTCACTGGAGGAGTTTAAAGGTTGTTTGGAAGTGGTGATTCGGGTTTAAGGTGAATTTTGTTGAGTAGGGTTCCAGGTTGGACGTGGTGATTCTGAAGGGCTTTGCCAACGTGGATGTTTCTGTGATGAACAGCACCTAAAATGAAGGTGCAGAGAATCTAGGAGAATCTAGGTTGAAGGTTTCAGGTAGCACTGATGAGCAGTGACAGTCATGACTATCTTGTTGGCAGAATATAATCCTGTGAGAAGGTGTAGAAATTATATTGACCAAATCTGGAATCTTCAGTCAACTTAAACTTACAGGAGATTGGAGAATCATGTCCATCTCTGAGGTTCCCAACAGAAGGAGGACATGGAGCTGCTGGAGCAGGTCCAAGGGAGGGCCACAAAGAAAAGGCAATTGTCTTAGATATGAAATGGGGAGGTTTAGGGTGGATATTGGAAAGCAACATGCACTGGAACAGGCTGTCCAGCAAGGTGATGGAGTCATCATGAGTGGAGGTGCTCAAGCAACGTGTGAACATGGCACTTTAGGACATGGTTTAATGGCCAGAGTAATCTTAGGGTAATGGTTGGACCCAGTGACCTTAGAGGGCTTTTCCAACTGAAGCTGTAACTAATTTATAGCTCTTAGAGATCCTCATCACTACCTAAGCCTCCCTACGGTCCAAGCAGCTTTGGTCTATCTGTTTGTGGTAGTTTGAGGCATCCCAGGTCCCTCTTAAACAAAACCATAGGGACTTGGGAACTGGGTATGCTCAGGGCCCAAACTGAAACAGTGTAGCAAGCACCAAGCTTAAACAAAGCCCCTGAAAAGCACAGACAAGAGGCAAACAACCTCAGCGGTTGGCATTAAGTGTTTCAATTACATTGTTTCATATGTTGTTGCATCAAATATTTCACAGACTTCATTTATTACTTCTGTACAGAAAAAAACAAACAAACCACAAATCAGACTGATGTTGAATAAAGATTTCCTTAGAACCAATCAGCAGAAGAAAATGCAACACTGAAAGCTTGGAAATGACAGGAGAAGAGAACGTTTCACGATGTGACCACAACAGCAATTATAGCAACTTCAGGATTTTTTTTTTTCCAACATAAAAGGGAAAGAAAAAGACCTTCCTTGGTCCAGGAAAGAGACCTGAGTGCAATCCACATTTGTGACACATCAACTGGATTTTATTACTTTAAAAAAATGGCAAAGAGACAGGGAAAAAGAAAATAGAGACACATCAGACTTCCATTCTGTGCTTCTATCTGTCCTTGTGGCACTGTCAGTAAAGCTGATTATTGCTCTCCAGGATTTTCCTGCTAAGCTATACAAGTCACAGGAGGCTGCCTATAAACTGCAGTGTGTCACAGCTTCTTGGCCTCGTGTCACCCTTTTTGGCCCAGAGGTTTAGCAATCCTTGCAGTGAGAATGGATTGAGGAGGGTGGGGAGGGGGGGAGTATTGGGTTGATTTAATGGGTGAGCAGCCACAGCATTTACTGCATGAATAAACAACATGGGGCAAACTCATGCTCTGGGTAATTCCATTAGAATGGATAAGCTTACACCAGGGATCAAAGCAGTTGGCTGGTGAATAAGTGTACACAAGGACAACAAATTGCCATGTTACTTTCCTTCCCTGAAGATATAAAATGTGAAATGGAAAGAAATTCCAAGGCTAGCAAAAGAGATGTTTGAGGTACAGAGAATTAAGTAGGCATTCAGCACTTGGGAAAGCCTGGCACTGCCTTTGGGGCTGTTCTGGGCAAATGCAGGCAATCACAGTTCTGCCTTTTTCAAAAGCACAACAATTCCTCTCTCCAAACCACAGAAAGCTAGTAAAAGGGCTGCAGCTGATGGGTCAAGAGATAGGTCCTGCCCCTCTACTCTGTCCTAGAGAGGCTGCTGGAGTACTGTGGCCAGTTCTGGGGACCTCAGTTCAAGAGAGACATAGAACTGCTTGAGAGAGTCCAGTGCAGAGCCACAAAGATGATGAAGGGAATGGAACACCTCTGTTACAAGGAGAGACTGAGGGAGCTGGGGTTGTGCTGCTGAGAGAGGAGGAGACTGAGAGGTGACCTCATCAATGTTTCTGAAGATGTGCAGGGAGAGCACCAGGAGGCTGGAGCCAGGCTCTGCTGGACAATGCCCGATGACAGCACAAGGGGCAGTGGTGGAAGCTGAGGCATAGGAAGTGCCATGGAAACATGAGAAGGAATTTTTTTCTCTGTGAGGGTGACAGAACCCTGGGACAGGCTGCCCAGGGGGGTTGTGGTATCTCCTTCTCTGGAGATATTCAAAGCCCACCTGGATGTGTTCCTGTGTGATCTGCTGTAGGTGCTCCTGCTTTGGCAGGGGGGCTGGACTCAATGAGTTTTGGAGGCCCCTTCAAACCCCTGACATTCTGTGATTCTGTGAGAAGCAGTAAAATGATCACCACCACCACAGCAATCTTTTTGGTATGCTCCTCATTTGGCTTACTTACTATCTACCAATGCTGGATTTGTTCCTGGGTGGCCTGCCCTAGGCAGTCCTGCCACAGGCTTGGACTGGATAATCTTCAGAGGTCAGTTCCAGCCCTTATCGTTCTGTGATTCTGTGACTCACATAACCTATTCCCAACAGAAGACAGATGAAAACATGCAGCTTGCCCTGAAGCTTAGGTTTCATGAACTCAGTTTGTCTTGCTGCCAAGCACTATGGCAGAGGTGTTTGGTCTGTCTGGGCATATTCGGGCACTGTGACTCCTGCGTTCACATGCGGGGTCCAGGATGTATTAGTGAATCAGAGAATGGGCTGGGTTCAAAGGAAACTCCAAAGCTCATCCAATCCAACCCCCTCTGCAGTCAGCAGGGATGTTCTCAACTGGATCAGGTTGCTCAAAGCCTCACTTTGAATATTTCTAGAGATGGGGACCCAACCACCTCCCTGGGAACCTGCTGCAGTGTTCCAGCACCCTCATGGTGCAGAACTTGTTCCTCACATCCAATCTCAATCTGCTCTTCTCTAACCATCTGTTGCAATGACAAGCAGGATAAGGGGTGCCAGCTGCTTTGCCTCCACATGGCCTTGGTGCAGGTTTATAATATACCCTCCTGGACCATTTTGGAGCTGACTCTGTCTGTCCTGAATCAGCTTCATCACACATCAGTAGTCCATACCTTTCCTAGCCTCTACATCTGGATCTCTTGTAAACTTTCAGGTACAAATGCTGGAGTCTTGGCAGTGCTTAGTGATCATGCACTACCTAGCAGCTATATTCTGACCTGTGGTTGCAAGTGCAAGGTCCTGCATCTGGGTCAAGGCAATGCCAAGCACCAATATAGGTTGGTCAGTGACTGACTTGAGAGCAGCCTCAAGGAGAGAGACTTGGGGATGCTGGTGGATGAGAAGCTCAATATGAGCCAGCAGAGCAGCATGCTCTTGCAGCCTAGAGAGCAACCAGTGTGGGCAGCAGGGCAAGGGAAGTGATCCTCAACCTCTACACTGGTGAGACCCCACCTGAAGTACTGCATCCAGTTCTGCAGCCCCTGGTACAAGAGGAATATGGAGGTGCTGGAAGGGGTCCAGAGAAGGGCTACAAGGATGATCAGAGGGCTGGAGCTGCTCTTCTACGAGGAGAGACTGAGGGAGTTGGGGCTGTGCACTCTGGAGAAGAGAAGCCTCTGAGGTGACCTTGTTGGGACATTTCAGTATCTGAAATGAAGGGGGCTACAAGAAAGCTGGGGAGGGACTTTTTAGGGTGTCAGGGAGTGATAGGACTGGGGGGAATGGAACAAAGCTAGAAATGGGGAGATTCAGACTGGATGTTAGGAAGAAGTTCTTCAGCATGAGGGTGATGAGATACTGGCACAAGGTGCCCAGGGAGGTGGTGGAAGGCTCATCCCTGGAGATGTTTAAGGCCAGACTGGATGAGGCTCTGGACAGTCTGATCTAACATGAGGTGTCCCTACCCATAGCAGAGGGGTTGGAACTGGATGATCCTTATGGTCCCTTCCAAGCCTGATTGATTCTATGATTCTATATTTACCTTGATCCAAAATGTGCTGCAGTCTAATAAAGGACAGTAATCAGAGGGCTTCACTACAGTAGGCAGCCTCCTGGTAACGTCCCTGACCTGGGCCCCAGGGAGGCAGCAGATCTCCCTGTGGAAAGGCTCTGGCTGGCATATGGGGCCCTCTGTTCCCTTCAGAAGGGAATCACCAATGACAATTACCCTCCTCTTTTTCTTTTGGGTACCTGTTCTGATGCGAGGGGGCAACTGATTTGTTTCAGTTGCCTTCTCAGACGGTGACGCTTCTGTCTTCTCCAAAACCACCTCATCCTCAACCTCTAGTGCCCTATATCTGTTGTGTAAGGGCAGCTGAGGATGTGAGGATGGCTGGGAGGGTTTTCCCTTGCCCCTTCTGGAAGGCACCTGCGTCCAATCTCCCTCGTTACTTGATTCATCTTCCTCTGGTAAGGGGGACTGTAGAGCATGGCTCTGTAGGTCCAGCTCTCTTTTATATTCCCTTTCAGCCTTAAGTCTTTCCACTTCACTCTTGAGTTCAGCCACTAGGTTAAGCAGACTTAATCTGCTCACACCTAATGCAGCCATTACTTCTGTCTCCCTCTACTTCGAGTGCCAGGCTACAACACTCCTGACAGCCAGTTGCCTGAACACCTGCATTCCTACAGGTGGGCTCTGTTTGGGTGCCCCACAGAGAACTCTCATGTAATGAATAGAAAAACCCACAATCAGACCCATACTTACTTCTGAAAAGCTATTAATTGTTACCTAGCTGGGATAAATTAAACAACTCCTTTACTTTGAAGGTGCCCTGAGGTGTTGTGGAGTCTCCTTCTCCGGAGAGATTCCAAACCCACCCAGACTCCACCCTGGGCAACCCTCTCTGGGCAATTCTGCTTCGGTAGATGATCTCCAGAGGTATCTTTGAAACTCAACCAAGATCAATGTGATAGAAACTTTTCAATACCCTTTAAACAGACTCCATAGAGTTATTGTTAAGCCTCCTACCTTAAATTTGGGCTTTGACACTTGCATCTCACCTAACCTTAATTCCATTAAAAGTAAACAAACAAACAAAATCCTCTTTGGTCTCATTCTTCCCTGAGCTACTGATCCACTGCAGCTTAAAGAAGCCAGTTCTGTCATTCTAGCCTAGAATCATCACCTTCTCTTTTCCACTCCTCTTAGGATGATATACTGGAGGACAGAGAGAAGGAGGCAGGCTGATTTTCATAAGCTATAACATCAAAAGCTGGAAGGAAATTCTGTTTCTGCATTAATGGCAAATTGACCTGGGAGACCCAGAGTACATTAAACTTCAGAGATCATTCTGCAGAATCCCTTTTTGAAGAGAAAGAGGAAAAGAGGATAAAGAGCAGAGATTCAGCTTGATGTTGAAGGTATAGAACAGCTAAATACTTCATCAGTGTAACTGGGCAGAACTCAGATGAGACAGAAAACTTCTGTGCATCCATTGATAGCAGCCACATTTCAGCCATACCAAATGCTTTGTTTCTGCTGCTTTTAAATTCATGGGGCCAGATGCACTGCCAGGCTACAACCAACAGAGTTAATAGTGATGAAAAAGTTTAAAGAGCTACAAAGGTTATACTGCAGTAAAGGACCATAAACCTTCTTTATAGTAAAGGCTGGGAAAGAGAAAAGATCTTCCAGACACAAGAAAAATGGACTATTGGCAGGAGGAATGAAGCAAGGCCACTAACTCAACTCACTCCTTCGCATGTTAGTCATAAGGTTCTAGCACAACAGAACTGCAAATCCCAAGACCATTAATCAAAACTCTAGCTCATGGTAATACTGAAGGTAGGTGACAATGTCTCTTAAAACAATATTGACCTGAAAACCCTGTTTGGGAAAAAAAAGCCATACACCTGTAAACATATCAGCATCAGATATGCCTACAAATCTGGAAAAAAATAATTTCTAAGTCAAATTCTATTGCTCTTTCCTTTTTCTCTCATTTGTAGAATCACAGACTCACAGAATGTCAGTGGTCATAAGGGACCTCCAAAGCTCAGCCAGTCCAACCCCTCTTCCACAGCAGCAGCACCTAGAGCAGCTCACACAGGAACACAAAACTCCCCTGGGCAGCCTCTTCCAGCCTTCTGTCATCCTCACAGAAAAATATTCCTCCTCCCATTTCCATGAAACTTCCTAAGCCTCAGCTTCCACCATTGTCCCTTGTGCTGTCACTGGCCTGGCTCCAGCCTCCTGGTGCTCACCCTGCACATCTCTATCACCATGACTGAGGTCACCTCTCAGTCTTCTCCTCTCCCAGCAGCACAGTCCCAGCTCCCTCACACCCTGTTCATAACAGAGATGTTCCATTCCCTTCAGCATTGTGGCTCTGTGCTGGACTCTCTCAAGCAGTTCTATATCCCTCTTGAACTGGGGGCCCTAGAGCTAGACACAATGAAGCATGAAGTTGTTTTGGTTCAAAAGGACCCCTAAGACAACAAAGTCCAACTGTCAACCCAATACCACCATGCCCATTAAACCACTGGCCACAGTGCCACATCCACAAGTTTCCTGCCCACCTCCAGGAATGGGGACTAAACCACCTCCCTGGGCATCCTGTTCCAACACCTGACCACTATGGCAACAAAGAATCTTGTCCTAATCTCTAACCTAACCCTCCCCTGGCACAATTTCAGGTCATTTCCTCTCCTTTTATCACCTCATAATAGGGAAAAAATGCCCAACCCCACCTGGCTACAGCCTCCCTTCAGGTAGTCGTAGAGGGTAATGAATCTGCCCTGAGCCTCCTTTTCTGCAGGCTGCACACCCCCAGCCTCTCCTCACAGGGCTGTGCTCCAGCCCCCTCCCCAGCCTTGCTGCCCTTCTCTGGACACATTCAAGCACTTCAACGTCTTTCTTAAACTGAGTGGCCCAGAACTAGACACAGCACTCAAGGTGTGGCCTAACAACTGTAGAATACAAGAGCAGAAGGATTTTCCTAGTCCTGCTGGCCACACTGTTCCTGATAAAGACCAGGAAATCTTTATGGAAAGAGTGAAGTATTTTTGGTAGGACAGATGCTGTCTTTTTCTTCCCTCCATCTTCTTTGCTTACTAAAAATAAACTGTGCAAAGATCCAATGGTATTTCACAGAAAATCACTTGGCAATAAAAAGTGCCCATTACAGAGTGTCAGTGGATGTGATAACATGCATAATTTACCTCAGGGGAGGATGTAATTAGAAAATTAACCTTTTGCATTTCTCTCCTTAATCAGCTGCAACAAATGACTGGAGAAGAACACATTAGCAGCTGCATTGACTGTATTTACATGCTATTAACCAGGAACTGCCTCTGCTTCAGGAGAGGGAAGAAGAGGAGCTCAGCCTGTGCCTATGAGAACTGAAGTGGCCTGGTGGCTCTTCATAATTCCTTTTTTCTTCTATTTGCATTCTTGTACAGCTATCTTAAAGGAGACTTTAGGATGCAGCATTTTGCTATCACAGGATCACAGAACATTAAGGGTTGGAAGGGACCTCCAGAGATCATCCATCCAGTCCAGCCCCCATGCCAAAAGCAGCATCACCCAGGGTAGTCCACACAGGAATGCATATAGGTGGGTTTGGAAAGGCTCCAGAAAAGGAGACTCCACAACCTCTCTGGGCAGCCTGCTCCAGAGCTCTGGCACCCTCACTCTAAACAAGTTCATCTTCATGCTGAGCCAAAACCTTCTCTGTTTCAGTTTGTATCCATTGCTCCTTGGCTTATTGCTGTGCAGCACTCAGAAGAGCTTGGCCTCCTCCACTTGACCCCCAGCCCTCAGCTATTGATAGACATTGCTCAGATCCCCTCTCAGCCTTCTCTTCCCCAGACTAAACAGCCCCAGGGCTCTGTCTCCCTCCACAGGGGAGATGCACAAGACCCTTAATCATCCCTGTGACTCTCCATTGGTGGAGAGTGGTGGAACACTGGAACAGGCTGCCCAAGAAAGTGGTAGAGGCCCCATCCCATGAGAAATTCGAAGTCAGACTTGATGGGGCTCCAAGCAACCTGATCTAGCTGGGGATGTCCCTGTTTATTGAAGGGACTTAGAGTAGATGACCTTTTAAGGCTGCTGCCAACTCGACACATCCTGTGATTCTATGATTTCACAGGGAGCAGAGTTGCTGTTTCCCTGGGGTTTAATTTCTTTATTTATAGATCCATAGAACAGTTTGGGTTGGAAGGGACCTCGAAGATCACTCGAGTTCCAACCCTTCTCCCATGAGAGCCCCGGGGTTGTTTAGTCTGGAGAAGAGAAGGCTGAGAGGGGATCTGAGCAACATCTAACAAGAGCTGAGGTCTGGGGATCAAGTGGAGGGGGCCAAGCTCTTTTGGGTGCTGCACAGCAATAAGCCAAGGAGCAATGGATACAAACTGGAACAGAGAAGGCTTCACCTCAACATGAGAAACTTCATTCAAATGAGGGTACCAGAGCTCTGGAGCAAGCTGCCCAAAATGGTTGTGGAGTCCCCTTCTCTGGAGCCTTTCCAACCCCACCTGGATGCATTCCTGTGTGGACTACACTGGGTGACGCTGCTTTTGGCAGGGAGGTTGGACTGGATGACCACTGGAAGTCCCTTCCAACCTTTAAAGTTCTGTGATCCTGTGATATCTGACTACCAATATCCAGCACATTTTTGTCCCTGTACAGTCAGCCACGCAAGACTGCCTGCCTGTGGTGGCCTCAGAGGAATTTAGAGTGATGGTAGCAGACATAAATGCCAACAGCACAAACCTCTCTTTCGAGATGAGTTATATATTGTGTTAGCATCCATCAGAAATTACAAGAGGTATGAGAGAAACTTCTCCATTTTTCCAGGTACTGAAGCAAGGTGATTTCTGTCATAGTGAAAGGACATCATTGCCCTTCAACAAGAAATAACACAGATTAATTTTTTACGGGGAATTTGATGGAGAGTTTCAGTGGTGAGCAGGAAAAAAGTCAAAGCAGCAAGCAGCAGTCAGGTTCTGGCAGAAGGGGAAGATCTAGGGAAAATGTAGTGACCACAGTACTGTAACCAGCAAGGGAGGGGATTCTGCCCCTTTGCTCTGCTCTCCTCAGACCCCACCTGGAGTCCTGTGTGCAGTTCTGGAGCCAGCAGCACAAGGACATGGAACTGTTGGAGCCAGTCCAGAGGAGGCCACAAAGATGCTCAGAGAGCTGCAACAGCTCTGCTATGAGGACAGGCTGAGAGAGTTGGGGCTCTGTAGCCTGGAGAAGAGAAGGCTTCCAGGAGACCTTGGAGTGGCCTTACAGTATCTGAAGGGGGCTACAGGAGGGCTGGGAAAGGACTATTGACAAAGTCTTGTAATGAGAGGAGGAGGAGGAATGGGTTTAAAGTGACAGAGAGATTGAAACTGGCTGTTAGGAAGAAGTTCTTTGAAATCAGTGAGGGTGGTGAGACACTGGCACAGGTTGCCCAAGGATGCTGTGGCTGCTCCTTGCCTGGAGGTGTTGAAGGCCAGGCTGGATGAGGCCTTGAGCAACCTGTTCTAGTGAGAGGTGTCCCTGCCCATGGCAGGGGGTTGGAACTGGATGAGCTTTGAGGTCCCTTCCAACCTAAACCATTTTATGACTCTGTAACTATATCATAGAATTGTTTCTTTTGGAAGAGACTTTCAAGATCATGGAGGCAAAACATCACCCTAAGACCATCATGGCCATTAAACCACATACCAAAGTGCCATGTCCACAGATTTCTTCTACACTTTTAGGGATGGGGACTCCACCACCTCCCTGGGCAGCCTGTGCCGATCCCTGACTACTCTTGCAGCAAAGGAATTCTTCCTAATCTCAAACATAAACCTCCCTGGAGCAATTTCAGACCATTTCCTCTTGTTCTGACATCTAATACTACGGCAAACAGACAAATCCCAACCTCCCTATAATCTTCAAGGTAGTCATAGAGAGGAATGAGGGCTCCCTCAATACTGAGACTGTTCCATTCCCGTCCCAGCAAGTTAAAAATGAACAAACAGGAAAGATGCTTTGACTGCCACTCTTCAGGCTTCCCAGTGCTTGGGTTTTTTTTCAGCAGTAAGACTTAGAAGATGGTAACAAGACAAACCCAAGATTCGTGCATTCATGCTACATAACGATGGACAAACTGTTTGTCTGCTCTCAGCTTCAATCTCCTTATACATAAAGTCAGGATAATTATGGGATAATGTTAGGATAATTATAGTGCCTTACCTCACAGGGCTGTTGACTGACTGAGTGCATCAGGGTGTATCAAGTCTGCTGTTGTAACAGAGACTTGCATTGTAGCCATCTTAGAACCCACAAATCAATTGCAGACCTACAGAGTTTTTCTCTCCTCTGTTACGACTGGAGGATACTCCACAGAAATTCCTCTCCATATAGTGAGCTGCTCTGCTATGAGGATAGGCTGAGAGAGTTGGGGTTGTTCAGTCTGGTAAGAAAAGGCTCCCAGGAGACCTTATTGTGGCCTTCCAGTGACTGAAGAGGGTTACAAGAAAGCTGGGAAGGGATGTTTTAGGGTGTCAGGTAGTGATAGGACTGGGCTGGGAATAGATCCAAGATAGAGGAGAACAGATTGAGATTAGATTTTAGGAAGAAGTTCTTCATCATGAGGGTAGTGAGAGACTGGCACAGGTTGCCCAGGGAGGTGGTGGAAGCCTCAGCCCTGGATGGTTTTAAGTCCAGGCTGGATGTGGTTCTGGGTAAGCTGATCTAGTGTGAGGTGTCCCTGCCTAGGGCTGGGGTATTGGAACTGAATGATCCTTGAGGTCCCCTCCAACCCCAACAATTCTGTGATCCTATGTTTGCATCTGTCACAGGTGGTCAGCCCTGAAAAACTGCTGTCTGCAAAGTTCAGAGAAGAATACAACAGCAAGTCCTACCTTTCAATACCTCAACCCCAGAAATGCCTCCAGGAAAACCTGTCCTGCAGGTTTGATTTTATATAATTAAACAAATCAAAGTACCAATCTGCTTCATTGAGACTTGACACTGAGTGGCTGATAACTCATTTAGCAGATTGTTAACAAATGAGCTACTCTGAGTGCTGGCACTGCTGTTCAATTAGTTGAAGCAGGGCCTAAGAACACAGTTCATGTACAAGAACCCTATTTTTAATCTCCTAATACTGCATGCATCAACTTTCCCATCATTATATCATTCTCACCAGCAGGAAAATCAATAACCTTGATAATTGATGAATGTTAAGGCCTTTGAGAAGTTCAGATAAGCCCTTCAGTTAGTGTTCTTTTCATTTGGTTTATTCTGAATTGTTTTCTTTCCAGAGAGAGGGGAGAAATTGATGAAGACATGGCATAGGACATTAATTTCAGCCTTCTCCAGGCCAAGGCACAGAGATACTAATGTAAAAAATGGCACAAGAGCATTAGCCAGACTGGAAAATGGTCTTAAAACAATAAAGGTTTAATATAGTCCATCTTGTCCACCTAGAATCATTACCTTTAAGTCCAATCTTCTACCCAAGATATTCATGGCCTCCAGCCCAGTCTGAAGTGCACATCTGCTTATCTACTCCTTGGTTGAACACCTCCAAGGGATGGCAACTCCATCATTTCCCTGGGCAGCTCATTCCAGTGCCTAGCCAGCCTTTCAGCAAAGAAATTCCTTCCTCAGAATCACAGAATACTTTAGATTAGAAGGCACCTCAATGATCATCTAGTTCCAACCTCCCACCATAGGCAAGGACACCTCCCACTAGAACAGGTTCAAGGCCAGGTTGAATGAGGCCTTGAGTGACATCTCCAGGCAGGGAGCAGCCACAATCTTCCCCCTGGGCAACCTGTGCCAGTGTCTCACCACCCTCACTGCAAACAACTTCTTCCTAACATCCACTTTCAATGTCCCCTCTGTAACTTTAAACCCATTCTTCCTCATCCTCTCATTACAAGACCTTGTCAATAGTTCCTTCCCAGCCCTCCTGTAGCCCCCTCCAGATACTCTAAAGCACTGCAGGGGGAGGGAGATCTGTCTCAGGAAGTGAGCACTACCCCTCTTTGGAAATTCAGTATTCATAGAATCATATAATCATTACATTTGGAGAAGACTTCTCAGATCAACAAGTCCAACACTCATAGAATCACAGAATGGTTTGAGTTGCAAGGGACCTCTAAAGCTCATCCAGATCAACCCCTCTGCAGTCAGCAGGGACATCCTCAACTAGATCAGGTTGCCCAGAGTCCTCTCCAGCCTCACATTCAATATCTTCCCGGATGGGGACACAACCACCTCTCTGGGCAACCTGTTGCAGTGTTCCAGCACTCTCATGGTGCAGAACTTGTTGCTCTCATCCAATCTCAATCTGCTCTTCTCTATTTCGAACCCACTGCCCTTGTTCTGTCCCTGCAGGCATTTGCAAACGGTCTCTTTGCAGCCTTCTTGTAGTCCCCTTCAGGTCTTGGCAGGCTGCTCTTAGATCTGCCTGAAGCCTTCTCTTCTCCAGGCCAAACACCCCCAGCTCCCTCTGTCTGTCCTCCTAGCAGAGCTGCTTCTACCCCTGAGCATTTTTGTGTCCTTCTCTGGACCTGCTCCACCAGGTCCATGTCCTTGCCGTATTGAGGACTCCAGAGCTTTACTTTAGGTGAGGTCTCATTAGAACAAAGTGGCAGAATTCCCTCTCCAGCTCTGCTGGCAGCACTGCTTTGGACGCAACTGTCCCAGTTTGGGCTTCCCTCCCTACAGTTTTCTTAAGGAGACCTGGTATCCCCTCAGACTACCACATAAGCCCAGGCTCCCACTGGCCTTCTGTACTGCAGACTCACTGCCTGCTCATGTCCAGCTTCACTTCCATCAGCATGCCCAAGTCCTTTTAACAGGGCTGCTTTCTATCACCTCCTCCCCAAGTCTGTACTGATAGCAAGGATTGTTCAACCCAATCCTGTGAACTCCACCACTAAACCACGTCCCAGGATGCCATATCCATACATTTTCTAACTTCTCCAGGAATGGTGACAGCACCACTCCCATGGTCATGCTGATCCAATGCCTGCCTACTCTCAGGAAAGCATTTTTTCCTAATACCCAACATAAATCTCCACTGGTACAAGCTGAGGCTATTTCCTCTCATTATATTGGCTGTCATTCAGGAGAAGACATCAATCCCAACCTACTTCCAAGCTCCTTTAGGGCATTGTAGAGAACAAGGTCACAGAATCACAGAAATATCAAAGCCCCTCAGGATCACCAAGTTCAACCTACAACCCTACTCTACAAGGTTCACCTTAAACCATAGCCCCAAGCACCACACCCAAACCACTCTTAAACACATCCAGGGTGGGTGACTCTACCACCTCCCTGGGCAGCTCATTCCAGTCTCTCACAACTCTCTCCATGAAAACATTTTCCTAATATCTAATCTAAACCTATTCAGTCTCCCCTTAGCCCCTTCTTTTCTGTACTCAAAGCCACCAATTTCCTCTGTCCCTCCACAAAAGATCTAGACCCCAGACCCTCCACCAACTTCACTGCTCATCTCTAGACATGCTCCACACCTCAGTGTCCTTCATGTGGCCATGGGCCCAAGCCTGAACAGAGTACTCAAAGCATGGCACAACCAGTGACAAGCAGAGGGGACAAGTGAGGTGGATTAGGAAATGGTTATAAGATAGAGTTCAAAGAGTGGTGTTCACTGGTGCAAGGTCCAGCAGAAGAGCTATAACCAGTGGAGTCCCTCAGAGATCAGTGCTGGATCCAGTGCTGTTCAACATATTCATCAGTGACATTGATTAGGACACAGACAGAGTCTGCTCAGCAAGTCTGCTGATGACATCAAACTGGGAGGCTTGGCTGATACAGCTGAAGGCTGTGTGGCCATCTAGAGAGACCTGGACAGACTAAGCTTAAGAGGGACAGAGATCTGCTGGAGAAAATCCAGCACAGGGCTACGAAGATGAGAGGACTGGAACACTGCCTGATGAGAAGAGGCTGAGGGACCTGGGGCTGTTCAGTCTGGAGAAGAGAAGACTGAGAGGGGATTTAATAAATGGTTATCAGTATTTGAGGGCTGGGGGTCAGGAGGTGGGGGACCATCTCTGCTCACTTGCTCCCTGGGATAGGACAAGGAGCAATGGATGGAAGCTGCAGCACAGGAGGTTCCAGCTCAACACAAGGGGGACCTTCTTTACTGTAAAGGTCATAGAGCACTGACACAAGCTCCTTAGAGAGGTTGTGGAGTCTCCTTCTCTGGGTCTTTTCACCCCCACCTGGATGCATTCCTGTGTGCCCTGAGCTAGATTGTATGGTCCTGCTGTGGTAGAGGGGTTGGACTTGAGACGTCTTTGGGGACCTTCCAACCCCTGACATCTTGTGACAATCACTTTCCTGCTCCTGAGCAAGGCCAGGAAGCTGTTGGCCACCTGGGCACAAGCAGGCTCAAATTCAGATGCCTGTCAACCAACACCTCCAGGTTCTTTTCTGCCAGGCAACTTTCTACTTCAAGCAGTAATGCCCCAGTGCCTCATATAGCAGAATGCTTCTGGGGGTTTGTCTTAGGATCCATCTCAGCAAACATTAGACAACCAAAAGTTGTCATCTAAACTGGTCATCTAGTCTTGCTTTGGAAGTCAACAGACAGAAATAAACACCTTGAGGGAGTGATTCATCTGATTGAAGATAAGCACCCAAGACAGCTTAGACAAATTGTCTGCCTACAATGTCTGGTTCTCTCAATAAAGAGAGCCCAAACAACTGCCTTAGACCAAGACAGCTGAAATCAGACAAGACAAACGCCATGCTTCATGCCTGGTTGGGATCAGAGAATACAGAATAAGAGAAAAATAGCAGCAGTCTAGAAGACTTAGGAAGAAGTTCTTCACCATGAGGGTATTGAGTCCCTGGAACAGGTTGCCCAGGGAGGTGGTGAAAGCCTCACCCCTGGAGGTATTTAAGGCCAGGCTGGATGAGGCTCTAGACAGCCTAATCTAGTGTGAGGTGTCCCTGTCCATAGCAGGGGGGTCAGAACTGGAAGATCCTTGTAATTCCCTTCCAACCCTGACTGATTGTATGATACTATGATTCAAGTGTTGCAAGGATAAGACAGGCAAATGCTCAACAAATATTTTCAGTCCACTTCAGATCCTTCTTTTTAAGCAAGCAGTGAACAGAAGTGCTGCCCAGAAACAGACTCTTTGGCTATTCTTGACCAACACTTCATCAAGGATCTTCAAAGAATCACAGATCTGTGGTATCTAAAGTTCAAAGCACAAACACACCTTTGTTTACAGGACTCCAAATGATGCCTTTACATTTTCAAAGGAGGCAGCTATAGATTACAGCCTGGATTCTCCTAAGCCATACAACCAAGGGAAAGGAGAAAGAGTATTTCCAGCGCTGCTGCTGAAACAAACATCATTGAATCAGGTGGACCAACAGGGCTGCATCAGCAACAGCATCACCAGCAGAAATACAGAAGCCATTGTCCCACTCTGCTGAGTGCTGGTCAGACCACACCTGGAGTGCTGCCTGCATTTTTGGTCCCTGCTGTAGCAAAAAGATGTGGACAGGCTGGAAAGCATCCAGAGAGGGGCCAAGTGAATGATCAGAGGGCTGGCAAGAGGAAAGGCTGAGAGCTGGAGTTGTTCAGCCTGGAGAAGGCTTAGGGGAGATGTTATTAGCATGGAGCAGGACATAATGGGTGGCTAACAAGAGGATGGAGAATTTCCTTTTTTTCCAAGAAGTCCCATGGAAAAGACAAGGGTGATGTGGACAAGTGAATGCTCAGGACTCCAGAAGAGGTTCCAGTTGCACTCCAGATCAAAATGTTTCCCTGTGAGACCAGTCATATATAGGAATCACCTCTCAAGGGCAGCAGGGGATTCCCCTGCACTGGACAGGTCAGTCTGAGCTGGACAGCATGCTGGGCCAGCTCATTTCAACTACACTATCACCTAGAAGATCCTAGTGAAAAAGCTCAGAAGGTGTGGGATGGAAGAGCAGAGAGTGAGGTGGCTTAGCAGCTTGCTACAAGATAGAGTTCAAAAAGTGGTCATCAATGGTGCTAGGTCCAGTGCTGTTCATTATCTTCAATGACATTAATAAGGGCACAGAGAGTCTGCTCAGCAAGTTTGCTGATGACACCGAACTAGAAGGCTTGGCTGATACAGCTGAAGGCTGTGTGGCCATCCAGAGAGACCTGGACACACAGAGCTGGGCACAGAGGAACCAAATGAGGTTCAGTAAGGACAAGCACAGAGTTCTGCACCTGAGGAGGAATAATAAACTGTATCAGTACAGGTTGGGAGGTGATCTGCTGGAGAGCAGCCCTGTGGAGAGGGACCTGGGAGTGCTGGTGCATAACATCCATGTCACAGCAATGTGCCCTTGTGGCCAAGAAGGCCAATGGGATCCTGGGGTGCATTAAGAAGAGTGTGTCCAGCAGATCAAGGGAGGTTCTCCTCCCCCTCTACTCTGCCCTGGTGAGGCCCCATCTTGAGTACTGCCTTCAGTTTTGGGCGTCCCAGTTTAAGAGGGACAGGGATCTGCTGGAGAAGGTCCAGCACAGGGCTATGAGGATGATGAGAGGACTGGAGCACTGCCTGATGAGGAGAGGCTGAAAGAACTGGGACTGTTCAATGTGGAGAAGAGAAGACAGAGAGAATTTAATAAATGTTTATAAGTATCTGAAGGCTGCCAGGAGTGGGGGGACAGGCTCTGCTCACTTGCTCCCNTGGGGGGGGGGTGGACTTAATGAGCTCTTTGGGTCCCTTCCAATCCCTAACATCCTGTGATCCTCAGGGTCCCTTCCAACCTGGCATTCTGTGGCTGCGTGAAATCATGAAAGAAACAGAAAGAAATTGTTATCTTCTTTGGAATTCACATACTTTTATTCTAGCAAAAGATTAGGATGGTATAAGATTTGCAGGTGTAACACAGACAGAGTAAGCCTTAGAAGACAGAGCAAGGAAGCAAAATCCCATTACAATGCAGATTACCACAGCAGGAGGTCTGAATTAATTAGAAGTTTGGACTTGCTGAAGCTGAAGCAGTTAAATAATGGAAACTGATTCGTAAAACACCATGATCGGTAGTGAATCCAGTGGTGTTCCATGTGAAGTCTTTATTTAAGTGTTCTCATGATAGTCTCTCACTTCACAGATGGCAGAGTCAAAATGATGAGTTCTTTTACTCAGAGTTGTCTGCATTCATATTATGGGGTACTTCAGATACTTTTTATAGACCTTATTGTAGAATCATAGGATTGTTTGGGTTGGAAGAGATCTTCAAGATGATCTAGTTCCAACCTCCCCAGCCTGCACAAGGACACCTCCCACTAGAACAGGTCACTCAAGACCTCATCCAACCTGGCCCTGAACACCTCCTGGGAGGTTGTGGATCACAGAATATGATTGAAAAATTGAAGATCAAAGAATCACATTCTGTGATCCACAACTTCCCCTGGCAACCTGTGCCAGTGTCTCACCACCCTCACACTAAAGAGCTTCTTCCTAATCTCCAGTCTGGATCTCAACCAGGTTGGAAGAGACCTCCAAGCTCATCCAGTCCAACCTACCACCCAGCCCTATCCAGTCAACTAGACCATGGCACTAAGTGCCTCATCCAGTCTTAAATCTTAAAGCCATTATCTCTAATCCTATCATGACAAGCCCCAGTCACAAGTCCCTTTCCAGCACTCTTGTAGTCCCCTTCAGGTACTGGAAGGCTGCTATAAGGTCTCCAAGGAACCTTCTCTTCTACAGGCTAAATAGCCCAAATTCCCTCACACCCTGCTCCCATAGGGGAGGTGATGCAGCCCTCTGATCATCTTTGTAGGAGATAAGGACCTGGGGGTCCTACTTCATGAGAGGCTGACCAGGAGCCAGCAATGTGCACTCGTGGCCAGGAGAGGCAATGCCATTCTGGGGTGGAATAGAATGGCTGTGGTTGGGAGATCCAGAGACATTTTCCTGCCTCTCTACTCTGTCCTGGTGAGGCTGCATCTGGAGCGCTGTGTCCAGCTCTGTCAGTTCAAGAGTGATATAGAACTGCTTGAGAGAGTCCAGGACACAGCCACAAAAATGCTGAAGGGAATGGAACATCTGTTACAAGGAGAGCCTGAGGGTGCTGGGGCTGTGCTGCTGGGAGAGGAGGAGCCTGAGGGGGGACCTCAGTCATGGTGATAAAGATGCACAGGGTGAGTGGCCAGAGGCTGGAGCCAGGCTCTGCTGGGTGATGTCCAATGACAGCACAAGGGGTAATGGTGGAAGCTGAGGCCTAGGAAGTTCCATGGAAACAGGAGGAGGAATTATTTTTCCCTGTAAGGGTGACAGAACCCTGGAGCAGGCTCCTCAAGGGGGTTTTGGAGTCTCCCTCTCTGGAGATATTCAAACCTCACCTGGATGTGTTCCTGTGTGACCCGCTCTAGGTGCTCCTGCTCTGGCAGGGAGGTTGGACTGGATGAGCTTTGGAGGTCCCTTTCGACCCCTGACATTCTGCAATTTGTGGCTCTCATCTGGACCCACTGAGCAGTGTGATGCGTTTTTTGTGCTGGGAGGCATCATAAAGTGTCATCAAGCCCTGGAAAAAAGCTGCCCAGGAAAGTGGGGTAGTCACCATCCCTGGAGGGATTGAAAAAACATGGAGATGTGGTATTGAGGAAGCTGGTGAGAGGCCAGGACCTTTGCAGCTTCCTTGCCCTCTGCACTGGCTTCAGCACCTCCACATATCTCTTGTATTGAGGTGCCCAAAACTGAACACAGCACTCAAGGTGTGACCTCACCAGTGTCAAGTACAAGGGGACAATCTGCACAAGGAGACAAAGTTCCATCTGAGAATGTGGAAACATCTTTACTATGAGGGTAACCAGGCTGCTCAGGGAGGTTGTAGAGTCTCCTTTTCTGGAGAGATTCCAGACCCACCTGCACACATTGATCTTGGGAAACCTGCTCTGGGTGACCCTGCTTTAGCAGGAGTGAGGGACTGGATTGTCTCCAGAGGTCCCTTCCAAACCCCTACCATGCTGGGATTGGAAGCCAAAACTCTTTTAAAACTGATAATCTTAAAATCATAGGATGTTAGGGGTTGGAAGGGACCCAAAGACATCATTGAGTCCAACCCCCCTGCCAGAGCAGGACAATACCATCTAACACAGATCACAGAAGAACACATCCAGACAGGCCTTGAAAGGCTCCACGGAAGGAGACTCCACAACCTCTTTGGGGAGCCTGTGCCAGTGCTCTGGGACCTTTACAGTAAAGAAGTTCCCCCTTGTGTTGAGGCAGAACCTCTTTTACTGCAACTTACACCCATTGTTCCTTGTCCTATCCCAGGGAGCAAGTGAGCAGAACCTGTCCCCCTACTCTTGGCAGCCTTCAGATACTTAGAAACATTTATCAAATCCCCTCTAAGCCTTCTTTTCTCCAGACTAAAAAGCCCCAGGTCTCCTCATAAGCCATGCCCTCCAGTCCCCTAACCATTCTCATAGCCTTCTGCTGGACCCTCTCCAGCTTCACAGACTTGTCCAGGCTAGAAGGGACCTCAAGGATCATTTACCTCCAAGCCCCTGCCATGGGCAGGAGCACTTCACACTAGATCAGGGATCTTCTAGGATTTAGAATATTATGTCATAGGATCACAGCCTACACTAATAGATAAATGGATTTCAGTTACGGTGCCTCAGAAACCAGACTTTTATCCCTTTTTTTTAGTGCATACTGATTCCATCTTCTGTACTTTATTACTGCTGGCGATCGACTAAGACAAAAGAATCAAAGAACTGACTGGGAATTTATGGCTGGCTGATGTTATCAGATGAGATAACAGGTCACATTATTAAAATCATTTTAGAAGCACCAAAAGCATGGCAACAATTATCTCAGCAGCAGCATTCAGATAAAAACAAATCAACCAACCAACAACACAACCCCACACAGAGGAAAGAATAAACGGCTGATGGAGCAGGTCTAGAGGAAGCCAGGAAAATCATCAAGGGGGTTGGAGCAGCTCTGCTATGAGGACAGGCCGAAGGAGCTGGGGGTGTGCAGCCTGGAGAAGGCTCCAGGCAGATCTAAGAGCAGCCTGCCAGGACCTGAAGGGGCTACAAGGCAGCTGCAGGACAAGCTGGAAGCCTTGGTGCAGCAGAAATGCTACAATGTGGTAGCCATTACAGAAATGTGGTGGGATGCATCAGAACTGGAGCGCTACAATGAACAGATACAGGCTTGTCAGGAAAGACAGGAGTGGGAGAAGGGGCAGCCCTGGATGTTAGGGAAGCCTCTGATACCATGGAGCTTGTAACTAATGATGAGAGGGTTGAGTGCTTATAGGTAAAAATCAGAGGGCAGCCCAACAACACTGACGTACTGGTTGGAGTCTGTTAAAGGCCACTCAGCCAGGGAGAGGAGGTCAATGTGTTATTCTATAAACAACTGCAAGATGTTTCAAGACTCCCAGCCCTTGTTCTTGTAGGTGACTTCAACCTGTCAGATATGTGCTAGGAACTCAACACAGCACAGAGGTGGCAGCCTGCTAGTTTTTAGAGAGTACAGAGGATAGCTTCCTGACACAGCTGGTGTGCCAGCCTATCAGGGTGAGGCTCTGCTCGACCTGGTGTTCACAAAGAGAGGGGCTGCTGGGAGATGTGGTGGTCAGAGGCTGTCTGGGCATAGTGACCATGAAATAAAGTTTTCAATATGCAGAGAAGCCAGGAGGGGCATCCACAAAACACCCACACTGGACTGACAGAGGGCAGGCTTTGGCTTATTCGAAGAACTCAAAGGGTACCTTGGGAAAAAGCCCTTAAAAATAAAAGGGTCCAGGAAGGTTGGACCTACTTCCAGAAAGAAATCTTGAAGGTACAGGAACAGGCTGTGCTGATATGCCAAAAGCAAAAGTGTCAGTGAAGATGACCAGACTGGATGGGTCAGGGACCTGTGAAGGAATTAAGGGAAAAAAAGGGCAGATCACCTTTGGAAAGAGAGGGTAGTAACTCAGGAAAAAATTCAGGATATTGCTAGGTCGTGTAGGAAGAAAATTCGAGAGGCTAAAGGCCAGTTAGAACTTCAGCTGGCCACTGCTGTGAGCGATAACAAGAAGTGTTTCCATAAACACATGAATGACAAAGACGGGCAAGGATAACCTCCACTCTTTATTGGACAAGGAAGAGAATGTAGTGAGCAGACAGGAGGAAAAGGCAGAGGTGCTTAACACCACCTTTGCCTCAATTTTGGACAGCAAGGCAGGCTGTCCTCAGGACAGCTGCCTCCCGAGCTGGTAGGTGAGGTCAGGGAGCAGAACAGACCCCCTGTAATCCACAAAGCAGCAGTTAGGGACCTGTCGAGCCTCTTGAGTCCTCACAAGTCTATGGGACCAGATGAGATCCATCCTAGGGTGCTGAGAGAGCTGGCAGATGAGATAGCCAAGCCACCCCCCATTTATCAACAGCTGTGGCTCACTGCAGAGGTCCCTGAAGACTGGAAACTGCCAATGTGGTGCCCATCCACTAGAAAGTTTGGCAGGAGCACCCAGGAAATTACACATCTGTCAGGCTGACCTCAATGCCACACAAGATAATGGAGCAGATCATCCTGAGTGCAATCACAGAGCATCTACAGGATAGCCAAGGGATCAGATCCAGCCAGCAGGGATTTAGGAGGGGCAGGTCAATCTGGGGCTGTTCAGTCTGGAGAAGAGGAGGCTACAAGGTGACCTTATTGTGGCCTTCCAGTATCTGAAGGGGGCTACAGGAGGGCTGGGGAGGGACTACTGATAAGATCTTGTAATGACAGGATGAAGAAGAGTGGGTTCAAACTGGCAGAAAGGAGACTGAACACCCTGAAGGGTGTTGGATGAGGCCTTGAGCAATCTTTTAGTGGGAGGTGTCCCTGCCTACGGCAGGGGGTTGGAACTGGATGATCTGTGAGGTCACTTCCAACCTAAATCATTCTAGGATTCTGTAATTCATTTCAGAATTAAATACAATAACTTATAAAGATGATATTGTGACTAAGAAAGCACCAAAGAACCCAAAACTTTTTTGTTTCTTGCCCTCTCTTGTGTCTGTCTTCCTTTTAGCAAGTAGTGGCTTGGCAGAGCAACTCCGTGATTGACACGTGCATGAACTCAAGTTGACTCAGTCACCATTCATTTCTGTTACTGCAAGTCACACATCCCATCAGAACACCTGGTAGTGTTTTTATAAGAGGGCTGCTTAAATAAAAGGCAACACACAACAAAATGAACAAAAACGCACAAACCAGAACCCTAAATGCATGCAAACAAGAGATGCTATTAAGGAAAACACTCAGGGCTGATTACTCGCCGTAGAACTGCTACTAATAGCCAGGCAGCATCACTGTTTCGTTCCACAGAACTGGCAGAGTTGGAAGGGGCCTCAAGCATCATCCAGGTCCAACCCTGTTGCCACAGGAAGGGACACCTCACACTAGATGAGATTGCCCAGAACCACATCTAGTCTGGCTTTCAAAACCTTCAGGGATGAGGCTTCCACCTCCTCCCAGGCAACCTGTGCCAGTCTCTCATCACCCCCATGCTGAAGAACTTCTTCCTAAGGTCTCAAATTCCCCTCCTCTAGCTTGGATCTGTTCCTCCCAGTCCTATCACTCCCTGACACCCTAAAAGTCCCTCCCCAGCTTTCTTGTAGCCCCCTTCAGATACTGGAAGGCCACAAGAAAGTCTCCTGGAAGCCTTCTCTTCTCCAGACTGAACAGCCCCAACTCTCTCAGCCTGTCCCTATAGCAGAGCAGCTCCAGCCCTATGATCATTTATTTCAACCACTGACTGAATTTTTTCCCTCCCTTTTTTTTTCCTTTTGGCTTTTTTGTCCGTTAGTTTGTGCTTTGTCCGTTAGTTTGGGGTTTTGTTGCTTGTTTCGTAGGGTTCCATGGCAACTGCCTGGGTATTTTTTCATCCTAAACTTCCCATTTAAGAAAAAACACAAATATCTCATTTGTGCTGGTTTGAGGCTAATTGGAATGTTTTACTGAAATCCTTAGCTGTGAGAAGAAAGAAAAAAAACCAATAGTATTCTGCATCACTCATTCTTCTGCTGAGAAACATAACCAGTCAAAATATAGATAAGACACTCACTTGTCCAAACACTGCTCAGCTCTCATGTCTCTCTTGCATCTATCTGTGTGTGGCTGCATCTGTCTTAACTCTGATTTGACCTAACTCTTTATTTCCCCTAACCATCTTGTCTTTTTGACATCTCATTTCAGATCTCTCCAGATTTATCACTTGAGATATACAGGGATTGGTCTGGTTATTTCTGAAGGGAGGGAAAGAGGGAGGAGGTGGAAAGGTTTGGGTTGGGAGCCTCCTGGCAGTCCGATTTCTGGGAGGGGTGTTGTGTTTCTGTATTACTTTTAACTTGTCTATTTCTGTATATAGCTGTATATATTGTAAAATCCTGCTCCTATATCATGCTAAGCTACAAACATAAAGCTTCATTCCATGACTTTCAGCTGTCTGAGTCTAGTCTGGGTGATTTCATTTGGGGGGGGGGGGGGTAACTCCCAAACCATCACACCATTTCATGCAATTCTATGCCTCACAATTTACTCCCCATGCTGCTTTCCAGTAAAGTCAGAGATGTGGCCCTACACTTGCCTTTATCTAAAGGGAATAAACACAATAGGACTTCTCCAAACTGTTTTAGAATAAAAGAGTCATAAATGTTGGAAAACACCTCTAAGATCAAGTCCAAGCATCAACCCAACACCACCGTGGTCATTAAAACATGTCCCCAGGTGCCATGGGCACAGGTTTCTTGAACACCTCCAGACATGGTGACTCCACCACCTCCCTGGGCAGCCTACGCCAATGCCTGAGCACTCCTGCAGCAAATAAATTGTTTCTCATTCCCCAACCTCCCTGGCACAATTTCAGGCTGTTTCCTCCCATGTTATTGCTTGTCAAACATCAGTAATACTGTAAAGTTTCAATATTGAATAGAATCAACCAGGTTAGAAGAGACCTCCATGATCATCCAGACCAACCTAGCACCCAGCCCTATCCACTCAACTAGACCATGGCACTAACAAACACCTAAGTCCAAACAGTTATTAAATACCTGAGGGCTGGGGGTCAAGAGAGAAGGAGAAGACTCTGCTCACTTGTGCCCTGCCATAGGACAAAGGGCAAGGGATGGAAACTGCAGCACAGCAAGCTGCACCTCAACAGCAAGAAGAACTTCTTTGCTGTAAGGGTGAGAGAGCAGTGGCACAGGCTGCCCAGAGAGGTTGTGGAGTCTCTGATAGGAGGACAAGCTATGAGACTTGGGGCTCTCAGTCTAGAGAAGGCTTCTAGGAGAGCTCGCAGTGGTCTTCCAGTGTCTGAAGGGGGCTATGGGGGGACTATTGAGAAGGTCTTGTAATGACAGAAGGAGGAGGAATGGGTTAAACTGGCAGAGGAGAGATTGAAAGTGGATGTTAGGAAGAAGTTGTTTGCAGTGAAGGCAGTGAGACACTGGCACAGGTTGCCCAAGGAGGCTGTGGCTGCTCCCTCCCTGGAGGTGTTGAAGGCCAGGTTGGATGAGGCCTTGAGCAACCTGTTCTAGTGGGAGGTGTCTGTGCCTATGGCAGGGAGTTGGAACTGGATAAGCTTTGAGGTCCCTTTCAACCTAAACCACTCTATGATTCTATGACATTATCCAAAGTGATACTATAATTTTTGTAGGTTAGGAGTGCACAGACTTGATTCTCAAAGCATCAAGTGGTGTTAGCTATTAAAGGTCACTTCAAGCAGTAGGCAGTTCAAGTACTCTTGCCAGTTCAAGATGTGAACCATGATATCTTAGTTAATTAAATCAGCAGATGTGAGAGAGCACTGACTACAAGAGAATCACACAATCATCCAGTTTGGCAAAGCCCCTCAGGATGACCAAGTCCAACCTAGAACCCTACTCTACAAGATTCACCTTAAACTATAGCCTTAAGCACAACACTGTCCTGGTTTGAAGCTAATTGGAATAATTTAATGAGAGAAATTAGATTACTGGCTGTGAAAAGAAAATACAGCGATGTGTCTACTACCCATTCATGCCAAGCTATACAAAAACAAGGGCACAAACAAAGATAAGTCAGTCTCTGCCTGGCTGTCACCATATTAAGTTTTCTGTCCAAGCCTGCACATTTCCAACTAATCATCCTGCTTCTAATATCTCTTGCTGACCTTTCCAGCTCACCCTGCATGTAAGGGAGGTAAGTGGAAAGAAGGTGGAAGAGTGGTTGGGAGCCCCTCCTGGGCAGTCTGGCTGCTGTATGTCTTGTATCTATTTCACTTGTAAACTGTGCAAAGCAATAGATGCAGCTTCTCTCCTTAACTTCCCGCAGCCTGAGTTTAGTCTGGGTGAATTCCTATGCATATGAGGAGGCAAGTAATACCCAAACCCCTGGTTTGAAAATCTTCAGAGAAGGAGACTCCACAAACCCCCTGGGCAGCCTCTTCCAGGATTCTGTCACCCTCTCAGGGGAAAACAAAAAAAATCCTTCATGTTTCCATGGAACTTCCTAAGCCTCAGCTTCCACCCTTGCCCCTTGTGCTGTCTTTGGGCATCACCCAGCAGAGCCTGGCTCCAGCCTCTGGCCACTCACTCTGCACATCTTTATCACCATGACTGAGGTCACCTCTCAGACTCCTCCTCTCAGCAGCACAGCCCCAGCTCCCTCATGCTCTCCTTGTAACAGAGATGTTCCATTCCCTTATCATCTTTGTGGATCTGCATTGGGCTCTCAGAAGCACTTTTATGACCCTCTTGAACTGGGAGGCCCAGAACTGCACACAATACTCCAGATCTGGCCTCAGCAGGGCACAGGAGAGAGACAGGAAAACCCCTCTTGACCTACTCACTAGAGCCCTTCTAATCCACCCCAGAATGGCATTGATCCTCATGGCCACCAGAGCACACTGCTGGCTCACAGTCAACCTCCCAGCCACTGGGACCCCCAGGTCCCTTTCCCCTTCACTGCTCTCCAGCAGGTCAGTCCCCAACCTGTCCTGATTCCTGGGGTTGTTCTTTCCCAGGTGCCAGACTCTCCCCTTGCCCTTGTTGAACTCCATTCAATTTCTCTCTGCCCAATCATCAGCCTGTCCAAGTCTGTCTGAATGGCAGCACAGCCTTCTGGTGCAGCAGCCACTCCACCCAGTTTGGAGCCATCAGCAAACTTGCTGGCAGTGCCCTCTTTGAACTCATCCAGGTCCTTGATGAATATATTGAACAGACCTGGTCCCAGTACTGACCCCTGTGGGATCCCATGAGAGATTTTTGCTTAACTCCAGGAGTGTTCCACAGACACATCCCAGATGAGTACTAATCTGCAGCATAAACCACTCTGGATTGTATGTGCATTTCTCTTTTCATCTCAGCATTCATTTTCACAGTGTTTGGGTTATTCAAACCTGGAATCTGATTCCATATTTCTAATGTACTCATGTTTTAATTCTTAAAACAAACAAACAAACCCCAGCAAATCCAAACACCCCCAAAAAAGTCAAACAAAACTAAACCACAAACACATTGTTTAGATTAAACCAACAGATTAATTGCATCTTAGATGATCCTCAAGATCACTTCAGCCCTGACAATTTTACATTAGAGTGACCATCAAGATTATTCTTACCCAACCAGGGGTCCACTAAGTTCCTCAGCCTTTGAACCCCTTCACAATGCACCCAGTATACACCATGGGGACTCACCAGTGATGATAAGAGGAGGACCCCTCTGCTGAGTCAGGCACAGACTAAAGCGTCTGTCTTCCCTGGGGCCCATTATAAAGGGGAGTGGGCAGGGAGGACAAAGTGGACACACCTGGGGTGGGAGGAGACTCCAACAGAACCCAGGTGCTCCGTGTTTAGGGAGGAAAAAGCAGCAAAATGGGGCAGGCAGGGTGGAAAAGGGTCAGATATGGCTTTCCAGTGTGATCTGGTACAGGTGGTGCTGTGCTGGCAGGGGAGGTTGGACTAGATGATCTTTCAAGGTCCTCTCCCAGCTCCTAATATTCTGTGATTCTAACCTTCAGAGTGAGGCCCGTAGAGCCCTGGAGATCTGGAGCAGGCTGCCCAGAGAGGTTGTGGAGTCTCCTTCTCTGGAGTCTTTCCAACCCCACCTGGATACATTTCTGTGTGGACTACCCTGGGTGATGCTGCTTTTTGCAGGGAGCTTGGACTGGATGATCTCTGGAGGTCCCTGCCAACCTCTAAAGTTCTGTGATTAAGGTTAGAAACCACCTCTTAGACCAAGCCCAACCTCCCACCCAACACCTCCATGACCACACAACCACATCCTGAACTGTTACATTGTCTACATAAAGTTTAGAGAGGGGACAGATTTCATTATTTTACTTTCAAGAAAAAGCAAAATAATAAAGCTCTGTGCTGCTTCGAGGCCAATTGGAATATTACTATGAGAGAAATTAGATCATTAGTTGTGAAAAGAAAATAATGATGATGTCTCTATTATTCACTGGTTTGCTGAGAGGGCTAAGAAACCAAAATGTCAATACATTGCCCTCATTCTGTTCATTTCTCTTTTAATCCAACCTTTTATCTCTCCTCTAATCTGGGCTAGCAACTAACAAGCTTTGCTGCTTTCTGGTTTTGTTTGCCTGTCTGAGAAAGAGAGGGAGAAAGAGAGGGAAGCTTTGAGCCTCTCCTGTGCAATTTCCTTTCTCCTGGAGGGAGTTTGGATTTCTGTGTTACTTCTAATTTGTATGTAATTGTAAATACTTGGATATGACACCAAGCTGTGTGGCACAGTCACTTGCTAACGAGACAGGATCCATCCAGAGGGACTTGTATAGGCTGGAGAGGTGGGCTCAGACCAGCCTCACAACATTTAACAAGGCCGAGTGTAAGGTCCTGCACCAAGCACAACTCCAGGCTGAGTGGCAAACAGCTGAGAGCAGCCCTGAGGAACAGGACCTGGGGGTGATGAAAAGCTCAACATGAGCCTGCAGTGTGAGTGCAGCCCAGACAGCAACTGTGTGCTAGGCTGCAGCAAAAACAGCGTGGCCAGCAGGGCAAGGGAGGGGATTCTGCCCCTTTACTCTGCTCTCCTCAGACCTCACCTGGAGTCCTGTGTGCAGTTCTGGAGCCTCCAACAGAAGGACATGGAACTGTTGGAACCAGTCCAGAGGAAGCCACCAAGATGCTGAGAGGGCTGCAGCAGCTCTGCTATGAGGATAGGCTACAGGAGCTGGGGCTCTGAAACCTGAAGGCGGCTTCCAGGAGAGCTTGGAGTGGCCTTACAGTATCTGAAGGGGGCTACAGGAGGGCTGGCGAGGGACCATTGACAAGGTCTTGTCATGAGAGGAGGAGGAATGGGAATGGGTTTAAAGTGGCAGAGGGGAGATTGAAAGTGGATGTTCAGAAGAAGTTGTTTGCAGTGAGAGTGGTGAGACACTGGCACAGGTTGCCCAGGGAGGTTGTGGATGCTCCATCCCTGGAGGTGTTCAAGGCCAGCTTGGATGAGGTCTTGAGTGACCTGTTCTAGTGGGAGGTGTCCCTGCCTACAGCAAGGGCTGGAACTGGATGAGCTTTGAGGTCTCTTCCAACTAAACCATTCTATGATTCTATGACTAAATGATATCCAGAGGTCCTTTCCAAATCTGGATCTGCTTCTGCTGTCCCATTGCCCCCTGGGTGACCCTGGGACTATCTGAGGACATCTGCCTCTGGTCTCAACATGCTGCACCAGAAAGACATTTCTACCTGGCTGTGAGTTGCAGCAATACCTCCCTTTAGCTGAGGCCAGAAATTATGTGGCTGTAGTGCTGCTAGCAGCTCTGAAGCTAGAGAGATGCTAGACATGTGAAAGATTCCCTTTGGCAGAGAAGGTCCTTTGAGATTAGATGTGTACATCTGTGTCTCTGCCTTTGACTGCCAAACTACTGGCCCTAGGTTTTGAATATCATTTGGAGAGTTGAGTTTTACTGATTGATTTGTTGATGGGTTTTATTCCCCTCCCCCCCAGAAGTTGTACAGAGCTCTGGAAAAGAAATATTTTCGTATTCATGCTGATTTAAACAATAGTCTGTATAACTATGCATAAATGATGTGGTGCAATGAGATAATGATTCCCCTTTTTTTGCTTATCTAGTGGTGATATAAAGGCATTTGGTTTTCTTTTTTCCTTTTTATTTGTCACATTCAGTGGGGGAAAAAAAAAAATAAAAAGGAATTGTCTAAATCCAGTAGCAAGAATAAGTAGATTTATTATGACCAGAGGCAGCTTCTGGGAGACTGACTGTGAAGTTGTAGGTTTTTGTTGTCTTTTTTTCTTGTTTCTGTTTTTGCAATGAGATGGAAAACTACTAAAATAAGAGGGACACTCTTTCAAGGTCGTTGGGAGGAAAGTAAACTAACTGCTGGTGTGGATTGTATGTTGTGTACATTGGAACAGACTGCCCAGGGAGGTGGTGGAGACCGTGTTTCTGGAGGGGTTCAAAAAGTGGGTAGATATCTGTGTCAGGGGCTGGAAGGGAGCTCCAAAGTTCATCCAGTTCAACTCTCCTGCCAGAGCAGGAGCACCTAGAGCAGGTCACACAGGAATGTAACCAGGTGGGAGTTGAATATCTTCAGAGAGGGACACTTCACAACCTCCCTGGGCAGCCTATTTCAGGATTCTGTCACCTTCACAGGGAAAAATTTCCTCCTCCTGCTTCCATGGAACTTCCTATGCCTCAGCTTTTACCACTGCCCCTTGCTGTCATTAGGCATCATCCAGCAGATCCCTGCTCCAGCCTCTGGCCACTCACCCTGCACATCTTTATCAACATGACTTTATCACCTCATTCTCCTCCTCTCCCAGCAGCACAGCCCCATCTCCATCAGGCTCTCCTTGTAACAAAGATGTTCTATTCCCTTCAGCATCTTTGTGGCTCTGTGCTGGACTCTCTCAAGCAGCTCTACATCCCTTTTGAACTGAGGGGCCCAGAACTGAATGCAATATTCCAGATGTGACCTCAGCAGGGCAGAGTTGAGGGGCAGGAGAACCTCTCTCAACCTACTCACCACAGCCCTTCTAATCCACCCCAGAATGGCATTGGCCCTCCTGGCCACCAGAGCACATTGCTGGCTCATGGTCAGCCTCCCATGAACTAGGGCCCCATATAATTTTCCCCTTTGCTGCCCAGCAGGTTGGTCTGCAAACTACATCGCTCCCTTGTTCTTTCCCAGGTGCCAGCCTCTCTCTCCCCTGCCCTTACTGAATTTCATTCAATTTCTCCCTGCCCAACCCTCAGCCTGTCCAAGTCTGGCTGAATGGCAGCACAGCCTTCTGGTGTGGCAGCCACTCCACCCAGTTTGGTGTCATCAGCAAACTTGCTGGCAGTGCCCTCTGTGCCCTCATCCAAGTCCTTGATGAATATATTGAACTGAACTGGTCCCAGTACTGACTCCTGTGGGACTCCACTAGTCACAGGCCCCCAGCTAGACTCTATCCCATTGACTACAACTTCCTGGCTTCTTTCCTTCAACCAGTTCCCCAAAAGAAGTCTGGGGGGCCCAGGTTCCCTTAAGAAGACCACAGGATGATGTCCCCTCCCAGGGGACAGACCCCAGAAATCATAATTTCTTTATTCAATCCTATAATCCTGCTACCACTTTATAAGTGGGCAGCAAAGTTATCTCTGTTTTCTCTCCCTTCCTTTCAAGCTCTTTGGAGTGAGACTTACTTGGGTGACTAATGGGGGAGTAACTTGCTGTTCAGGTTATATTGGAGTGACACTTTCAGTTCAGTATGAAACCATGTGTGCTTCTAGGTGTAGATGGTAGATAAGAGAAATGGAAGTGTGATTGGAAGAAACTGATTTAATTAACCAATGTTAGACAGGTTGCAGGGGCCCATAATGTTCCCAGAGCCTTCATGAATGTATCCAGCCATCTGGGAAACCCACTCTGGTCTGCACCCAGCTCTGCAGCTTAATTTTCTTTGAGCAGTATGATAGCAAAGTCTTGCTGTTCCTTTCACTGAGGCTTGAAGGGGGAGAAAAATCCAAAAGGGATTGTTAAGGGCTTAAATAAAATTAGTAAAAATGACTTCCATCTATTAAAAAAACTGCTCACATCTCTCTGATGGCACAAATAATAGGCAAAAAGAGCCACAGTGAGTAGAATAAATTTGATAACGCGTTAAGTAGATTAGGCTGAGGAGAACGTATTGTGTGCTTGCCAGAAGAAGTAGGCAGCAGGGAGAGTCTCCAGAAGCAGACTTATGCTCAGAGCACCCAAAGCTGAACACCAGAACTAGGAAAATTCACATTTGTCTGTTCTCCTTTAATAGCTTTATCTACTTTTTTCACTGCCACATCATGAAATTGAAGCTGGAGGTTTCCATATCCAGTTTACGTTTGATGTTATAAGAAAAGAAAGGAAGAGAAACAACAAACTGAGGAAGCAACCTAATGGGGAATTAAAAATGCATTGCCCCAAGGCCCTTTGGACAAGCAGGCAGCAGCATCCTCTCACTGATCACAGAACTGTCAGGGCTGGAAGGGACCTCAAGGATCATCCAGTTCCAATCCTCCTGCCATAGGCAGGGACACCTCACACTGGACCAAGATGCCCAGAGCCACATCCCTGCTAACTGTTGCAGCAAAGAAATTTTTCCTCATCTCCAAACTAAACCTCCCCTGGCACAATTTCAGGCCATTTCCTCTCACCCAATACTAGAGAGAAGAGACTGACACCAAGTTGATTTATAGAGAACTGAAACCTAAGAGTAAGTATGACCTGGTGGAAAATTAGAAACCAGTAGAGCAGTTCTGCTCATAGAATCATAGAATTGTTTCCACTGGAAAAGACCTTCAAGATCATCAAGTCCAACCATTGTCTAACTCTACAGGGTCAAACCATTAATCTAACTCTATTCACAGAATCACAGAATGGGCAAGGCTGGAAGGGACATCAAGGATCATCCATTTCCAATCCCCCTGCGATGGGCAGGAACACTGCACACTAGATAACTTGCCCAGACTCACATCCAGCCTGGCCTTAACAACATTCATGGATGAGGCTTCCACCACCTCCCTGGGCAACCTGTGCCAGTCTCTCACCAACCTCATGTTGAAGAACTTCTTCCTAAGATCTAATCTCAATCTGCCCACCTCCAGCTTTGCTCCATTCCCTGCAGTCCTGTCATTGCATGACAGCCAAAAAAGTCCCTCCCCAGCTTTCTTGTAGCCGCCTTCAGATACAGGAAGGTCTCCTCAGAGCCTTCTCTTCTCCAGACTGAACAGCCCTAACTCTCTCAGCCTGTCCTCTGAATCTAATGTATGAAAACTCTTGCTAAAGGCAAGAAGGTGCTCACTTTGTCTGGATACACACTGCAGTGCCAGCAGGGGAAAAACTCTTCTTATTTATTTATTAAATGTTTGGAGTTGGTGGGTTTCTTTAGATTGCTGGAAGAAAAGAAAGAAAGAAAAAAGAAGGCTCTAGGGGAAATGATAATTCAGTTCTTTTTTGCATCCTTCTGGCATGGAGATAAATAATTAAGAAAGTGTTTTCTTGTAGCAATGTCAAAAAGTTAGGAATGTCTCAGGACTGCAGCTCTGTAAGAGATTTTTCTACAAGAGAGTTTGGAGAACCAGGAAATTGTTTTCTTTGGGAAAGACCTTGTGAATCATTGAGTACAATCAATAACCTAAGACCACCATGGCCATTAAACTGTGTTCCCAGGTGCCATGTCCACATATTTCTTGGACACATCCAGGGATGGTGACTCCACCAACTCCCTGGGCAGCCTGTACCAATCCCTGACCACTCCTGCAGAGAAGAAATTTGTCCTAATCTGCAATGGCCATTATCAGGCCATTACCTCTCCTTCTATCACCTGATACCAGGGAGAAGAGTCAATCCCCACCTGATGCCAACCTCCTTCAAAGGATTTGTAGAGAGCAATGAGGTCTCCCCTCAGCCTCCTCTTCTCCAGACCAAAGACCCTCAGTTCTCTCAGCTGTTCCTCCCCAGCCCTGTTCTCCAGACCCTTCCTCAGCTTTGTTGCCCTTCTCTGGACACCCTCTAGCCCTTCAATTTATCTTCTATAGTGAAGGTCCACAACTGAATCCAAGATTTGAGCTGTGGCCTCAGTAGTGCTGAGTATTGTGTTCAGTGTTGGGCTCCCCAGTTTAAGAGGGACAGGGATCTGCTGGAGAGGGTCCAAGAGAGGGCTACGATGATTAGGGGACTGGATCACCTGGGAAAGAACAACCCTGGGGAGCAGGATAGGTTGGGTTCTGACCTGTTGGAAGGCAGCGAAGGAGAAAAGGATTTGGGGGTCCTAGGTGATGGGAGGTTGACCATGAGCCAGCAATGTGCTCTGGTGGCCAGGAGGGCCAATGTCATTCTGGAGTGGATTAGAAGGGCTGTGGTGAGTAGGTCGAGAGAGGTTCTCTTGCCCCTCTCTACTCTGCCCTGCTGAGGCCACATCTGGAGTACTGTGTCCAGTTCTGGGCCCCCCAGTTCAAAAGGGACATAGAATTGCTTGAGAGAGTCCAGCACAGAGCCACAGAGATGGTGATGGGAATGGAACATCTCAGTCACAAGGAGAGCCTGAAGGAGCTGGGGCTGTGCTGCTGGGAGAGAAGGAGACTGAGGAATGACCTCAGTCATGGTGATAAAGATGTGCAGGGTGAGTGGCCAGAGGCTGGAGCCAGGCTCTGCTGGGTGATGCCCAATGACAGCACAAGGGGCAGTGGTGAAAGCTGAGGCATAGGAAGTTCCATGGAAACATGAGAAGGAATTTTTTCCTTGAGAGGGTGACAGAACCCTGGAAGAGGCTGCCCAGGGGAGCCTGTGGAGTCTCCCTCTCTGAAGATATTCTGACCCCACCTGGCTGTGTTCCTGTGTGACCTGTTGTCACACAGGAAGGTGCTTCTGCTCTGCAAGGAGGGTTGGACTGGATGAGCTTTGGAGCTCCCTTCCAGCCCCTGACATTCTGTGATTCTGTGAAGTTTCACATTGCCAGGGAAGAAGGAGAAAACAGCCAGTAAGATTCTATCATTTCCTTAGATTTCTGTCGCAAATAAGGTGACTGTTGCAAATAAAGCACCACCTCTCTGCCGTGGATCACTCAGGTTTTGACCTCTTCACAGAGGCTGCCAGTCAGGTTGCAGGTCATTTCATATCGTGTTTGTCGCACCATGAGCTGATTTTGGAATGCCAACTAATTTTACCCTACATCTATGACAGGGAAGCAACATTTAGCTCTTCTAGAACTTAGTCATTAGATGAATCATCTACCCTGTGCCATTCCATTCCATGAACCTGAAATAATGGCCAATTGCAGTGCAAGTATTTGGCATCTTCTGTGGCAAAGGTGCTAAAGAGATTCTTCCCCTCTATTAATACCATCACTGGTAGCTGAAGCAGTTAACCTATTTCACGTGGAATTGTGATGAAGTAGGCACAAGGACACCCTCCAAATCCTCCCCACCCCCACAAACAAATATCATATAGTAATGAGTGATATTTTTAGCCTTTTCTTTGCTATTGAAGAGCTTTTTCCTTTTCCAGAGAAGCCATGGCCTATTTCTCCTGCAGGGATGGTACCTGTTATTAATCACAGAATCACAGAAGGTCAGGGGGTAGAAGGGACCTCCAAAGCTCATCCAGTCCAACCTCCCCTGCCGGAGCAGGAGATCATATTAATGTTTACAAGTATCTGCAGGGTGGGTGTCAGGAAGAAGGGGTCAGGATCTTCCAGTGGTCCTGTGATGGGACAAGTGGCAATGGATACAAACTGGGATGCAGGAAGTTCCACCTCAACATGTGCAAAAATTTCTTTGCTGTGAGGGTGCTGGAGTGCAGGAGCAGGCTGCCCAGAGAGGTTGTGGAGTCTCCTTCTCTGAAGACTTTCAAGACACACTTGGATGCATTCCTGTGTGACCTGACCAAGGTGATCCTGCTTTGGCAGGGGGACTGGGCTCCATCTCCAGAGGTCCCTTCCAACCCCTACCATTCTGTGATTCTGTGACTGTAGGAAAATAGCTGAGGCACTTCTTCTGAGTATTCTCTAGCTAGCTCCTTTCTAGAATCATTGTCATTTTGTTCGTTCTTTCTTTCATCCTAAGTTACTCTACCCAAACATACTTTCAGTCTGCTGAAAACCTTTTTTTCCCCTATATGTTTCTTATTCTCTGTGGACTCTCACAACCCTGCATATATTGCTTAGAAGGTATCTGGCTTTTTCTGGACATCTTTCTTGGTCTGTCTCCCTCTTTGGAGAGACTCCAAACCCACCTGGACATTGGAGGCTGGATGAGGCACTTGGTGCCATGGTTCAGTTAATTAGAAGGGTTAGGTGATAGGTTGGACTCGATGGTCTTAGAGGTCTTTTCCAATGTGGTTAATTCTGTGATTGTGTGATTGTGTCCCTGGGCACCCTGTTGTGGGTGACCCTGCTTCAGCACAGGGTTTGGACTAGGTGACTTTCAGAAGTCCCTTCCAATTCCCTTTCCTTCTTCTTTTCTTACTGTGCCCAAACATACTTTCTGTCTTCTGAAAACCTTTTTTTCCCTCATATATTTATTATTATCTTAGGACTCTCCCAATCCTGCATACACTACTTAGAAGGTCTCTGGCTTTTTCTGGACGTCTCCCTCTTCCCAATCTGTGATTTCATCCAACCATACAATACTTACATGTCTGAAAAAAATGAAAAAGCTTGTTTGAAAAGCAAATTCAGATTTGGTTTACAGCTGGCAATAAACCAACAAGGGTTTGAGGTTAGATCTTATTTAAGCTTTACCATTAACTAAAGCTTGCTGGGTACTTTGCTGGCTGTACATTGTTTACTGAAGGTGAAATCAGAGCAGGTGTGATGGTTTGGGTATTTCCTACCCCCTCACTGCTATGAAATCACCCAGATTAGACTCAGCTGAACTGGTAATTAAGAAAGAAGCTATATTTACAGCTTAGCACAATAGACAGGCATATATGCACAAATATATACAGTTATCTACGGATTTAAAGTAACACAGAAACACAATACCCCTCCCAAAAACAATCAGAGTCTCCAGGAAGGCTCCCAAGCCCCAGCCCCCCTTCCTCCTCCCTCTTTCCCTCCCTTCTGAAATAACCAGATCAACCCACATATATCTCATGTGATAACTCTGGAGATCTGAAGTGAAATGTAAAAAAAAAGATGACAAGGAGGTTGGAGGAAAAAGGAATTAGGTGGATTAGATAGTTAAAGGCAGAGTCAGCCACAGAGGCCAGACCACCAGAAAGCAAGCACAGCCAGTAAGGAGAGCTAAGATGTGAGAAGTCTTACCTATATTTTGACTAGTTGCATTTCTCAGTAGAAAACTGAGGGATGTGGATTACTGTTGTTTGTTTTTCCTTCTCACAGCTAAGGATTTAATTTCTCTCAGTAAAAATTAGCCTCAAACCAGCACAGCAGGCTGATGAGAAACTGGAAAAGGTTCCAGAAAAGATCCTAATCCTTCCTGAAGAAGGCTTCTGTATCAGCTGTGTTGGTCTGATCACACAATTGGCAGAGTTTCTTCAGGCAATCCCTCAACATAAATCAAAGTCTGAAAACATCTCTGCATGACCACACATCTCGCTCCTTTTGACTGTTCACACAGCTAAGTATCACACACACAGAGTAAACATCCGGTTGGAAGAGACCTTCAGCTCATGCAGTCTTGAACCCAGCACTGAAGGGCCAACACCAAACCATGTCCCTAAGCACCAGCTCCACAGGCTGCTTCAACACTTCCAGGCGTGGGGACTGCCACACCGCCCTGGGCAGAACATTCCAGTGTCTGAGAAGCCTCTCTGGCAAGAACTATTTCCTAGCATCCAACCTCAACCTCCCCTGGGGCAGCTTGGAACCATTTCCTCTGCTCCTGTCCCTTGGCACCAAGGAGCAGAGGCTGCCCCCATCTCGCTCCAACCTCCCTGCAGGGAACTGTAGAGAGCAAGGAGGTCTCCCTTAGCCTCCTTTTCTCCAGCCTCAACACTCCCAGCTTCTTCAGCCCCTCCTTGCAGCCCAGCTGCCCCAGGCCCTTCTCCAGCCTCATTGCCCCACTCTGGACAGGCTGCAGCCCTTCAATGTCCATTTTGCAGTGAGGGGAAGGTTGCCCAAGGAAGCTGTGGGTGTCCCCTCCCTAGAGGTAAGCCAGGTTAGACGCGGTCTTGAGCAACCAGGGCTACTGGAAGGTGTCCCTGCCATGGCACGGGTGTTGGAACTGAATGAGCCTTAAGACCCATCCTACCCAAACCACTTCACGATGCTAAATCCAAGCATTATCTAACTCTGCAAAATCTGGTGCCTCAGCACTGCACAGCACAACACACATGTTCATATTTATTAAGTGCTCCTTGCATTTCTGTGCACTTTCAAATGATATTTATCAAGACTGCAGGAAATGAAGTAAAACTTTTATTGAAGCAGAAGTGAAACTAAATCAGTGGTGAAAAGGAGCCTGTTGAAATTTCGGGTTGATGACAGCTATTGACAAATGCTCATCCAAAATTTATCCTGACTGTGTAAACAACCACATCTGAACCAGCAGAAATGATGTGTGGAAGCCCTCCATTAACTTTCAAAATGTCAGAGGAGCTGAGGCTTAACCACTGTCCCTTTTAGCTGCTGCTTCTAGGTAATAGGTGCTTCTCTAGTTAATGAAATATTCCAAATACACCAACAAACAAGGTAAAACCCAACAGGTCTTTCCCAAATCCCAACAAAATTTGTCTACCTGCTGACTGTTGCTTCCTCCCTTTCACACTCTCAGGCTATTCAAGTTCTGAGAAGGTTTTTTCTCAAGTCTCTGATCAGGCTTCTAGGTCTCTCAGAATGTTGTTCACAGAATTAAGCAGGTTGGAAAAGCCCTTTGAGATCATTCAGTGCAAGCTATCACCTAACACCTTCCAATTAACTAACCCATGGCACCAAGTGCCTCATCCAGCCTCCTTTTAAACACCTCCAGGGATGGGGACCCCACCACCTCCACGGGCAGCCCATTTCATATAAAGGTATGAAAAGCAGGTGAAAATCTAATCTTGAAGGGCAGTGCAGTAAACCATCTATGCATTCAGAAGATCCCAGCATGGTGGGGTTTGGAAGGGACGTCTGAAAGTCACCTAGTCCAAACCCTGTGCTGAAGCAGGGTCACTCACAACAGGGTGCCCAGGGACACAATCACAGAATTAACCACATTGGAAAAGATCTCTAAGACCATCGAGTCCAACCTGTTACCTAACCCCTCTAATTACCTAAACCATGGCACCAAGTGCCTCATCCAGCCTCCAATGTCCAGGTGGGTTTGGAATCTCTCCAAAGAAGAGGGAGGCAGACCAAGAAAGATGTCCAGAAAAAGCCAGATACCTTCTAAGCAATATATGCAGGGTTGTGAGAGTCCACAGAGAATAAGAAACATATAGGGGAAAAAAAGGTTTTCAGCAGACTGAAAGTGTGTTTGGGTAGAGTAAGAAAGGATGAAAGAAAGAACAAAATGACAATGATTCTAGAAAGGAGCTAGCTAGAGAATACTCAGAAGTGCCTCAGCTATTTTCCTACAGTCACAGAATCACAGAATGGTAGGGGTTGGAAGGGATCTCTGGAGATGGAGCCCAGTCCCCCTGCCAAAGCAGGATCACCTTGGTCAGGTCACACAGGAATGCATCCAAGTGTGTCTTGAAAGTCTTCAGAGAAGGAGACTCCACAACCTCTCTGGGCAGCCTGCTCCTGCACTCCAGCACCCTCATAGCAAAGAAAATTTTCCTTAAGTTCAAGTGAAACCTCCTGTGCCTGATGCCCATAGTCAAGTTGCTGGACACCTATCTTGGTTCCAATTTAAATTCCCAGAGACTCAAGTATATTTGATGGAACCAATAACAATTTTATTCCCCCACCTGGATGTGTTCCTGTGTGACCTGCTCTAGGTGCTCCTGCTGTGGCAGGAGGGTTGGACTGGATGAGCTTTGGAGGTCCTTTCCAGCCCCATACGTTCTGTGATCCTGCAATCACAGGTTCAGGTGGGGTATGAAAAGAAACTTCTTCACTACAACAGGTTGCCCAGGCATGTGGTTGAATCCTCATCCCTGGAGGTGTTTGAAAGCCACAGAACTGTGGTGCTGAGGGGCATGGCTCAGCACCAGCCTTGGTAGAGTTGGAGATGAGTTAGAATCAATGATAGGAAAGCCTCCACCTGAAATGATTCTGGGAACTCCTGAACAGAGTTTTACCACTGAGGACCGCAGGCTTTTAAACTTTACAACACCTAACTTAAGTATCACAGGGAAAAGTTAACAAACAAACAAAAACTCAAAACCCAACAAATCAAAAACCCCAAACCAAGCAAAAACTTCACAAGAAAGCACCAACCAAAAAAAAAAAAAAAACCAAACTAAAACTCTGCAGCAGAATATTCCCCAAGATGTTTCCTTTTGCAGAGAGTATTAGGTTAGGCTGCAATAGTTCAAGAAAATCACATCTGTATAAGCCTCTTTCATTAATCTTCCAAACTAAAATGATCAGTGCAGTACATTTGCTGCCTTGTTAAATTTCAAGGACCAGCAGAACCTTTGAATTTCACTTTGTGGAGCAAGTCTATAGATCAAACCCTGGTTTTGTTCCTATTTAAGAAAAAACCTAATGACCACAGAATCACAGAAGGCATTTGGTTGAAAGGAACCTTTAAAGGTTATCTAATCCAACTGCCCTGCAGTCAGCAAGGAGATCCCCAACTAGATCAGGTTGCTCAGGGCCCCATCACACTTTACAGGATCTTCAAAGGGTCACAGGATCTCAGGGATTGGAAGGGATCTCTAGAGAGCTTCCAGTCCAACCCCCCTGCCAGAGAATCCAGCACAGGTGGCACAGGAACACATCCAGACAGGGCTGCAAAAGCTGCAGAGAAGGAGAATCCACAGCCTCTCTGGGCAGCCTGTGCCACTGCTCTCTCACCCTTACAGCAAAGAAGTTCTTCCTCATGCTGAGACGCAACTTCCTGTGCTGCAGTTTCCATCTCTTGCCCTTTGGCCTATGGCAGGGCACAAGTAAGCAGAGGCTGTCCCTGTGCCTTTCTTCCTGACCCCCAGCCCTCAGCTCTTGATAGACATTGCTCAGCTCCCCTCTCAGCCTTCTCCTCTGCAGACTCAACAGCCCCAGGGCTCTAAGCCTCTCTTTATCAGGCAGTGCTCCAGGCCCTTCAGCATCTTTGCAGCCCTGCCTTGGACTCTCTCTAGCAGATCCCTGTCTTTCTGGAATTGGGGAGCCCAGAACTGGATGCAATAATCCAGGTGTGGCCTGACCAGGGCAGAGTAGAGGAGGAGGAGAACCTCCTTCAGAGTCTTTGGAGATGAGGCCTCCACCACCTCCAAGCACCTTTCCCTATTATACCATCAAACATCTCTCTTGCGTAACACAGATATCAGAATGCCACCTAAAAAATTTGACAAGGATACAACTTCTCTGTCTGGCATCCAACATACTTGCAACCAAAGCAGCTGAGTGGGCTGGCTTGAGAGCAGCACAAGACAGCGTAACATAAGAAAAAGGGGTAGAAGCCTTCTCTGTGTTAATGAATTCCTATTCTTACCTTTCCATGTAGCAAGTACACCTGGATTATTCATTATTAGACCTGTAAGATATCATCAGGTTTTCCATTTTGCTAAAATGAGAGATTTCAGAGACTTCCATTTCTGATGGGATGAGAAACGACCTCCATTTGCTCAATCACAGAATGAACCAGGTTGAAAAGACCTTCGAGATGATTAAGTTCAACCTATCGCCTAACCCTTCTAATTAACTAAACCATGTGTCCCTTGCAGTATCTGAAGGGAGCCTACAGGAAGGCTGGGGAGGGACTATTTACAAGGTCTTGTCATGACAGGAGGAGGAGGAATGGGTTTAAAAGTGGCAGGGGGGAGACTGAAACTGGATGTTAAGAAGTTCTTTCCAGTAAGGGTGTTGAGACAGTGGCACAGGTTGTCCAGGGAAGTTTTGGGTGCTCCCTCCCTGGAGATGTTCAGAACCACGTTGGATGAGGCCTTGAGTGACCTGTTCTTGTCGGAGGTGTCCCTGCCTATGGCAGGGGGTTAGAACTGGATGAGCTTTGAGGTCCCTTCCAACCTAAACCATTCTATGATTCTATTCTATGAACTTACAGGTATTTTCCAACCTTTACTATTCTGTGGTAGTTCAGAGTATTTGTTGAGCCATGACACAGACTACCTTTGGAGATGTGAGTGATGGTTTTATGACTTGAGTTAGGGATCCTGAGTGCTGTTTGCCCTCTTACTATCCAGTGCATGAGAAAAAGGAATGCTGTGCTTTGTCCAACTACACACCTGGGGGGAAATGCTGTGCTTCATTATTATGTTGTTTCTTGGGTTTTTTAATCTCCCTTGTTGTCTTGCTTGTTACAATATTTTCAGTTGAGGCAATTAACTTTATTTCATGTTTCTGCAGTCAAGTGCAATACAGTAAATGCTTACACCGTGTTGGTTTGAATTAAAGGGGAAATGCCTTTGGCTGAGCAGACCCCAGAAAAACATTGAGTTTATGGCTGCATTTCCAGCAGTGTGAGTAGCAGGTCAAGAAGATTCTGCTCCTGTGCTCCAATCTGCTAAGACCCCACCTACAGTGCTGAGTCAAGGTCTGCAGTCCTCAGCATGAGAATCACAGAAACATCCAGGTGGGCAAAGCCCCTCAGCATCACCAAGTCCAGCCTACAACCCTACTCTACAAGATTCACCTTAAACCACAGCCCTAAGCACCACATCCAAACGGCCTTTAAATACATCCAGGGTGGGTGACTCTACCACCTCCCTGGGCAGCTCATTCCGGTCCCTGACCACTCTCTCCATGAAAAACTTGTCCCTCATGTCCAATCTAAACCTCCCCGGCCTCAGCTTGAGGCCATTCGCTCTTGTTCTGTCTCCTGTCACCTGTGAGAAGAGCCCAGTAGCAGCCTCTCCACAATGTCCCTTCAGGTAGCTGCAGCTGTAGACAGCAATGAGGTCTGTCCTCAGCCTCCTCTGTTTCAAACGAGCCATCCTCAGCTCCCTCAGTCTCTCCTCATCAGATTTATTCTCCAGGAGACATTCCCAGCTTCATTGCCCTCCTCTGGACCTGCTCCAGCAGCTCCACATTTCTTTTGGATTGTGGTGCCCAGAATTGAACACAACACTTGAGGTGTGGCCTCACCAAAGCAGAGTCCAAGGGGACAATCACCTCCCTGCTCCAGCTGGACACAGCATTTTCAATACAAGTCAGGATGCCACTGACCTTCTTGGTAGCCTGGGCACACTGCTAGCTCCTATTCAACTCCTCTCTATTACAATTCCCAGGTCCCTTTCTGCCAGGCAGCTCTCCAGCCACGGTGCCCCAAGCCTGCAGCATTGCCTGGGGCTGTTGTGACCTAAGTGCAGCATCTGGCATTTGGCCTTGAGAAAGACAGAGACCTGCTGGAACAGGTCCAAAGGAAGACCATAAAAAGGATCAGAGGGCTGGAACACCTTTGCTATGAAGAAAGGCTGAAAGAATGAAGGTTGTTCAGCACAGAGAGAGGTTTTCGGTGAAACCTCATTGTGACTTTTGAGTACTTAAAGGGATTGATAAGAACCATAGGGACAGATTTTTTTAGCAGGGCCTGCTGTGACAGAACACAGGGTGATGTCTTGAAAATGAAAGAGGGGAGATTTAGACTAGAGAGAAACAAGAAAGTGTTTATGATGAGATTAGGGAAATGCTGGCCCAGAGAGGTGGTAAATGTCCATCTCGGGGCACATTCAAATGGTGGAAGAGAACATAGGAAGAACTTCTTTACTATGAGGGTGGTGGAACATCAGAAGAGGTTACACCTCTTGTAATGACACGATGAGGGGTAATGGGTTTAAACTGGAAAAGTAACCTGTTCTAGCGGGAGGTGTCCTGCCTATGGTGGGGGGTTGGAACTGGCTGAACTTTGAGGTCCCTTCCAACCTAAACCATTCTATGATCCTATGATACACAGAGAGGTGAAAGTCCCATCCCTAGAACCACTCTGGGTCAGGATGTCTGGGGCTCTAGCTGCAGATGTCCCTGCTGACTGCAGGGGGGTTGGGTTGGACGAACTTTGGAGGTCCCTTTCAACCCAAATCATGCTGTGTTTCTATGATCTCATGGACAGAATAAGAAGGGTAATTCTAGCATGAGAGTTATTACAACTCTTGGCTCTGCAGCTTCTAAAGAGCTCCCCAACGGTTTATGACAACTCCTTTGAGCTCTTGTCAGGACCTGACTCAAAAATAAATTGAATGTTCCATGCAAATGGTGCCTGAAAAGAGGACAAACTGGTTAGGAAGATTTAAAATATCTGGAATTAACTTAGAGATACAGCAAAGATTGTGATTTAGAGAACTGAAAGTAAACTCTTTTCAGATTCCAAAGAATGAAAATGGGAAGAACCTTTTCTGCTTAACTGTACCTTAGTAAGTCCAGGCTGACTTCACCATCAGAATGGGCAGCCTATTCTCCATGCTTGAGAGAGTCCAGCACAGAGCCACAAAGATGATGAAGGGAATGGAACATCTGTGTTACAAGGGAGACTGAAGGAGCTGGGGCTGTGCTGCTGGGAGAAGAGACTGAGAGGTGATCTCATCAGTGTTTATCAGTATGTGCAGGGTGAGTGCTAGAAGGATGGAGCCAGGCTCTGCTGGGTGATGCTCAATGACAGCACAAGAGGCAATGGTGGAAATTGAGGCGTAGGAAGTTCCATGGAAACATGAGGAGGAATTTTTTACCTGTGAGGGTGACAGAAGCCTGAAACAGGCTGCCCAGAGGATTTGTGGAGTCTCCTTCTCTGAAGATATCCAAACCCTACCTGGATGTGTTTCTGTGTGACCTGCTGTAGGTGCTCCTGCTCTGGCAGGGGGGTTGGACTGGATGAGTTTTGGAGGTCCCTTCTGTGACTCCAATGTCTGAACACTCTTGCAGGGAAGATTTTTTTCCTAATATCCAGCCTAGACCTGTCCTGGCCCAATTTCAGGCCATTTCCTCTTGTTCTATCACCTGACAGAAGAGAGAAGAGACTGACCCCCAACTCACTCCAACCTCCCTAAAGAGCAATGAGGTCTTCCATCAGGCTCCTCTTTCCCAGGCTAAACAACCTCAGTTCCCTGAGCTGTTCCTCACAAAGCTTGCTCTCTAGACCCTTCACCAGCCTTGCTGCCCTTTTCTGGACACATTCCAGCAGTTCAATGTCTTTCTTGCCGTAAGGGTCCCAAAACTGCTCTTCTAAGCATTGGTTTTGGCTTCTTTAGAAATAAATAGCAAAGAATCCTTGAAGGAGATTAAATTCTGCTCATGCTGTTTATTCAGATTGTAGTGACTGCCAAGTCAGCAAGTTTATAGAAAGTTACTTTCCTTGAGAATTCCTAATTCCTCCCCGAGCTTGGCATGCGGAGAACAAAAGTGAATTTGGGACAGCAATAGGATATAAAATAGCAATGTAGCACATCAGTAACACATGTTGTACTGGGAATATGGGGACTGCAGCTTCAGGAAGGATATCAGAATGTGGAGGTGCTGGAAGGTGTCCAGAGAAGGGTCACAAGGATGATCAGAGGGCAGGAGCTGCTCTGTTGTGGGGACAGGCTGAGAGTTGGGGTTGTTCAGTCTGGAGAAGAGAAGGCTCCAAGGATACCTTCTTGTGGCCTTCCAGTATCTGAAGGGGGCTACAAGAAAGCTGGGGAGGACTTTTTAGGGTGTCAGGTAGTGATAGGACTGTGGAGAATGGATCCAAGCTAGAGGAGGGCAGACTGAGATTAGACCTTAGGGAGAAGTTCTTCAGCATGAGGGTCGTGAGAGACTGGCACAGGTTGCCCAGGGAGGTGGCAGAAACCTCATCCTTGGAGGTTTTCATGGCCAGGCTGGATGTGGCTCTGGGCAAGCTGATCTAGTGTGAGGTGTCCCTGCCCATGTGAGTGGGCTTGGAGCTGGATGATCCTTGAGGTCTCTCCCAACACTGACAATTCTGTGATTCCTCAATGATACCATCCAGACTCTGAAATGGGGCACAGTGTACCTCAGGTGACAGAACACAAGAAAGATTCTCCAATTTGGAAGACATTCCTGAACGAACATCTGTGGACTCTACTGCTCCACACATGGAACACTGGTTTTCACATGTGTGCTAGTTCAAGGATAATTGGAATATTTTAATGAGAAAAATTACATTATAGGCTGTGAAAAGGAAACAATGGTGATGTCTACTTCACTCCTAGGCTTGCTGAGATGTATAAAAGCAAGGACACAAACATAGATAAGACAGTATGTGTTTCTCTTCTGCTTGCATCCATGTAAGTTCCAACCCCCTTTGCTGATCCTCCAAACTCACCTTGCACACAAGGCAGACTCTGGGATAAAGTAGAGGGGTGGAGAGAAAGTGGAAGGGTTGTTGGGAGTCTCTCCTGGGCACTCTGATTTGTGGGAGGGCTGTTGTGTTTCTCTACTACTTTTAACTTGTATATTTCTGTCTATAGCTGTATATATTGGTATATATTGTAAATACCTGCTTGTATATTGTGCTAAGCTGTCAATATCTTCATTCCTTAACTTCCAGCCAGTCTAGTTTGGGTGGTTTCATAAGAGTGGGGAAGCCAGTAGCTCCCAAACCATCACAACATGACTGCCCCAAAACTGTGACTGAAACTCTGTCTCCATGTTGGAAGAGACTCCTGAATGACCTTCTGGGGACTCTTCTGCGGTTGTTTAGCCTGGAGAAGAGGAGACTCAGGGCAGACCTCACTGCTGTCTATGACTACTGAAGGGAGATTGTAGTCAGATGGGGTTGCTCTCTTCTCCCAGGCAACCAGTGACAGAACAAGGGGACACAGTCTCAAATTGTGCCAAGGGAGGTATAGGCTGGATGTTAGGAGGAAGCTCTTAAGAGAGAGAGTGATTGGTATTGGAATGGGCTGCCCAGGAAGGTGGTGGAGTCGCCATCCCTGGAAGTGTTCAAGAAAAGCCTGGATGAGGCACTTAGTGCCATGGTCTGGTTCAGGGATCCTCAAACTACAGCCTGTGAGATGGATATGGCCCCCCAGGGTCCTCAACCCTGCCCGACCATATTTACAGACACACACACACCCCCCCCGCCGGGGGCTAGGGAGGGAACCAAGCAGCCACTTCATGCCACTTAATCCGCTTGCCAGCCTCCACAGCCCCCAAGCACCCGCCGCGACTGGGCTGGAACCAAACTATAGTCCGACCCCCAACGCTACTGGGCTGGAACCAAACTATAGTCTGGTCCCTGACAAACTACAGTCTGGTCCCCGACAGTGTCTGAGGGACAGTGAATGGGCCCCCAGTTCGAAAAGTTCGAGGACCCCTGGTCTAGTTGATTGGATAGCGCTGGGTGATAGGTTGGACTGGATGATCTTGGAAGTCTCTTTCATAAAATCATAGAATCAGCCAGGTTGGTTCTGCTTCACACATGAATGTTGGTTTTCACATGACTGCACCTAACCTGTGACTGAAACCTCTAGAAAAACGTCCACAATTGAGAAGGCCTCAACAGATGCTGAATTAATCATTCCTCTTTGTAGATATTGCAACTTTCTAATTGCCAACAGGGTGAAAAGTGCATGCACTGCTCTTAATTTGAATTTGTCTTAGCCACCAGAACTGTTGGTTCCTGTACTGCCTTTCTTCTCTAAACAAACACTGATGGATGCCAGCACAGAGACAGCATGAACGAAATGAATGAATGAATGAACATGCCCTAAGGGAAGGCTGCTTAATATTCATCAATGCTTAGAGCTGCTGATTAATATTTCATGGCTATCACTCAGACTACAGAAATGAAGAAAGAGTCAGCAGTGCTAATATGACCCAAAGAAGAAATACTGGGTCAGAAAAACCCATATTGGAGAAATATTCTTGCTACTAACTGGAGTACTGTGTGCAGTTCTGGAGCCCTCAACACAAGAAGGACATGGAACTGTTGGAGCCAGTCCAGAGGAGGCCACCAAGATGTTCAGAGGGCTGCAGCACCTCTGCTATGAGGACAGGCTGAGAGAGTTGAGGCTCTGCAGCCTGGAGAAGAGAAGGCTTCCAGGAGAGCTTGCAGTGGCCTTCCAGTATCTGAAGAGGGCTACAGGAAGGCTGGGGAGGGACTATTGACAAGGTCTTGTGATGAGATGAGGAGGAATGGGTTTAAAGTGGCAGAGGGGAGACTGAAAGTGGATGTTAAGAAGAAGTTCTTTGCAGTGAGGGTGGTGAGGCACAGGTTGCCCAGGGAGGCTGTGGATCTCGGAATCATCGAATGTGATCAAAGATCTCATGTCAGATTCTTAAGATGGATGGATTAAAAAAAAAAAGCAGAACAGCCTAGTACCTACCTCTGTCCAATTTTTGATTGCACACTCAAAATTCAGGCCCGAATAAAAGCTGACTGTACTAGTTTGAAGCTAGCTAGAATGTTTTGGTGAGAAGAATTAGATTACAGGCTGTGAAAACAGTGGTGATGTCTACTTCCCTCATAGGCTTACTGAGATGTACAAGAATAAAAGCAAAATGTAGATAAGGGAGTCTTCTCTCTCTTCTGCTGGGGAACTGGCTGAGCTGCATTTTACTCTCTAACCTCACCCTCCATTTTGGACTAATCCTCTTTGCTTCCTAACCCCCTGGCAGAACCTCCATTCTTCCTTGGGACTGGGGTAAGGTTGAGAGGGGTAGGTGGAAGGTGAAGGAGTGGTTGGGAGCCCCTCCTGGGGACTCAGGTTTCTGGGAGGGGAGCTGTGTTTCTGTATTGCCTTTTTACCTTGTATATTTCTGTCTATAACTGTATATACTGTGAACACAGTGCTGGAGATGAGGCCTCCCCAGTGACAACACAGGGCAGAATGACAGCCCTGCTGCTGCTGCCCATACTGCTCCTGATACAGGCCAAGATGCCACTGGCCTTCTGTGCCAGCTGGGCAAAGTTTCTTTCCTGAAAATGTTGTCAAGAACTGAAGCAGGCTGCCTAAGGAAGTGGTAGAGTCACCCTTCCTCCAGAACATCACCAAAAAATTGTATCTTATGTAGAGAAGCACCTGAAAAGTGTTAGCATTAGACTAAGCTTCCACAGGTTGCTAGAGACATGAGTTAATTTTATAGTAAAAAGAAAAAGCAACACTCAAAACCTCACCCATAGCCTCTCTTCTTCCTCTAAGTGCTCTTCACAGAATCACAGAAACACCTAGATTGGCAAAGCCCCTCAGCATCACCAAGTCCGGCCCATAACCCTACTTTACAAGATTCACCTTAAACCATAGCCCTAAGCACCACATCCACACCACCCTTAAACACATCCAAGGTTGGTGACTCCACCACCCCCTGGGCAGCTCATTCCAGTCCCTGACCATTTTCTCCATGAAAAACCTTTTCCTAATGTCCAATCTAAACCTCCCCAGCCTCAGCTTGAGGCCCATTCCCCCTTCTAGTGTCTCCAATTACCTGTGAGAAGAGACCAGCAGCAGCCTTTTCACAATGTTCCTTCAGGTAGTTGTAGACATCAATGAGGTCTGCCCTCAGCCTCCTCTGTTTCAAACTAACCATCCACAACATCCCTCAATCAGTTCCTCTCCTCCACTCTTCTCTTCCCTACTCTTGTGATAAACTCCCAACTGAAACTCCAGGCAGTGTGGAAGTATCCAAGGCAGCTGTGGCTGTTTTCATAACTCACAACCAGAAGAACCACCTGAGGTCAGAAGCTGCTTTGATCTTGAGAAAGTACAGATCACCTGACCAGAGGAACAAAAGTGACAGAAACAGTACAGAAAGCTCCCAGGGAGCCTGTTCAGTTTCAAGTGTGCTTGCTACCTACTGGTGGTACTTCCACACGTGGACTGCAAAGAGAATTTGATTTCATGAATGTAAAAAATGCCCCTAGAACTGTATGTGTGTTACTTGGATGTCATAAAAGGTTTTTGGGGGTGGGGAGGGAGGGGAATCTGTAGTCCTACATGGGTTTGGGGTGGGAGATGAGGATGGAGAAACAACACTCAAGCTGCAATTTGTGGGGAGGGGATTTTGCATCCATGGAAAGCTGCCACGCACAAAGATTCTTGCTGATATTGCTTCAGGTCTCTACCATCACACAGGCATCTGCAGGAGCCAGAATAACCCTCAGAACCTGGCAGTCAAAAATGTAACTCAGCACCAAGACTGGTAGGAAAGACCACTTGGTTGTACAGGAAGGGGAATGTGCTGTGGTTTTACATATATTAAAGTAATAATTAACAGAACCCTTCCTTTGCTTTTCACTTTGCCACAAAGTTTTGTACCACTGCTCTTCCTGTTCCTTCTCCCCACCTGTCACATGTCCTTAGATGCCTCTCACCTTGACAGCTGACAGAAGATAAGCCCAGGAGGCCAAGAAGCCCACCAGCATGCTGGCCTGGATCAGCAACAGTGTGATCAGCAGAAGCAGGGCAGTGATTGACCTCCTGTAGCCAGCGCTGATGAAGCCACACCTTAGACTCCAAGAAGATGGAGGCTCCCTTTATGTCCAGGTCCATGGTGATACGGTCTGCCCTAAACCTTCTCAAGGCTGAACAACTCCAGATCTCTCAGCTTATCCTCACATAGCAGACGTCCAGTTCCCCGACCATTGAGACAGCAATGTGCTTTTGTGGTCAGGAGGGTCAATTCCACTCTGGGGTAGATTAGAAGGGCTGTGGTGAGTAGGTCCAGAGATGTTCTCCTGCCTCCCTGCTTTGCCCTGGTGAGGCTGCATCTGGAGTACTGTGTCCAGTTCTGGGGCCTCCAGTTCAAGAGGGACATAGGACTGCTTTGAGAGAGTCCAGTACAGAGCCACAAAGATGTTGAAGGGAATGTTATGAGGGGAGCCTGCGGGAGCTGAGGGTTGGAGAAGAAGAGACTGAGAGACGACTTCACCAATGTTTATAAATACGTAAAGATGAGTGGCAGGAGGCCGGAGCCAGGCTCTGCTGGGTGATGCCCAACGACAGCACAAAGGGCAGTGGTGGAAGCTGAGGCATAGGAAGTTTTATTTAAACATGAGGAGGATTTTTTTCCCTGTAGGGGTGACAGAACAGGATGCCCAGGGGGATTGTGGAGTCTCCCCATCTGGAGATACTCTAATCCCACCTGGATGTGTTCCTGTGTGGCCTGCTCTAGGTGCTTCTGCTCTGGCAGGGGGGGTTGGACTGGATGAGCTTTGGAGGTCCCTTCCAGCCCCTGACATTCTGTGAATATGTGACTCTCCTGGCCCTTCTTTGGAGATGTAGAATACTCAGAACACTAACAGACAAACTGAGCTGGGGCTGGCAGCCTCAGCTCAGGCTGTAAAGGCTGAAGAGCTCCTACAGCACTCAAACAAGGTTAGATAGGGCAAAAGTGAATACTGAAGAGTTGTTGCAGCTGCACTCTTTTATGAGCTGCTCACTTTCATTCTTCCTTATTGGCCATTTTCTCTTCTCTCCCTTTATTTATTTACTTTCGTTGAGCATAAGCTGGTAAAAATCACTGCTATAGTTCTCTCTCCTTCCTCAAGGGGAAACTGTGGTAAAACAGTGACACAGAGAGCTTAGGCTTTATCTCTTCACTTAAACCATACATTGACTGCTCCAGAAAAGGGGAAGGAACAATAAACTGAACCAGTACAGGACGGGAGAGAATCTGCTGGAGAGGGACCTGGGAGTGCTGGTGGGTAGCAGGTTCTGCATGGAACAGCAACGTTCCCTGGTGGGCAAGAAGGCCAATGTATGGTGGTCGTGGAGGCCATTAAGAAGAGTGTGTCCAGCAGATGGAGGGAGGTTATCCTCCCACTCCACTCTGTCCTGGTCAGTCAACACCTGGAATACTGCATCCAGTTCTGAGCTCCCCACTTCAAGAGGGACAGGCATCTGCTGGAGAGAGTCCATGGCAGGACTGCAAGTATGCCAAAGGGCCTGGAGCACTGCCTGATAAAGAGAGGCTTAGAGCCCTGGGGCTGTTGAGTCTGCAGAGGAGAAGGCTGAGAGGGGAGCTGAGCAATGTCTATCAAGAGCTGAGGGTCAGGAAGGAAGGGACAGGGACAGCCTCTGCTCACTTGTGCCCTGCCACAGGACAAAGGGCAAGGAATGGAAACTACAGCACAGGAAGTTGCAGCTCAAGAGGAGGAAGAACTTCTTTGCTGTAAGGGTGAGAGAGCAGTGGCACAGGCTGCCCAGAGAGGTTGTGGAGTCTCCTTGTCTGGAGCCTTTCCAGCCCTGTCTGGATGTGTTCCTGTGCTACCTGTGCTGGATTGCTGGATTCTCTGGTCCTGCTGTGGCAGGGGGGGTTGGACTGGAAGCTCTCCAGAGGTCACTTCTAACTCTAACATCCTGTGCTATCAGTGCCTTGGGAGCTCTGAGCTCGTGTAATTTTTAAGCAGAAATTTAAGCAGATTATTTTAAGCAGCAATTTAAACAGATCTGCGGTTTGCTGCATGTGATGAATCTCTTGATTTGTTCAGGAAGACACAGACATAGCCAAGAACTTTCTTGCAACATTTGGAATGCAAAGTTAACTTCTTTTAATTTTTAAGAGGGCTTGAATTTGTACTGCTTTTTATAGACCTCTGTTGGACCTGTTTGCAGAACCAATCTGTGTGAGCACAGGACAAGGAGTTGCTGGAGCACACACAGAAAAGGGCAATGAAACTAAGGCAGGATTTGGAGAACAGGTCTGGGGAGAAACCGATGAGGGTACTCAGATTGTTTTGTCTGCAGAAGAGGCTGAGAGGAGATCTTCCTGCTTTCTGCAGCTCCCTGAAAGGAGGTTGGAGTAAGATGGGATGTTGGTCTCTTCTTCCAAGCAACTAACGACAGGATGAGAGGAAATGGCCTCAGACAGCAGCAGAGGAGCTGCTGATTGGGGATTGCAAAAAATTTCTTTGCTGCAAGAGTGGTCAGAGATTGGAACAGGCTGCCCAGGGAGGTGAAGGAGTCCACATCCCTGGAGGTGTTCAAGAAACCTGTGGCCATGGCAGTTTCCACCACAGCACAGAAGGTAGGGTAGTGTTGGTTTGGTGATTGGAATGACTAATCTTAGAGGGCTTTTCCAACCTTAATGATTTTAAGATTCTCTCAAACAGCAAAGAAAGCAAATGAAAACTAAAGCAGAGCAAAGAGTAAAAAGGGGAAGTGGAGGGAAAGAAAAAGCTAAAGCCAGTTGCAGTGATTGTAGTTTGTATGACAGGTGTAAAGTAATTCCCTGTGGACCTCTATGGACTAAAGGTGTTCTAAAGTTCATTTAAAAAATGGCTTAGGTTGGCAGGGACCTCACAGATCATCTACTCCAATCTCCCTGCTGTGGACAGACATGCCTCTCAATGAGCTTTGGTTGCTCAGTGCTTCATCTAACCTGGCCTTGAACACTCCTAGGAGGGAGACATCCACAGCTTCCCTGGGCAGCCTATTCCAGAGACTGACCACCCTCCTACTGAAGAACTTCATCAGCTCTGGTCTTACCCTCCTCTGCCTCAGCTTCAAACCATTCCCCTTTAGCCTGTCTCTAGACACCCTCAGGAAAAGTCCTTCTGCAGCCTTCCTGCAGGATTTATTCAAGTATCTGCAACTACCTGAAAGGAGGTTGTAGCCAGGTGGGGTTGGTCTCTTCTGCCAGGCAGACAGGGACAGAACAAGAGGATACAGCCTCAAGATGCAGCAGGGCAGGTTCAGGCTGGATGTTAGGAGGAAGTTCTTCAGAACAAGAGTGATTGGCATTGGAATGGGCTGCCCGAGGAGGTGGTGGAGTCCCCATCCCTGGAGGTGTTTAAAAGGAGGCTGGATGAGGCACTTAGTGCCATGGTTTAGTTAATTAGAAAGTGCTGGATGATAAGCTGGACTCGATAATCTCGAGGGTCTTCTCCAACCCGGTTCATTCTGTGATTCTGTGACCAGAAGGCAACCCCATCTCCCTCAGCCTGTCCTCACAGCAGAGCTGCTCCAGCCTTTGGGTCCTCCTTGTGGCCTCCTCTGGTCTCACTCCAACATCTCTGTGTCCTGCTGGGGACACCAGAACTGGAGGCAAGATTTGAGCTGGGGTCTCACTCAAGACTGGTTTTGCAAAGATTTTTTTTTTCACCACTAAGAGCAACTATTTTTGAAAAGGAAGAAAGGTTTTCACCTGTCTTTAAAGAACTAACCCCTTATTTCTCAGGCTAGGAACCTTGGGTTTGTAGAAGAGGCATGTCTGTGCAGTCAGCTATGAAGTGCATTTTCAAAGTAAGACTTTCCAAATGGCATTTAGCCATCAGCTGCCTTTCTTCAAACGCTGCTGTCAGTGGAACACTGAGATCCTGAGCAACTGTGCTAAGTCTCTGTATGTACCACCTTGGCTCTAAAGAAAACCTCTTTGACTACTGTTCAAAGATGAAAGAAAATACTGAAAAATTGATTATTTGCACAGCACTACCTTGTGAACTTCTTAGTCTCTGTTTGTCTAGGATAATTGAGAAAAAAAACTCAATTACACTCTTCTTACAATCACCTGACCTTGTGGAGAGGTTGCTGCTGGTCTCTTCTCATAGGGCATTAGTGATAGAACAAGAGGGAATGGCCTCAAGCTGCAGCAGGGCAGGTTTAGACTGGACATTAGGATGAATTTCTTTCCAGTAAGAGTGGTCAGGGATTAAAATGTGCTGCCCAAGGAGGTGTTGGAGTCAGCAACCCTGGATGTGTTTAAAGGTGGTTTGGATGTAGTGCTTAATGCTATGGTCTAGGGTGAACCTTGCAGAGCAAGGTTCTGGGTTGGACTTGGTGATGCTGAGGGGCTTTTCCTACCTGAACATTCCTGTGATTGGGTGACCCACAAAGGTCTCTTCCAATGTCAACAGGGGGGTTTGTTCAGGACCAGACTAGATGAGGCCTTGAGCAACCTGTTCTAGTGGGAGGTGTCCCTGCCTATGGCAGGGGGTTGGAACTGGATGAGCTTTGAGGTTCCTTCCAATCTATGATTCCGTGATTGTGTGATTTCAGTTTTTGCTTTCAGTTTTTTTGCTTTCAGTGGGAGAGTTTGACAACGTTATGGAAAAAGTCCAAAGCTCCTGCAGAATGCTCCAACCACTCTGGTTCTATCTTGTCAAAGAATATTAGGAGGAAGTTCTTCCCAGAGAGAGTGATTGGCATTGGAATGGGCTGCCCAGGGAGGTGGTGGAGTCGCCATCCCTGGAGGCATTCAAGAAGAGACTGGATGAGGCACTTAGTGCCATGGTCTAGTGGATTGGCTAGGGCTGGGTGATAGGTTGGACTGTATGAGCTTGGAGGTCTCTTCCAAACTGGTTGATTCTATGATTCCCTCAGATCTTGTGTAGAAGAAATACAATTATCAGCACAAGAACTCATTATAATTTCATGGTGCAGTGAGATAAACTGATTTTAGTGTCATTATCTGCTATTTGCAGCTATCTCAAGACTTCAGACCTAGCCTCGGCTGAGTGACATAATTGGGATCCTGCGTTCTCTACATGAAAATATCTTTCTTTGCATCACCAAAGCTGCAAAAAGTGGGGGAGTAACAGCTGACACCTTTGGGCTCCAAGGGAGAAACAACAGGCTGGGATCTGAGTCGGTGCTTTTTAAGTCGGCTGCTTCCTCCGACACTGCATTAATTTACACAAACCCAAGCTGGATTGAGAGACACAAATCTTTTTTTAACAGGCACCACCCAACCCACTGCTGCTAGAATGTGATCATCCAATTGCAAGGCATTTTCCTTGCAATCACTGCAAGAGACTAACATTGATTGTTCCTGGAAATAAGGGAAGCTGTTATAGCTGTAGGAGAATCGTAGAATCTCTGAGGCTGGAATAGACCTCTGGGATCTTCAGGTCCAGCCTAACAGCACCACAACAACCAGCCCATGGCACTGAGTGCCATAGCCAAGCTGTCCTTAAACATCTCCAGGGATAGCAACTCCACCAGCTCCCTAAGCAGTCCATTCCAGTCTCTAATTCCCCTTACCAGCAGGAAATACTTCCTAACATCCAACCTAACCCTCATCTGGCACAGCTTCAGGCCATGCCCTCTTCTTTTCGCACAAGCTGCCTGGGAGCAGAGCCTGACCTCCACCTGACTGCAACTTCCCTTCACGAAGCTGTAGAAAGTGTTAAGGTCCCCTCTGAGTCTCCTCTTCTGCAGGCTGAACCCTCCTAGCTCCCCCAGCCTCTCTTCATCAGCCTTCCCCTTCAGTCCCTTCCCCCGTCTCATTGCTCTCCTCTGGCTCTGTTCCAGCCCCTCAAGATCTTCCTAAAGATCACAGAATCAGCCATGTTGGAAGAGACCTCCAAGCTCATCCAGTCCAACCTAGCACCCAGTCCTATCCAATCAACCAGACCATGGCACTAAGTGCCTCATCCAGTCTTCTTGAACACCTCCAGGGACGGCAACTCCACCACCTCCCTGAGCAGTCCATTCCAATGGCAAGTCACTCTCTGTGTGAAGAACTTCCTCCTAATATCCACCCTATCCCCCTTTCCATCAGGAAGTTCTTCCTAACATCCAACCTAAACCTCCTCTAGTGCAGCTTCAGGCCATGCCCGCTCCTCCTAGCACATTTGAAGTAGTTAAAACATTTTTAAAAGCCAATGAAATGTTGCTAATGGTATCTTTATTGTTTTATTTCCACTCTATATCATTATAATAGAGAAATTTGAAGCTGAAAATGTGCAGGGCTGGGTTAGGAGATCAGGCCAGATGATCATAAAAACAATGGAATAATCTCCCAAGGGCAGCAGTGGATTCATAGAATCAACCAGGTTGGAAGAGACCTCCAAGATCATCNGTAGACAGCAACTTCTCCAGGCTGCACAACCCCAGCTCCCTCAGCCTCTCCTCATAGGGTTTGTGTTCCAGGCCTTTCACCAGCTTCATTGCACTTCTCTGGACACCTTCCAGCATCTCAACATCTCTCTTCAATTGAGGAGCCCAGAACTGGACACAGGACTCAAGGTGTGGCCTGACCAGTGTTGAGTACAGGGGCAGAATAACCTCCCTTGTCCTACTGGCTATACTGTTCCTGATCCAGGCCAGGATGCCATTGGCTCTCTTGGCCACCTGGGCACACTGCTGGCTCATCTTCAGCCTACTATCCACCAGTGCCCCCAGATTCCTCTATACTGAACACTTTCAAGACTCATCTTGACAGGTTGCTAGGCCAGCTCCTATCACTTATCATCTAGAATGCTTGGACCAAATCTTCCTTGAGATCCCTTTCCAACCTGGCATTCTGCAGTTCTGTGAAAATCTCTTCTGGTCTTAAGCACCTACAAAGACTGATACCTCATGGCAATGGATCTATAAATGTAGCTTAATAAGGAGCAGTTATCAGCTTGGTCCATTTTAAGAATAATTCGTATTACCTTCTCAGCATCATACCCAAATATGGCAAAAATGGGCAACATTTAGGTTGATTATTAGAAGAAACTTCTTCAGTGAAAGGGCTTTCAAAGCCTGGCAGAGGCTGCCCAGGGAGATGGCTGAATGCCCATCCACAAAGATGTTTAAAGGAGGCAGAGATGTGGTGATGAGGGACATGGGTTAGCACCAGCCCAGTTACAGTTAGGGACTGGTTGTGCAGGATAAGGTGCAAGATCAATTTCAGAAGAAACAGTTCCATGATTTTGCCTTGGCTAGTTTTTGTCTATGCCTTTGAAGTTTGATCATGCTCATAAAACAGTTTGGGTTGGGAGGGACCTCCAAAGGTCAACCAGTCCAGCCCCCCTGCACTGAGGTTACTCAGAGCCTCATCAAGCCTGACCCTGAATATCTCCAGTGATCATCACACACAGACTTGGACAGGGTCAGAGTTGAGCAGGAAGAAACTGAATCAAATTCAACAAGGGCAAGGGGACAGTTTGGCATCTCGGAAAGAACAACGCCAGGGAGCAGGATAGGTTGGGGACTGACCTGCTGGAAGACAGAGAAGGGAAAAAGGATTTGGGGGTCCTAGATGATGACAGGTTGGCCATGAGCCAGCAATGTGCTCTGGTGGCTGGGAGGGCCAATGCCATTCTGAGGTGGATTAGAAGGGCTGTGGTTAGTAGCTTGAGAGAGGTTCTCCTGCTCCTCTACTCTGCCCTGCTGAAGTCACATCTGGAGTATTGTGTCCAGTTCTGGGCCCACCAGTTCAAGAGGCGCACAGAACTGCTTGAGACAGTCCAGTACAGAGCCATAAAGATGCTGAAGGGTATGGAACATCTTTGTTACAAGGAGAGCCTGAGGGAGCTGGGGCTGTGCTGCTGGGAGAGGAGCCTGAGGAGTGACCTCAGTCATGGTGATAAAGATGTGCAGGGTGAGTGGCCAGAGGCTGGAGACAGGCTCTGCTGGGCGATGCCCAATGACAGCACAAGGGGCAGTGGTGGAAGCTGAGGCATAAGAAATTCCATGGAAAAATGAGGAGGATTTTTTTCCCTGTGAGGGTGACATCTGGAGATATTTAAACCCCACCTGGATGTGTTCCTGTGTGGCCTGCTCTAGGTGCTCCTGCTCTGGCAGGAGGAGTTAGACTAGATGAGCTTTGGAGGTCCTTTCTAGCCCCTAACCTTCTGTGAGTATGTGATCATCACTGGGCTGGCATTCCGACTTTGTCTAGCTTATGCTTATGGAAGTAGTTGGTTCTACTTGGTGTGGCAGTGTCCTAAGCCATCTGCATGACCCTGCAGACAGGACTGCCAGAACAGCCCCATATGTTACAGCAGCAGTTCTCAATCTCTTCACATCAAGGTTCAAGCATGCATCACAGCTCAGGAGTATGGAAGAGCTGCTACATCCTGAACACCCTGATCCAGTGTGACTGCCAAAGTAATTAACTCCTTGGAGCAGATATTCATGGAAAGAACAAGCTAAGAGTAATTACATTAACACAGAATAGTTTGGGTTAGAGGGGACCTCCACAGGTCATCCAGTCCAACTCCCTCTGCAGTCAGTAGGGACATCCTCCACTAGATCAGGTTGCCCAGAGCCTCACTTCAAATACCTCCAGGGATGGGGACCCAACCACCCCCCCAGGCAGCCTGTTCCAGTGACTAAGAGTATGAGACCTTGAAGAACAGCTGTGTCAGGCTGGAGAACTGAGATGGACATCAGAATAGAAGATGGTTATGGGTTTGGACTCATAGAACTGTAGAATTCTAACTGAAATTTTATGGTTGGAAAATACCTGTAAAACCATCAAGTCCAATAGTCAACTCAACACCACCAAGGCCATTAAACCATGTCCCACAGTGCCATGTCCACAGGTTTCTTGAACCCCTACAGAGATAGTGACTCCACCAACTCCCATGGCAGCTTATGCCAATCCCTGACCACTCTTGCAGCAAAGAATTTTTTCCTAAGCTCTAACCCTTTCCTGGCACAACTTCAGGTCATTTCCTCTCTTTCTATCACTTGATACTAGGGAGAGGAGAACAATCTAACCTCACCTCACTCCAACCTCCTTTCAGGGAGCTGAACAACGAAGCCTCTCTTCAACCTCCTCCTCTCCAGACTAAACAACCTCAGTTCCCCCAGTCACTCCTCAAAACCCCTGGTTTTGGGCCAGCTTTGTTGCCCTTACATATACCAGATAAATATCCTGGATGTCTTATAAGTAGCAGATAAAAGTGAAGCTCTGTATTTCATTATTTTTGCATTTTTAGTGGGGTTGGAAAGGGATCAACAGAGCAGGACAGAGAATCCAGAGCAGGTGGCACAGGAACACATGCAGACAGGACTGGAAAGGCTCCAGAGAAGGAGACTCCACAACTTCTCTAGGTAGCCTGTGCCACTGCTCTCTCACCCTTGCAGCAAAGAAGTTCTTCCTCATCTTCAGGTGCAACTTCCCATGCTGCAGTTTCCATCCCTTACCCCTTGTCCTAGGGCAGGGAGCTACAGGAAAGCTGGGAAAGGACTTTTTAGGGTGTCAGGTAGTGACAGGACTGGAGGGAATGGATTCAAGCTAGAGGGGGCCAGATTGAGATTAGACTTTAGGAAGAAGTTCTCCAGCATGAGGGAGGTGAGAGACCAGTACAGGTTGCCCAGGGAGGAGGTGGAAGCCTCCTCCCTGGATGTTTTGAAGGCCAGGCTGGATGTGGCTCTGGGCAAGCTGATCTAGTGTGATGTGTCTCTGCCCATGGCCGGGGAGTTGGAATTGGATGATCCTTGAGATCCCTTCCAGTCCCGACAATTCTGTGATTCTGTGAAATATTCCCTTTTTCAAACAAGACTCAGAAGATGCAAAGTACAAAATGAACCAAGATATCATCTATAAAATTACACAGGGGAAAAACAAACCAAGCCTAATAGAAGCAAACAAGAGGGTGGTTTGGCTTTTTTTTCCCCTTATTTTTAAATCACAAAACATAGAAGCTTTCAACTTGTACAAAGCTCTGTGTTTATTTTGTCAATATGGAAATAAACAAAGCCTGACTAGACTGGAATTAAAAAAGATGCTTTCTCAAATAGTGGTGAATAGACCTAGGATGCTGTTGGCTTCAGAAAATGTTGGGTTTGCAAATAACTTCCTCGAGCCCTCACAGTATTTCTCCACCAAGGTGAAATGAAAATCAAGAGTACAGTTTCTGTCTAATCCAAAGTTCTTGTTAGTTTAGATGTGCCTTGCTCCTTCTCTTTTTTGTGGGCTAATTTTGCCATAATATCTTGGCAATTAATTCAGTCCCTGCATTCATACTTCCATAATCCTAGAATGACAGAATAGAATCAACCAGGTTGGAAGAGACCTCCAAGATCATCCAGTCCAACCTAGCACCCAGCCCTATCCAGCCAACTAGACCATAGCACTAAGTGCCTCAGCCAGGCTTTTCTTGAACACCTCCAGGGACGGTGACTCCACCACCTCCCTGGGCAGCCCATTTCAATGCCAATCACTCTCTCTGGCAAGAACTTCCTCCTAACATCCAGCCTAGACCTCCCTTGGCACAGCTTGAGACTGCGTCCCCTTGTTCTGTTGCTGGTTGCCTGGCAGAAGAGGCCTGGAAGAGGAAAGTTTTCTTCCCTTCCTCTGCCCCTAGCCCTCAGCTTTGACGCTGTCTGCCACAGCAAACTCCTGGCCAAGCTGGCAGCCCATAGCTTGGACAGAGGCACTCTCAAGGAGTTCTATGACCCTTTTGAACTGGGGGACTAGAACTGGCCACAGTATTCCAGATGTGGACTCAGCAGGACAGAGTAGCGGGGCAAGAGAATGTATTGACCACAGCCCTTCTAATGCATCCTAGAATGGCACTGGCCATCCTGGCTGCCAGAGCACAATGTTCAAGAGCAAGCCTGGCTGCTTCTGACTAACCAAAGATCACTGAAACCTAATTCAGCATCTTGGATCAACATAATTGTTTCAGTTGTATAAGAGCTTTAAGATTATTGAGGTCAACCATCAAGCCAACACTACAACAGCACTTAAACCATGTCCCAAAGCATCATTTCTACAAGAGCATCATCCACAGTGACTCCCTGGGCAGCCTCTTCCAATCTCTGACCTCTCTTTCAGGAAAGAAATAGTTCCTAAAGTCTAATGTGATCTTCAATCACATCCTGTGAGTCTGTGATCCACAACCTCCCTGGGCAGCCTGCGCCAGTGTCTCACCACCCATTCCTCCTCATCCTCTCATTACAAGACCTTGTCAGTAGTGCCTCCCCAGCCCTCCTGTAGCCCCCTTCAGATACTGGAAGGCCACTCCAAAGTCTCCTGGAAGCCTTCTCTTCTCCAGACTGCAGAGCCCAAACTCTCTCAGCCTGTCCTCATAGCAGAGCTGCTACAGCCCTCTGAATTTAAAGGAAGTTATTCCAGCTGCAAATGATTGCATACATACATTAAAAGCGTAGCATCTAAATGCAGCTGTTGGAAGGATGTGCTTTGTTTCCTTTTTAACATCCCCATCCAAGGATAAAAGGAGAATTCCTTTTCACAACTGAAACTGGATTAACCTTCTACCCTTTGTCTGTCCAACCAGACTTCTGTATCAGAGAGGAGGGTTGCTAAACTGAAGCAATCTTGTGAGTCACTTCACAGTTGAACAGCTAAAGGAGGAACAAGGATAATGTTGCTGAACAAATAATTTTCCACTCTAAGGCACAGCAGAGTTTAGTGGTATTAAAGGATACTCAGTCACCTCATGGCCAGAAAGGGAAATTATGTAAGCTGCATTAACAAAAAACAAAAAAAAAAAAAAAGAAAAAGATTTATCTACTGGACCAAAAATTAATGTGATAGTCCCTAAGTTCATAAAATGCAGCCAAGTTGTTTCCAAAGATTGCAGTAAGTGCTGAGCAAGAGTTTTATATGGCTGAGCTTTAGCAGTACTGCCACAAAAACACAGATACAGAAATAAATACAAACTGCAGCAGAGAAATGCACAAAAGACCCACAAACAAAAGTCACTCCTAACCATTAACAGTCTCCACCACGCCCTGCACTAGAGGCAAAAGTGAACTTAGGCAGAGGATTTCCTCCCAGTTTCATGCAGAGTTGAACTGGAGAGTGTTTGGCAGACCATATTTTCCTACCAATAACTGTCCTTGCAGTAAGGTGTCAGAAAATTAAGCCAATATTTTAACATTCTCCATTTTCTTCTATATCTACCCCATTTCCCTAAATCCAAATTCTTAGATTAGGCAGCTTACATCTTACATCATTTTGGAGCTCCTGTGACAGCAATGATCTGGAAGTGCTGGAAGGTGTCCAGAGAAGGGCCACGAGGATGAGCAGAGGGCTGGAGCCTCCGGAGGGATGGATCAAGCCCAACATTTCAAAGTCTGCTAAATTCCACAGTGCTTTATGATCCTGAGAATGATTCCCTGAGGTATCTCACACCTGTGTGAAATACACCTCCATCTACATATTACATCTCTGAATGTCTCTCCCTAACTTTGTATCATGGTATTCTTCTGGTCATTTTTCCACAGTTCAGCCCTGTTGGCTTTCCTTTACATCCTAGGAAATGTAGTTTGTTTTATTTTACTATCTTGATCCACAGTTTCTCTGTTCAGCAGTGAAGAAGGTGACACAGAATTGTCAGGGTTGGAAGGGACCTCAAAGATCATCCAGTTCCACCTCCCCTCACATGGGCAGGGACACCTCACACTAGATCAGCTTGCCCAGAGCCACACCCAGCCTGCCCCTAAAAAAATCCAGGGAGGAGGCTTCCACCACCTCCCTGGGCAACCTCTGCCAGTCTCTCACCACCCTCATGCTGAAGAACTTCTTCCTAATGTCTAATCTCAATCTGCCCTCCTCTAGATTGGACCCATCCCACCAGTCCTATCACCATCCGACACCCTAAAAAGTCTCTCCCCAGCTTTCTTGCAGCACCCCCTCCAATACTGAAAGGCCACAAGAAGGCCTCCTTGGAGCCTTCTCTTCTCCAGAGTGAATAATCCCAACTCTCTCAGCCTGTCTCTATAGCAGAGGACACATCTCATGTAAATGCAGTTTAGCTTACATTAAGGCATTTTTTGATTTTCATGGAATCACAGAATGTCAGAGGCTGGAAAGGACCTCCAAAGATCATCTGGTCCAGCCCCACTGGCAGAGCAGGAGCACCTACAGTAGATCATACAGGAACACATCCAGATGGTTCTTGAATATCTCCAGAGAAGGAGACTCCACAACCTCCCTGGGCAGCTGGTTCCAACACTCTGTCACCCTCACAGTGAAAAAAATTCTTCCTCAGGTTCCCATGGAACCACCTGTGCCTTTTTTTTTTTTTAAATAAAAATACCAGAATTGTAGTCTGAATAAACAAACAAAAAACCACAAACCACCCACCCACGACTTTTGGATTTCATTTCTATTCCCAAACCATAACAACAGCTGACTGATGGACTGGAATGAGGCACCACAATAGCAGGTTTTCATATGGAAGCAGTCATTGCCAGGGAATATCAATGTCTTGCTAACTACAGGAATCCTGTAAATAGTCTGCATGGAACAACTGTTGTGTGTTAAAATTAGCAGAGTTGCAAATTTCACGTTCAGCCAGAGAGGGCTGCTTGCTCTGATTTCCTTCTTGAGGGGGGATTGTTTCCTTCAGACCTCAGTAACAACCAACAGCTTGTTCTGGACTGGCCATGTTTTACTTCTACTCTGCCTTGACAAGCAACTCTTTGACACACAAGAGAAATCAGAATCTCTATTTTTAAAGCCAGATAGGAACATACATAAATACAGATTAGGAGTAGTCCTGCTGGAAAGCAGCTCCAAAGAGAAAGATGAGTCCCAGTGGAGTTATCCATGGGACAGCAACGTGGCCCAAGAAGGCCAATGGCATCCTAGGAGGCATCAGGAAAAGTGTGTTCAGCAGGGCTAAGGAGGTTCTTCTCCACCTCTGCTCTGTCCTGCTGAGACCATACCTGCAACACTGTGCCCAGTTTTGGGCTCCCCAATTCAGGAGAGACAGGAATCTGCTGGAGAGAGTCCAGCAGAGAGCCACGAGGATGACTGGGGGACTCGAGCATCTCCCCTGTGGGGAGAGACTGAGAGCCCTGTGGCTGGTTAGTCTGGACAAGAGAAGGCTGAGAGGGGATGTGAGCAATGCCTAGCAAGAGCTGAGGCGTGGAGGTCAAGTGGAGGGGGCCAAGCTCTTTTGGGTGGTGCACAGCAATAAGGCAAGGAGCAATGGATACAAACTAGAACAGAGAAGGTTTCAGCTCAGCATGAGGAGAAATCTCTCTAGAGCAGGGGTGCCAGAGCCCTGGAGCAAGCTGCCCAGAGAGGTTGTGGAGTCTCCTCTGAAGTCTTTCAAAGCCATTCTGGATGTGTTCCTGTATAGCCTGCCCTGGGTGATCCTGCTTTAGCAGGGGGATTGGACTGGATGATCTTTGGAGGTCATTCTCAACCCCTAACAGTCTGTGATACTCTGCTCTCTCTGCTGTCATCCATAACTGCCAGTACTAGAAGAGCTCTTCAGTCTGAGAAGAGCTTTAGGGGTGTGCCTGTGAAGCTGAAGGCTGCTAAGTCACATCCCTAAAACCCTTCCTTCACATAAAGGGATATATGCAAATTCCCTTTCTAGCTAAAGGTGGAAGACCACAAAATATCAGCTCCAGCTTTTTTAGGTGATAAATGCAACAGATAGCTTAGTACAAAGAAACAAGCAAACCCTACAAGCAACATGCTCTCTCAGGTTTTGTTCACAGAATCACAGAAACATTCAGGTAGGAAAAGCCTCTCAGGATCACCAACTCCAACCCAGAACCCTACTCTACAAGGTTCACCTTCAACCATAACCACAAGCACCACATCCAAATCACCTTTAAACACACACAGGATTGGTGACTCCACCATATCTCTGGGCAGCACATTCCAATCCCTGACCACTCTTGCTGGGAAAAAAAATCTTCCTAAAGTCCAGTCCAAACCTGCCCTGCTGCAGCTTGAAGCCATTCCCTCTTGTTCTATCACTAATACCCTGTGAGAAGAGACCACCACCAACCCGTCCACAGGGTCATTTCAGGTAGCTGCAGACAGCCATGAGGTCTGCCCTCAGCCTTCTCTGTTTCACACTAACCAGCCCCAGCTCCCTCAGTCACTCCTCATCAGATTTATTCTCCAGGCCTTTCTCAGCTTCGTTGCCCTCTTCTGCATTCTCTCCAGCACCTCCACATCCCTCTTGTAATGAGGTGCCCAAAACTGAACACAACACCTAACGTGTGGCCTCACCAGAGCAGATTCCAAGGTAATAATCACCTCCCTGCTCCTGCTGGACACCCCATTTCTGATTCCAGCCAGGATGACACTGGCTTTCCTACTCATCGCTGAATGTCCTCAGTATTGAAGGACTTAGAGTTAAGGATTGACCTTCACCACATTAAAGGACTTCATGCATTTTTTCTTTGGAGAAAGAAAAAAAAGTTAGATAATTTTCTATTTCTTCTCTTATGTTTACATCATGTCACATAGATCTCTTAGAATCTTTTGAAAGTGCTACCAGCATCTACCATAAGAAAGCAGGAAATAAGAAAGCTTCTCAGGTGTGATGGCTATAAGAGATCTTTCAAACATGCTGATTCCCAGCTAATATGGCAGAGAGCAGAAGCATTGCATTCATGCTCAGGTACTGCCTCTAAAGAGCCCAGGCATTTCACCTGGCTATTAGAGTAACCAGATTCTTTGGATATCAAAAGAAGCTTCTTCAAAGGTTCTCAAAGACTAGGACAGGGTCCCCAGATATCAGGAGTGTATCTTTATGAATCTTGCTTATGTGTACTTGTGCAACCACCACGCAAAACCTTAATTTGGAGAACAGGCCTTGTGAGGAGTGGCTGAGGGAGCTGAGGTTGTTTAGCCTGAGGAAAAAGAGACTAAGGGGAGACATTCTCACTCTATACAACTCCCTGAGAGGACGCTGGAGTGAGGTGGGAGTTGATGAAGGAATCACAGAATCACAAAAGGTTAGGGGGGTTGGAAGGGACCTCCAAAGCTCACCCAGTCCGGAGCAGAAGCACCTAGAGCAGGTCACAGAAACACATCCAGGTGGGATTTATATATCTCCAGAGAGGGAGCCACCACAACCCCTCTGGGTAGCCTGTTCCAGGGTATTATCACTCTCCTAATGGCTCCTTTTCCAAGTGAAAACAAGGATTCCTTCTCACATCTGCTAGGAGCACAGGCTGAGGGAGCTGGGGGTGTGCAGCCTGGAAAAGAGAAGGCTCCAAGGAGACCTAGGAGCAGCCTGACAGGACCTGAAGGGGGCTACAAGAAGGCTGCAGAGAGACTGTTTGCAAAGGCCTGCAGGGACAGGGCGAGGGCAACGTCTTCAAACTAGAGCAGAGCAGATGGGAGATTGGATGTGAGGTACAAGTTCTGCACCATGAGGGTGTTGCAACACTAGAACAGGTTGCCCAGGAAGGTGGTCGGGTCCCGATCCCTGGAGATGAGGCTCAACAGGGCTCTGGGCAACCTGATCTAATTGAGGATATCCCTGCTGAGTGCAGGGCGGTTTGGACTGGATGAGCTTCGGAGGTCCCTTCCAACCCTCTTGGGAGAGAAAAGTGTAGTCCTTTCAGGGTCATGAATAAAAACCAGCATGAGAAATCAATCACTCAGTCCCTCAATGAAGAACTCTGTGCCTCCTTGAAGTGAAAAAAAGTTTTGTTGTGAGAAGCTGAACAAATTTTACCATAAGTTTGCAACAGTACTTCAGTGGTAGAAAACTAAGCAGGAAAGAAAAGAAAATGGTAAAGACCAATCTGAAATTGTGCTTTAAATAGACAGCATCAGCACTTGCAGTGAATATGAAAAAGGCAATAACTGGATGTATTCTGCTTCAACTAACTGTGGAGGAGGGTGTTTGAGCATTGAAAAAAATAAGATTGAAACAAAGTTGGTGAAGTTGAGACTCGTTAATACCCCACTTTGCCAATAGGTATCTAGGTTTAGGCTAGAGCAGCTTATCTGCAGCAGATGGTTCTGTACGGTGCTACATGTAAAAAAACAAATCACAGAATGGTTCGGCTTGGAAGGGACCTTAAAGATCATAGAATGGTTTATGCTGGAAGGGTCCTCAAAGCTCAGCCAGTTCCAACCCCCTGTCATAGGCAGGGACACCTCCCACTAGAACAGGTGGCTCAAGGCCTCATCCAACCTGACCTTGAACACCTCCAGGGAGGGAGCAGCCACAACCTCCCTGGGCAACCTGTGCCAGTGTCTCACCACCCTCACTGCAAACAACTTCTTCCTAACATCCATTTTCAATCTCCCCTCTGCCAATTTAAACCCATTCCTCCTCATCCTCTCATTAAAAGACCTTGCAGAGCAGTTTCTCTCATTTTGATTACAAATTAAATACACCACCTCAGTAAGATGCTGGCTGTCTCACTACTGATCCTTAATATTGCTATTCATGATCTTCAAAGGGCTTTTCAACCAAAACCATTCTATGAGTTTATTTTTATTTTATTATTTGTGTGTTTGTTTTTCTAGTCTAAATTATTTTTTCTATGATATTTTAAACATGGATGCAGGTATAAAAAGTTTCTTTTAGCTTGGGTCACAAAGTTTTGTTAAAGAGTTGGGATGTTTAAAGTTTTTTAAGGCAGTTTCTGTCTTCCTATTCCTACTTCATTCTTGACCTGGAATGTTATAACTCTTTGTACAGCAGCAGCGGTATGACTGGTGGCATTATTATTTTTTTTTGGCATTACTTTTCCCCTGTGGTCACAATTAAAAACATTAGAGCTGAAATTTAAGGAAGGAGAAGATTAAAGGAACCCTGATGTTGGTTATCTGATGCTTGCACACAGCTGAATTTTCAAAGGTGCAGCCATGAGGATAAGAATTATGCTAATAAGTGGGTCAAAAGGAAAAGTAAATTCTTGTGCTAAAACATTTCAGTAGTCCAAACACAGGAATGAAAAGTAGTCTGGTGCAAAATTTGGATCTTTGAAGGTGGCAGAACATTAGAACAGGCTGCCCAGAGAGGTTGTGCAGTCTCCTCTGGAGGCATTACAAAGCCATCTGGACATGCTCCAAGGTGATTTGCTCTGGGTAATCCTGCTCTAGCAGGGGAGTTGGACTGGATGATCTTCAGAAGTCACTTCCAACACCCATTACTCTGAAATTGTGTGATCTGAGACTAGGTCTCCCCTGAACCCCACTGAGGAGGAAATGCAACAAGTGTGATGTGCCCCAGACTGGGGCAGATGGAAGGTATTGTATAGACCAGAAATGGACATTCTCCTTCCCTGTGGAACATCTCCCTTCTGAGGAGAGGCTGCAGGAGCAGGGTCCCTTCAGCTTGGAGCAGAGGAGCCTGAGGGGTGATTCGCTGAGGTCCCTTCCAACCCAGCCCACTCTGTGTGATTCTGTCATATGTGAAATGTATAAAATGAGAACATTTTGGGACAGCTGAAACAATTCATTGCCTGAAAAACAAATCACTTCAGTAATGTTCCTGTTGTGTCTACCTACGCAGTGAGAGTTAGTAACAGCTTGTTAAATCTATTTCAACTTTTATCCTCCTGAAAGTATCTAATGTGCTTCCCATTTTGCATGTGTGTTTTGGTGCAGGTGGCTATAAAACAATTAAATTGAAGATGGATTTCTAGCTTGTTCAGAGCAGAGAAGCATTTTGGTTGAAAAAGGCCTTTTAGATAAGAATCCAATTACTACAGAATCACAGAACGTCAGAGGCTGGAAGGGACCTCCAAAGCTCATCCAGTCCAACCCCCTGTCACAACAGGAGCACCTAGAGCAGTTCACACAGGAACACATCCAGGCAGGACTTGAGTATACCCAGAAAGGGAAACTCCCACTCCTCCCCTGGGCAGCCTATTCCATATAACTCTGCCAAGGCTGAGGCTAAACCATGTCCCCCAGCACCACACCTCTGCCTCTCTGAAACACTTGCAGGGATGAGAATTCAACCACCTCTCTGGGCTTAGAAAACCCTTTCACTGAAGAGCTTTCTTCTAACATCCAACCTCAACATCCACATATCAACTTGCAGCCTCCTGTTGTGTCACCTTTTACTAGGGAAAAGAGGCCACCTCCCACCTCACTCCAACCTCCTCCAGGGCATTGTAGAGAGCGAGGAAGCCTCCCCTTAGCCTCCTTTTCTTGAGGCTAAACAACCCCAGCTCCCTCAGCCAATTCTCACAAGGCCTGTTCTCCAAATTAAGGTTTTGTGTGGTGGTTGCACAAGTACACATAGGCAAGATTCATAAAGATGCACTCCTGGTCCTGTTCCACAGTCCAGCATTTAACAGGATCACAGAATGCATTGAGCTGGAAGGGACTCTGGACAGCCATCTTGTCCTGCAGTGAGCAGGGACAGGCTGAGAAAGTTGGGGTTGTTCAATCTGGAGAGGAAAGGCTTCCAGGTGACCTTACTGTGGCCTTCCAGTATCTGAAGGGGGCTACAAGAAAGATGGGGAGGGATTTTTTAGGCTGTCATAGGACTCAGGGGAATAGAACAAAGTTAGAAATGAGTAGATTCAGACTGGATGTTAGGAAGAAGTTCTTCAGCATGAGGGTGGCGAGAGACTGAACCAGGTTGCACAGGAAGGTGGTGGAAGCCTCACCCCTGGAGGNCGCATTGAGCTGGAAGGGACTCTGGACGGCCATCTTGTCCTGCAGTGAGAGGCTGAGAAAGTTGGGGTTGTTCAATCTGGAGAGGAAAGGCTTCCAGGTGACCTTACTGTGGCCTTCCAGTATCTGAAGGGGGCTACAAGAAAGATGGGGAGGGATTTTTTAGGCTGTCATAGGACTCAGGGGAATAGAACAAAGTTAGAAATGAGTAGATTCAGACTGGATGTTAGGAAGAAGTTCTTCAGCATGAGGGTGGCGAGAGACTGAACCAGGTTGCACAGGAAGGTGGTGGAAGCCTCACCCCTGGAGGTCTTTAAGGCCAGGCCACATCCATGTGGCTCTGGGCAAGGTGATCTAGTGTGAGGTGTCCCTGCCCATGTGGGCTTGGAACTGGATGACCCTCTTCCAGTCCTCACAATTCTGTGATTCTGTGATATCTGCATGCAAGATGTAACATTGGAACTCACAGGCAATTGCCACAATTTAAAGTAATCCATGGCCTGCTCTTATTTGCAGGGAATAATAAACCAACAGTTGGCTAGTGTGAAGCTCAGAAGAATCCAAGAGTGGCTAACACCACCCTGACTGCCTCCAGAGCCTTAAAATAACCACATGTTGACATTTCCACAAAGTACATGAAGAGAGGGAGACTGAAAGAAAACAAAACAATGTGGATGAAAGTTTAGCCATACCAGCAATGAAATACACTTAGAAGCATATGAGAACAAAAATAATCTGATGTTTGATCTTGTGGCTTTCATTCAGCTGTTCCATTATCATGTTTGGATATTCATAGGGCCACACACTGCAAAAGAAACCATTATGAAATCTAATAGCTGAAGGAGAAAAGTGTTCTCACCTTTCTATTCTCCTTCTCCACCTCTGCTTTCCCATCTAACAGAATCATTGTGTGGGAAAGGGCCTCTAGAGGTCATCAAGCCCAACCTCAATATCCAATTAAGTCAGGTAGCTAAGAGCACCACCAAGCATGATCTTGAACATCTCTAGGGATGAGGTCTTCACCACCTTCCTCAGCAACCTGTTCCAGTGTCCTACTACCCTCACAGTCAAGAGCTTTTTCCCAATGTCCAGTCTAAATCTATCCTTCTCTGGCTCCAAACCATTGTCCCTTGTCCTACCACTACAGGTCCTTACAAAAGGTTCCTTCTCAGCTTTCCAGTAGGACCCCTTGAGATACTCAAAGGCCACTATTAGGTTCCCCCAGAGCCTTCTCTTCTCCAGGCTGAAGAACCCCAACTTTCTCAGCTTGTCTTGTAGGAGAGATGCTCCAGGCCTTTGATCATCCCTCCTGGCCCTCCTCTGAACCCATTCCAGCAGGTCCATGCCTCTCCTGTGTTGAGGCCCTCATAGGACACAACAGCCTTGGTGAGGCCTCACCAAAGCAGAGGGGCAGGATCACCTCTCTCCATCTGCCAGACACATTTCTTTTGAATCACAGAATCAGAGAGTTAACCAGGTTGGGAAAGACTTCTGAGATCATCCAATCCAACCTAACACCTTCTAATTACCTAACCCCTGGCACCAACTGCCTCATCCAGCCTCCTCTTAAGCGCCTCCAGGGGCAGTGACTCCACCACCTCCCCAGGCAGCCCATTCCAATGCCAATCACTCTTGCTCTGAAGAACTTCTTCCCAACATCCAGCCTAAACCTGCCTGTTCTGCATTATGCACAGCTAATAACCAATATATATTTTGATATCCAGGCAAAGATAGGTAATAACTATGAAAACTGCCAACACTAAATCTCGCCAGAAAACTTACTCACAACCTTCAAAACGCAGGGTTTGGACACTTACAGAGGGAACGGGCAAAACTAGGACACGGTAAGAAATACCTAGCAAACGCAAACCTTAAACGTAGACCTGGAAAGAGGTTCTTAGTTTCAGTTATACCTCCTGCCCACCACGGGCCTTGAGAGCCTCCTTTGTGCTAAGGCAGAAAGGCAAACCAGAATCTAGTTACGGAATCTCTTAGAGAGAGGCTCTGAATATTTACTCACAAAATAGTATCAGACCATACCTAAAGCTTGAAGGGAATTCTGTCGGTGTCTTGAAAGTAGTTGCAGGCAAAGCAGAGCGTAATGTAGCAGGGCAGAGCAGGCAAAGCAGCAGTAAGAGGGAAAGCAGCCTGAGGCAGAAGCCTCCTCCCGCTCTGCCTGTGTGTAATGGCCGCCTCGGCCACAGGCGCTGGCCAATCGGAAGGGCGCGTTGCCTTTCTGACCATATAAGGTAAAGCCAGGAGCCTGCTTGCCCTTATCTGGGAGGAACAAGTCCGGGCAAGTCCTGGCCCCTCCAGGTGGGCGGCTCCAGCCCTTTTGTCTTCTCTCTGCCTTCTGCTTCCCCCTTCCCCCCAGCAGAGGGAAGGGAACCACGGGATCACGTCTGGGCAAGCCAGGACGCCTATCTTCCACGACACTGCCCTGCTGCAGCTTGAGGCTGTGTCCTCTTCTTCTGTCCCTGGCTGCCTGGCAGAAGAGACCAACTCCACCTGGCCACAACCTCCCTTCAGGTAGTTGTAGACAGCAATGAGGTCTGCCCTGAGCCTCCTCCGGGCTGCACACCCCCAGCTCCCTCAGCCTCTCCTCGCAGGGCTGTGCTCCAGGCCTCTCACCAGCCTTGGTGCCCTTCTCTGGGCACGGCCAAGCACCTCAACACTGTTCTTAAACTGAGGGGCCCAGAACTGGATACAGGACTCAAGGTGTGGCCTAGCCAGTGCCAGTACTGGGGCAGAAAGGCCCCTCGATTTAAGAACGATGTTGAGGTGCTGGAATTGGACACAGTCCTCTAGATGTGGCCTGATCAGTGCTGAGTATAGAGGCAGAAGGACCTCCCTGGTCCTGCTGGCCTCACTATTTTGTTGCAGCCCTGGATGCCATCAGCCTTCTGGTCAGCAAGTGCACAATTTTGGCTTGTGTACAGCTTCTCATTCACCAGTACTCCCAACTCTTTTTCTACCGGGCTGGTTTCAATCTCCTCATCCTCCAGCCTGTATTGACAATGAAGATGTTCTTCACCAAATGCAGGACCTTGCATTTGGTATTGTTGAACCTCTGCTCTGACAGAACCCTGGAACAGGCAGCCCAAGGAGGTTGTGGAGTTTCCCTGTCCAGAGATATTCAAACCCCACCTGGATGTGTTCCTGTGTAACCTGCTCTAGGTGCTCCTGTTCTGGCAGGGGGGTTGGACTGGATGAGCTTTGGAGGTCCCTTCCAGCCCCTGACATTCTAGGATTCTATGAGGTTCAGCTGGGACAGCTTCTACAGCTTGTCCAGTTGCCTTTGGAGCGCTCATGAAGTTTTAAACTGTGCAACCTTTCCTCCTGTATCACCTCCTAATTAAAGACCCAGTAAAGGAGCAAATAATTCACCCTGGTTTATTTTTAGAGACTTATGATGGAAGCCTGTACTTCTGCTGGTGATGGAGCCTCTGTAGATAAAGACATCAATTTCTAAGGCTGTCAACACTTTCCCTGAGTGCTAAATTCATTTTTAGAGCACTGTTAAATTATGAAATTCTCATTTAAAAAGGCAATATGCTTCCTGTGTTTGGGATAATTATTGTAACTGTCTCCTTTTTCTTCTTCCACCTAGACCAGCATGAATAAATGTGACTCTAAGCCTTTGATAAAAGGGTGAAGCCCCAGGAGAGTGCTTTATTGTCCAGGAGTAATTAAGTAGTTTATCCTGCATTATCAACTGCAATGTGAGGATACAGAGTCAGGACTAATGACAAATTACACTCTCAACACTGACTGGTGCTGCTTCTTCCATCATAGCAGGAATAATTACTCATCTTGAGGGGAATAAGAAGAGGTGAAAAGAGAGTAGGGGTTTAAAATAAATGTAGTCCACAGACACAGAAGACATGTTAAGAAGGGAGAGCTGGAATTCACCTGCTCAAAGAAGGTTCTGCCTCTCTTCATAGCTGGCACTCAGGAAGTTGTTTGCAGTGAGGGTGGTGAGACACTGGCAAAGTTTGCCCAGGGAGGTTGTGGCTGCTCCCTCCCTGGAGGTGTTCAAGACCAGGTTGGATGAGGCCTTGAGCAAACTGTTCTAGTGGGAGGTGTCCCTGCCTATGGCAGAGAGTTGGAACTAGATGAGCATTGAGGTCCCTTCCAACCTAAACCATTCTATGATTCTATGAAAAATACTCAGGAGCTCTTCTGAAACATAGAATCATAAAATGGTTTAGGTTGGAAAGGATCTTAAAAGATCATCATGGGCAGCAAAACTTCCCACTGGAACAGGTTGCACAAGGTCTCATCCAACCTGGCCTTGGAACACCTCTATGGAAGGGACATCCACATCCTCCCTAGGCAGCTTGTTCCAGTGTCTCACCACCCTCACTTCAAAGAATTTCTTTCTAATACCCAGCCTAAATCTACTGTCTTTAAGCTTCCATCCATCCCCTCTCCAACACTACATCCAACACTGCTGAGATCCAGCTGATGACTGCCAGGACCATGAGGCCATCCTCAATCATACACAGAATCCAATTGCACAGAATCACAGAATTAACCAAGTTGGAAAAGACCTCTGAGATCATCAGGTCCAACCTTTCACCTGACACCTACTAATTAAATAAACCATGGCACTAAGTGCCTCATCCAGCCTCCTCTTAAACACTTCCAGGGACGGGGACTCCACCACCTCCCTGGGCAGCTCATTCCAATGCCAATCACTCTTGCTCTGAAGAACTTCTTCCTAACATCCAGACTGAACCTGCCCTGATCCAGTTTGAGCCTGTGTCCTCTTGTTCTGTCCCTGGTTGCCTGGCAGAAGAGACCAACTCCACCTGGCTACAGCCTCCCTTCAGGTAGTTGTAGAATAGAGCAGAATAGAATAGAATAGAATAGGAATCAACCAGGTTGGAAGAGACCTCCAAGCTCATCCAGTCCAACCTAGCACCCAGCCCTATCCAGTCAACCAGACCATGGCACTAAGTGCCTCATCCAGTCTTTTCTTGAACACCTCCAGGGACAGTGACTTCACCACCTCCCTGGGCAGCCCATTCCAATGGCAAATGAGGTCTGCTCTGAGCCTCCTCTTCTCCAGGCTGCACACCCCCAGCTCCTACAGCCTCTCCTCCCAGGGCTGTGCTCCAGCCCCCTCACCAGCCTTGGTGTTCTTCTCTAGGCACGTTCAAGCTCCTGAAGGTTTGTCTGCTGAGACTCAGAGTGGCCCAGCTGAGGGAGGGTGCAGTTGGTGGTCCTGAGAAGGAAGCTATGCAAGAATTCCTTCCAAGGCTGAGCCTCCTTCCCCAGCAGCTGCCTTATGTGCTCCTCAGTCAGTGATGGATCTCACCAGCACAGAACCTGCCAGAGATCTGCAGAGCAGTACTTGTTATGTAAAGAAGGAAAAGTGTATTTTGTAAGGAGGAAAGATCTTTCTGAAGCAGAGGCTGAGCTTTTCAAAAGGGTTTGAGCAAGCAGGTTAAGAGCAAATGCATTTAATCAAAGCCTGCAGACAAGTTCAGAGCAGAATTTTAGGCTCTGAACTCATAATTCTGAGCTGCAAGGCAGCACAGCTATCTGTCTTATGACTTCCATCTCTCTTTCTCATCGGTAGGTTAATTAATGATCAGTCTACAATGAGGTAAATTAATATCTAGACCTTCTGGTAAAGGAAAAGGAAGAAAAAACCCAATATTTGCATGATTATCTAAATGCTCTGGATAAGGAAGAGCAGAGAAAGAATGGGATTCCTCCAAAAAGAATAAAGAATAAAACCATTGCACAGTTCTGCCAGCTATAAGGAGTGAGTTCCATGAATTCAGACACCTCAATGATCCTTGAGGTCCCTTCCAAGCCTGACAATTCTGATTCTGTGAATCCTAAAGCACTCTTGAGAACAGAAGCAAGAAATTAATGCAAGATTCCAGCAATATTTAGATCTTAAGTTGCTGTGGAACTTTTTCCTGTTCTGTTCCTAAATCTGCTGAAGCCTGTTCTGTACCCCTAGGATCTATGTATTCTGACTCTGTATCTCTATATTCTGACTTTGTAAAACTAGAGGGGCTTAGGACTTTCTCAAATATCAGATAGAAAAAAATTATTATATTGAAATGCTACTGAACTAAATAAAAGCTTTTATAGAATCATAAAAGTGTAGAATCATAGAATCAACCAGGTTGAAAGAGACCTCCAAGGTCATCCAGTCCAACCTAGCACCCAGCCCTATCCAGTCAAATAGACCATGGCACTAAGTGCCTCATCCAGGCTTTTCTTGAACATCTCCAGGGACAGTGACTCCACCACCTCCCTGGGCAGCCCATTCCAATGCCAATCACTCTCTCTGCCAACAACTTCCTCCTAACATCCACCCTAGACTTCCCCCGGCACAACTTGAGGCTGTGTCCCCTTGTTCTGTTGCTGGGTGCCTGCGAGAAGAGACCAACCCCACCTGGCTACAACCTCCCTTCAGGTAGTTGTAGACAGCAATGAGGTCACCCCTGAGCCTCCTCTTCTGCAGGCTAAACAATCCCAGCTCCCTCAGCCTCTCCTCATAGGGTTTGTGTTCCAGGCCCCTCACCAGCTTTGTCACCATTCTCTGGACACCTTCCAGCACCTCAACATCTCTCTTGAATTGAGGAGCCCAGAACTGGACACAGCACTCAAGGTGTGGCCTGACCAGTGTTGAGTACAGGGGAAGAATAACCTCCCTTGTCCTACTGGCTATACTGTTCCTGATACAGGCCAGGATGGAATTGGGTCTCTTGGCCACCTGGGCACACTGCTGGCTCATCCTCAGCCTACTATCTACCAGTATATATATATATACAGTATATAAAACATTCCATATATTAAACGTTTATTTAACCTGCATCAGACTAAAATCTGACCTCTCTTTGTGTACACATGTAAATACCCACATAGAAATACATGGAAGATGGAGAGTAGCTAAACCAAACAACCTAGCCTACAAGAAGCATGGAGAGAAGACAGTTTAGGTTGGAAAGGACCTCATAGATCAGTTCCAACATGCTGCCATAGGCAGGGACACCTCCCACTAGAACAGGTCACTCAAGGCCTCATCCAGCCTGGTCCTGAAAGCTGTGGATCACAGAATCACAGAATGTGATCTTCAAACACGTTCTGTGATCCACAGCCTCCCTGGGCAACCTGTGCCAGTGTCTCCCCACCCTCACTGCAAACAGCTTCTTCCTAACATCCACTTTCAATCTCCCCTCTGCCACTTTAAACCCATATCTCCTCATCCTGTTATTACAAGACCTTGTCAATAGTCCCTCCCCAGCCCTCCTTCAGATACTGGAAGGCCACTGCAAGGTCTTCTGGAAGCCTTCTCTTCTCCAGGCTGCAAAGACTCAAGTCTTGCAGCTTGTCCTCATAGCAGAGCTGCTGCAGCCCTCTGAGTATCTTGGTGGCCTCCTCTGGACTGGCTCCAACAGTTCCATGTCCTTCTTTTGTTGGGGGCTCCAGAACTGCACACAGTACCCCAGGTGGGGTCTCAGGAGAGCAGAGTAAAAAGGCAGAATCCCCAAGGCTGAGGCTAAACCATGTCCCCCAGCACCACACCTCTGCCTCTCTGAAATACCTGCAGGGATGAGAATTCAACCACCTCTCTGGTGGTTAGAAAACCCTTTCACTGAAGAGCTTTCTTCTAACATCCAACCTCAACATCCACATATCAACTTGCAGCCTCCTGTTGTGTCACCTTTTACTAGGGAAAAGAGGCCACCTCCCATCTCACTCTCCTCCAGGGAGTTGTAGAGAGTGAGGAAGTCTCCCCTTAGCCTCCTTTTCTTGAGGCTAAACAACCCTGGCTCCCTCAGCCACTCTTCATGAGACCTGTTCTCCAAATTAAGGTTTTGTGTGGTGGTTGCACGAGTACACATAGGCAAGATTCATAAAAAAATGTGAAGGATGGAAAAAACATTCAAGGTCATAGAATCAGATCATGTCAGGTGCTGAAAGGGACCTCCAAAGCTCATCCAGTGCAACCTCCTGCCAAAGCAGGAGAACCTACAGCACGTCACAGGAACAGGAACACGTCCAGGCAGATCTTGAATATCTCCAGAGAGGGAGAATCCACAACCCCCTGGGCAGCCTATTCCAGGCTTCTATCGCCCTTACAGGGAAAAAATCCTCCTCCTGTTTCCATGGAACTTCCTATGCCTCAGCTTCCACCATTGCCCCTTTGTGCTGTCATTGGCCATCACCCAGCAGAGCCTGGCTCCAGCCTCCTGGCACTCATCTTTACATAAACACTAATGAGGTCAACACTCATTCTCCTCTTCTCTCCCCCAGATCCCTCAGGCACTCCTTGTAAGATCATCAAGTCCAGTGTTCTATCCAACACCCCCACGACAACTGGACCATAGAATGCTTTAGCTTGGAAGGGACCATCTAGTTCCAATCTCCCACATCTACTTATTCCTTGAACACCTTCAGGGATGGTGACTTCATCACCTCCCTGGGCAGCCTGTCCCAATGCCTGACCACTCTTGCAGGAAAGAAATCATCAGATCATTAGTTCTAATTGCATTACTGTTAAGATGTAGAAGTGTCATCAGATGATGACAGATTTGCTGTGATAATTTGCTGAGAGCAGTAGAAAGAACACTCATAAAACAGACTTCTTTTTTTTTCCTTTAAAAACAATAAAATTAGAATAATTGAAGAGTTTCGTAGCCATAATGAAAATTATTTCTAAAACTTTTAAGTTCTGCTGTTACATAACAACTAGGAAGGTTAAAAATCACATAGCATGATTCATGTAATTGCTGATATTACAGCTGAGCTATTTAAGAAGAGGGATGCCATGTGAGAGAGAAAGGAAAAATAACCATCCATTAGGCATTGTTCTCCCTCTTGCACACATTCACATTCCATTTGCCTCCATTCCTATTTGGAAAAAAAAAAAGAACCAAACCTCCATTTATTCATGATTAAAAAAAAAATATCTCATTTTGCACTTTGCTTACCTGCCCAATAACTCAGCCACCTGGAGTAATTTTAATGAATGATGAGGTGAGGATTTCTCAGTGCAAAGGGCAGTGCCTCCGGGTTGCAGTGCAGGGATATTAATTGTCCTTCACTCCAAATTGTGGTCTTATTCTCACAGTGGAGCATGGAGTTCTGGGGACTCTACAACCTAGAGAACAAAAGAATTGTTTCTGTAGGAAAAGACATCTAAGATCTTCAAGTTTCCTGTTGGAAAATACCTTAAAGATCATCCTGTGCCTGGGTGGGGGCAAGGCCAGGCATCAATAAGGGTGGGCAGTGCCTGGCTTGAGAGTAGCCCTGAGGAAAGGGATTTAGGGGTGCTGAGGGATGAGAAGCTCAATATGAGCCAGCAGTGTACACTTGCAGCCCAGAGAGCCAAGCAGAGCCTGGGCTGCATCCAGAGCAGTGTGGGCAGCAGGGCAAAGGAGGGGATTCTGCCCCTCTGCTCTGCTCTGCTGAGCCCAGTTCTGGAGCCTCTGGGACAGGAAAGGTCTGGAGGTGCTGGAAGGTGTCCAGAGAAGGGCCACGAGGTTGAATAGAGGGCTACAGCTGCTTTGCTATGGGGACAGGCTGAGAGAGTTGGGGCTGTTCAGTCTGGAGAAGGGCCCCAGGAGACCTTCTTGTGGCCTTCCAGTATCTGAAGGGGGCAACAAGAAAGCTGGGGAGGGACTTTTTAGGGTGTCAGGAAGTGATAGGACTGAGGGGAATGGATCTAAGCTAGAGGAAGGCAAATTGAGATTAGACATGAGGAAGTTCTTCAGCATGAGGGTAGCGAGAGACTGGCACAGGTTGCCCAGGGAGGTGGTGGAAGCCTCATTCCTGCATGTTTTGAAGGCCAGGCTGGATGCGTCTCTGGGCAAGCTGATCTAGTGTGAGGTGTCCCTGCTCATGGCAGGGGGCTTGGAACTGGATGATCTTTGAGGTGCCTTCCAAATCTGACAAGTCTGTGATTCTGTGACTTCAAGGCTGGCAGGAAGTCAGGACACAGAAGGCAGCTGCATTAACCCCACTGCTTAATGTTTCCCAAAAAGCAGCAAGATGAAAAACACAAAGGGAAAGATAAAATCCACACAATGGGAATTCTTATCAAAATTCAAGGAATACAAGCTAGCTTTTTTTTTTCCTTTTTATGTGAAAAAAAATAGAGCTGAACACCTTCTCATTAATTAATAACAATGTTGCTATCACTATGAGGATCTAAGGACCAGAGTGGAGAACTATATAAAAAGCAGCAATGATTTTATTAATTCATGGAATCGTAGAAATGCTCTGAATTGTTTTGCTTGGAAAAGACCTTTATGATCACTAAGTCAAACCATTCTCTCTCTCTCCCAAGTCTGGGGCTAAACCACATCCCTCAGCACCACATCTCTGTGTCTCTGAATGTGCTAGCTAGAATGTTTTGGTGAGAACAACTAGATGACAGGCTGTGAAAGGGAAAACAGAATGATGTCTACCTCACTCATAGGCTTGCTGGGAGCTACAAGAACAAGAAACCAAACATAGACAAGGCACTTCTTCTGCTGGGGAGCTTGGAGCTGCATTTTCTCTCTCTAGCCTCTCTGCTGTTTTGCTTCCTAACCCCCTGGCTGAACCTCCATTCTTTCCCTGGGACTGGGGTAAGGTTGAGAAGGGTGGGAGAAGGTGGAAGGGCAGTTGGAAGCTCTTTCTGGGGACTCAGGTTTCTGGGAGGGCTGTTGTGTTTCTGTATTACCTTTTACCTTGTCTATTTCTGTCTATAACTGTATGTACTGTAAGTATCTGCTTGTATATTCTGCTAAGCTGTAAATAAAAGCTTCATTCAATTTCCAGAGCTGCCTGAGTCTAGTCTGGGTGATTTACAAAGGGGGGGGGGCAGGGAACACCCAAACCACTACACTGAAACACCTCCAAGGATGGGGATTCAACCACCTTCCCTCAGATGCCTGTTCCAGTATTTGAGAAGCCTTTTAGTGAAAAGGTCTCTTCTAATATCCAACCCAAACCTCTCTTAGTAGAATTATCCCCTTAGGCTCCTCTTCTTCCAACTAAACAAACTCAGTTCCTTCAGCCACTCCTTACCAGGCCTGTTCTCCAGACTCTGCACCAGATTTGCTGCTCTTCTTGAGATCTTCTTCACACCACAGAATCAACACTAGGAGATGGAAGGGATCTCCAGTCCAACCTCCCACTACCAGAGCAGGAGCATCTAGAGCAGGAACACATCCAGGTGGGGTTTGAATACCTCCAGAGAAGTAGACTCCACAGCCCCCCTGGGCAACTTGTTCGAGGGCTCTGGCACCCTCACAGGGAAAAAATTCCTCCTTCTGTTCCCATGGAACTTCCTATGCCTCAGCTTCCACCACTGCCCCTTATGCTGTCATTGGGCATCACCCAGCAGAGCCTGGCTCCAGCCTCTGGCCACTCACCCTGCACATCTTTATCAACATTGATGAGGTCACCTCTCAGGTTCCTCCTCTCCCAGCAGCACAGCCCCAGCTCCCTCAGGCTCTCCTCTTGAGGAAGATATTCCACTGCCTTAAGCATCTTTGTGACTCTGTAATGGACTTTCTCAAGCATTCCCCTGAGTTCCTTCTTGAAGTGAGAGGACCAGAACTGGACACTATATCCCAAATATAGCCTTACCAGGGCAGAGCATAGGGGCAGGAGAACCTCTCTCCACCTACCAATCACAGCCCTTCTAATCCACTCCGTGATCCCAAGCCAATCACAGAATCATAGAATCAACCAGGTTGGAAGAGACCTCCAAGATCATCCAGTCCAACCTAGCACCCAGCTCTATCCAGTCAACTAGACCATGGCACTAAGTGCCAGTGCTCCACAGGAACTATCACTGAAATCCTGACACTTCATTTGCTCATTAATGTCTTACACATTCCACAGAAAATATTTTAGATAAAAGATCAATGCCTAATAAAAGTAATGGGTGAAAAACAGGGCTCAGGCTCTTATATAGAACGTGATGATGACAGAAGGGTGAGGGTTGGGAAGGACCTTTAGTGCTCATCTAGTCCAATGACCCTGCTAAAGCAAGGTGACCCAGGGCAGGTTGTCCAGGATCACAATGTGCAGGTGTATTTTCAAAGGCTCCAGAGAAGGAGACTCCACAACCTCTCTGGGCATAGAATCAAAGAACCATAGAATCAGTCAGGGTTGGAAGGGACCACAAGGATCATCCAGTTCCAACCCCCCTGCCATGGGCAGGGACACCCTACCCTAGATCAGCCTGCCCAGAGCCCCGTCCAGCCTGGCCTTAAACACCTCCAAGGATGGGGCCTCAACCACCTCCCTGGGCAACCCATTCCAGGCTCTCACCACTCTCATGCTGAAAAATTTCCTCCTCACGTCCAGCCTGAACCTGCCCAAGTCCAGCTTTGCTCCATTCCCCCTAGTCCTGTTACTCCCTAATATCCTGAAAAGTCCCTCCCCAGCTTTTTTGTAGGCCCCCTTCAGATACTGGAAGGCCACATTAAGATCAACTCAGAGCCTTCTCTTCTGCAGACTAAACAGCCCCAACTCCTTCAGTCTGTCCCCATAGGAGAGGGGCTGCAGCCCTCTGAGCATCCCAGTGGCCCTTCTCTGGACATGCTCCAGCACGTCCACATCCTTCTTGTAATAGGGTCTCCAGAAGTGGATGCAGTACTCCACGTGGGGTCTCACCAGAGTGGAGTAGAGGGGAAGAATCACCTCCCTTGACCTGCTGGCCACACTTCTCCTGATGCAGCCCAGGATCTGTTTGACCCTCTGGGCTGCAAGTGCACACTGCTGGCTCATGTTGAGCTTCTCATCCACCAGCCTGCTCCAGGGCTGTGGCACTCTCTAAAGAAGTTTCTCCTCGTGCTGAGCTGAAACCTTCTCTGTTCCAGTTTGTATCCATTGCTCCTTGGCTTATTGCTGTGCAGCACCTGAAAGAGCTTGGCCTCCTCCACTTGACATCCACCCCTCAGCTCTTGATAGACATTGCTCAGATCCCCTCTCAGCCTTCTCTTCTCCAGACTAAACAGCCCCAGGGCTTTCAGTCCCTCTCCACAGGGGAGATGCTCAAGTTCCTCAGTCATCCCTGTGTCTCTCTGATGGACTCTCTCCAGCAGGTCTCTGTCTCTCCTGAACTGAGGAGCCCAAAACTGGACACAGAATTGCAGGTATGGTCTCAGCAGGGCAGAGCAGAGGTGGAGAAGAACCTCCTTAGATCTGCTGGCCACACTTTTCCTGAGGCTCCCCAGACTGCCACTGACTCTCTTGCCCACAAGGGCACGTTGCTGGCCCATGCAGAACTTGCTGCCCACCAGCACTCCAAGGTCGCTCTCCGTGGAGCTGCTTATAGCAGGGCAGCCCCAAGTTGCACTGCTGCCTGCTGTTGTTCCTCACCAGATACAGAACCCTGGACTTATCCTCACTGAACTCCATGAGGTTTGCTTTTGTCCAGATCTCAGCCTATTCAGATCTGGTTGGGTGGCAGCACAGCCTGAAGGGTGTCAGCCACCCCCCCAGCCCCCGATTTTGTACCATCAGTGACTTTGTTGAGGCTGCACTCAATGCCTTCATCCAGGTCATTGATAAAGATGTTGAACAAAAGTGGACCCAGCATTGATCCCTGGGGAACACCACTGACTGCAGGCCTCCAACTTGACTCTGTGCCACTGATGGCAGCTCTCTGAAGTCTGCTGTCAAGCAGTTTTTAATCAACCTCAAAGCCCAAGCCTCTGTGCCACACCACCTGAGCTGTTTTATTAGGATATTGTGGGAGACAGCATCAAAAGTCTTCCTGAAGTCAAGTCTCATTGGTGCTGAGCCAAGGGGGAAATTCCATCAGTCTGTAACAGTCCTCCCAATTGTTCCCTCAAATTCTCTCCTCCAGAGCAGAGCGCCCTGCCTCCCTACTCCTTCCCTAAGCTGTTCTCACCAGCAGGTAATGCATTTGCAGAGGAAGCCATTTCCATATGTCCACAGGTCTCTTGAACACCTCAGGGATGGAGACTCCACAACCTCCCTGGGCAGCCTGTACCAATCCATGACCACTCCTCCAAAAAATAAATTGTTCCTGATCTCCAAACTAAACCTCTCCTGGCACAATTTCAGGCCATTTCCTCTCCTCCTAACATCCTCTCCTTTTCCTAACATCCAGTGTACTTCACAGAATCACACAAACATTCAGGTTAGAAAAGCCCCCCAGGATCACCAAGTCCAACCCAGAACCCTACTCTATGAGGTTCACTCTAAACCATAGCCCTAAGCACCACATCCAAACCGACTTCAAACACACCCCGGGTTGGTGACTCCCAACACCTCCCTGAGCAGCACATTCCAATCCCTGACCACTCTTGCTGGAAAAAGATTCTTCCTAATGTCGAGGCTAATCCTGCCCTGCTGCAGCTTGAGGCCATTCCCTCTTCTTCTCACTAATGTCCTGTGAGAAGAGACCAGACTGGTAATGTCCTGGCATGTGCTGTACTGTACTACAGACAATGGCAAACCCCAAATTAGTTTATTTTGATGGCTGAAGGGAGACTTTATTGTTCCCTATAACCACCTCCAAGTATGGAAGACATAGTAAGGTGGGTCTTCTGTGAAGAACTCCTTCCTAACATCCAGCCTGAACCTGCCCTGCTGCAGCTTGAGGTTGTGTCCTCTTGTTCCGTCCCTGGTTGCCTGGCAAAAGACCAACCCCACCTGGTTACAGCCTCCCTTCAGGTAGCTGTAGGCAGCAATGAGGTCTGCCCTGAGCCTCCTCTTCTCCAGGGTGCACACCCCCAGCTCCCTCAGCCTCACCTCACAGGGCTGTGCTCCAGGCCCCTCATCAGCCTTGCTGCCCTTCTCTGGGCACGGCCAAGCACCTCAACACCTTTCTTAAACTGAGGGGCCCAGAACTGAGCACAGCCCTCAAGGTGTGACCTAACCAGTACCAGTACAGGGGCAGAAGGGCTGCCCTGGTGCTGCTGGCCACACTGTTCCTGACACAGGCCAGGATGCCATTGGCCTTCTTGGCCACCTGGGCACACTGCTGGCTCATGTTCAGAATGGTGAACCCAAATCACATTCATGCAGTGTGAGCACCCCATTACTGCATATTAGAGTCATTCTTTTCCTCAGCTCTCTTCTGAAGCCTAATGAATATTTTAAGCAGTAGGTCTATGTTGATACTGTGGATTGATGCCTACTTGGGAAGAAGACGTTTTCACAGCCCCCTCAAGGGATACCAAATAATTACCCCTTGTGTCTTCAGCCATTCTAACTGAGCATTCCGAGCCCACTGAATCAACTGCATTAGGATCTCTTCAGCTCTCAAATTTGTGATCTTAATGCTCAATTCCTTTGGCTGTTGAGAGAGACTTTCCCAGGGAAGGTGGTAGAGTCACTGTCCTTGGAAGTGCACAAGAAACGTGGAGACATGGCACTTAAGGACATGGTTTAATGGCCATGGAGGTCTTAGACTGGGCAGCTGACCTTAATGGTCTTAGAGGTCTTTTCCAACTGAAACAATTCCATGATTTTTTTTTCCTGTAAGGATGACAGAACTCTGGAACAGGCTGCCCAGGGGGGTTCTGGAGTCTCCCTGTCTGGAGATATTCAGACCCCACCTGGATGTGTTCCTGTGTCATCTGCTCTAGCTGCTCTGGCAGAGAGGTTGGATTGGATGAGCTTTGGAGGTCCCTTCCAGCCCCTGACATTCTGTGATTCTATTCAAGGACCTTAAAAAAAAAAGGCAGCAGATAACCAATTCAGCAACCTGCTCTTTTTTGTTTTTATAGTTATGCCACTTCTGTTTAGGCTGAAGTTCAAGAACAAGAGTAGGTCCTGTGGAAGAACAACACTGTCATGCACCAGTACAGATTAGAGGTGGAAAGCAGCTCTGTGGAGAAGGACCTAGGATTATTGGTGGATCAGTTACCCATGGGAAAGCAAGGTGCCCTTGTAGCCAAGAAAGCAAATGGTCTCTGCTTTTGTGACATTTAGTTCCTGTGGAGCACTGGCTTGAGATATTGGGGTGGATTAGAAAGGCTGTAGTGAGTAGGCCCAGAGAGGTTCTCCTGCCCTGCTGCTCTGCCCTGTTGAGGCTGCATCTGGAATATTCTGTCTGGTTCTGGGCCCCTCAGTTCAAGAAGGAACTCAGGAAACTACTTGATAGAGTCCAGCACAGAGTCATAAGGATGCTGAAGGCAGTGGAAGATCTTCCTTGGGAGGAGAGCCTGAGGGAACTGGGGCTGTGCTGCTGGGAGAGGAGGAGACTGAGAGGTGACCTCATCGATGTGCAGGGTGAGTGGCCAGAGGCTGGAGCCAGGCTCTGCTGGGTGAAGCCTAATGACAGCACAAGGGGCAGTGGTGGAAGCTGAGGCATAGGAAATTGCATGGAAACAAGAGGAGGATTTTTTTCCCTATGGAGGTGACAGAACCCTGGAATAAGCTGCCCAGGGGGGTTGTGAAGGCTCCTTCTCTGGAGGTATTCAAACCCCACCTGGATGTGTTCCTGTGTGATCTGCTATAGGTTCTCCTGCTCTGACAGGGGAGTTGGACTGGATGAGCTTTGGTGGTCCCTTCCAACTCCTAATACTCTGTGATTAATATGAATAATTAATAGCTTGTTAAAAAAGAGGCAACAGCCTCCAAACTGAAAATATTAGTCTGTGAGTTAAACAAGGAGAATTAATTAGAGCAACCCAAATCCCAAATAAACTCAGTGCAGATATTAAAACTGCCATAGACTTAGGCAAAGGAAATCATTCACAAATAATCTCTGCAGCTATTTTTTTCAGCTTTGTGTTAAAAGCTGCTTGTAATAAGAGATGAAACAATGAGATTTTCCCTCAGCAACTACAGGAGAAGCACAAAAGAAATAAATCTCAGTCTAAGACTTGTGTTCTGATTTGTGACCAGGAAAGGCCACTGCAATATTATCAATTCAGAATCATAAAATCATGGAGTTGTTTTGATTGGAAAAGACCTCTAAAATCAAGTCTATCAACCCAACACCACCATGGGCATTAAACCATGTTCCCAAGTGCCATGTCCACAGGTCTCTTGAACACCTCAGGGATGGAGACTCCACAACCTCCCTGGGCAGCCTGTTCCAATCCATGACCACTCCTCCAACAAAGAAATTGTTCCTGATCTCCAAACTAAACCTCTCCTGGCACAATTTCAGGCCATTTCCTCTCCTCCTAACATCCTCTCCTTTTCCTAACATCCAATGTACTTCACAGAATCACACAAACATTCAGGTTAGAAAAGCCCCCCAGGATCACCAAGTCCAACCCAGAACCCTACTCTACAAGGTCCACCTTAAACCATAGGCCCAAGCACCACATCCAAACCAACTTCAAACACACCCTGGGTTGGTGACTCCAACACCTTCCTAAGCAGCACATTCCAAACCCTGACCACTCTTGCTGGGAAAAGATTCTTCCTAATGTCCAGTCTAAACCTGCCCTGCTGCAGCTTGAGGCCATTCCCCCTTGTTCTATCACTAATGTCCTGTAAGAAGGGACCACACTGGTGATGTCCTGGCATGTGCTGTACTGTACTACAGATAATGGCAAACCCCAAACGGATTTATCTTGATAGCTAAAGGGAGATGTTATTATTCCCTGTAAGTACTTCCAAGGAGGGAGGACATAGTGAGGTGTGTATTGGTCTGTCTCTCTCTATCAATTGATAAGAGGAAATTGCCTCCAACTGAGACAGGAGAGGTCTCTGTTGGATATTAAGAAAAACATTATTGCTGCAAGAATGGTGAGGGATTGGTACAGGCTGCCCAGGCAGGTGGTGGAGTCTCCGTCCCTGGCGGTGTTCATGAAATCTGTGGATGTGGCACTGTGGGATATCGTTTAAAGGACATGGTGGTATTAGGTTGATAGTTGGACTTGATTTTAGAGGTCACTTCCAGCCACAACAATTTTCTGAGTCCATGGGCAATAGTGCAGAGCTGACTTACATGTCTGTGAAAGGTATTTCATAGACTGCAATTCTAGAGTTAATATGTAAACAGAGATGGGCAGTAGTGAAAACACCAATAAGAAGAGACTAGCACCACGATGCTACCCAGCAAGTGTGACTTCATGAAAGCACAACTGCTTCAACAAATAATTTTAGCATCCTGAAATACAATTCACACCTCCTGCCCTTTGCTTATTAGACTTTTCTGCCTTCATAAGTCTCCTTTCCTCATCCAATGCCCCTCAATTTATCTCCCCAAGAAGCCTTTCCAAAGGCTTTGCTCTACTGGGAGTTCTGTAAGGTCTTTTATTACACCATAGGAGCCAAGCTCATTTTTCCTCAGGAACATTGTACTTTAACCTTTATTCCTCTATGACTCTTCCTTTCCTTTTCTTTGACTCAAAGCAGAACTTCCAACATATGAAGTGTTGCTGAATCAAGGCAAACACCCACACCAAGATCAGTGGCAGTACAAAGGGACAGGAAGTATGAACCACTCCAAGCCCTGTAGATATTGTAAACCTCTTTCCCAAAGATTTGCAAAGAGGATCGCAGGATCCCAGAATGTTGCAGACTGGAAGGGACCTCCACAGATCTTCCAGTCCAACCTGCCTTCCTTCTCTTGGCACAAGACAACCGAGAATGTGTTCCCTTGGCCCTTTGTACCAAAGCATGAAACACCACCAAGAGCAGATGCCACGGTGAGAGCAGCCAGATCAGCAGCAGGAGCCTCAGCAGGAGCGGAGAACTCTCTTCTTTGGTGTCAGTCCCCTCTCACTGTGTCACAAAGCCAACTTGCTCCAGGCTTTCTAGTGTGAGGGAGGTTCTCCCGCTGTGATTAATTCCATTTCAATTTCTCTCCCTGGAAGTCCTTACTTAAAATAAGAAGGGGAGGAGGATGAAAGCTTTTTTCTGCCTTGCTTCAAAATCCGTTTGAGTGCTGCTATGCAGGTTGCTGTTGCGGCAGTGCTTTGTGAATGGAGCCCACACACTCTCTATATACACAGCAACCACAGTAACTGAAGTTAATAAAGTAGAACAGTACTAACCCACAAACTGAAGATGAAAATAACAGTGTAAAATGCTCAGTGCTTGCTCTTCAATGCAAGGAACTGCTACAGTTACTTTTCCCAAGCCACACAAAATGTCCTGAGTGAAACCAACTCCTCCCCAGTTAGATTGTCCTGGTTTTTTTCAATAGATCACAGGGTGCTGGGGGTTGGAAAGGACCTCTGGAAAGCTTCCAGTCCAAGCCCTCTGCCACAGCAGGACCAGAGAATCCAGCGCAGGCAGCACAGGAACCCATCCAGACAGGGCCAGAGAGGCTCTAGACAAGGAGACTCCACAACCTCTCTGGGCAGCCTGTGCCACTGCTCTCTCACCCTTACAGCACAGAAGTTCTTCCTTGTCTTGAGCTGCAACTTCCTGTGCTGCAGTTTCCATCCCTTGCCCCTTGTTCTATGGCAGGGCACAAGTGAGCAAGAGGCTGTCCCGGTCTCTTCCTTCCTGACCCCCAGCCCTCAGCTCTTGATAGACATTGCTCAGCTCCCCTCTCAGCCTTTCCTCATAGGTCATGTGCAAAGGCAGAAGGGAGGCTTACTTTAATGGGTGTGGTGGTGCTGAGTTCAGCTCATGATCTTAAAGGACTTTTCCAACCTTAATGATTCTAAGTATCAAAGAATTGTCAGGGTTTGAATGGACCTCGAGGTTCATCCAGCTCCAATCCCCCTTTTGTGGGCAGGGACACATTCCACTAGATCAGCTTGCCCAGAGTCACATCTGGCCCAGCCTTTACCACTTCCAGGGTTAGGACTTCCACCACCTGCCTGGGAAACCTGTGCATGTCTCTCACCACCCAAGTACACAAAGGCCAGAAAGAATTAGGGCTGTCATCATGAATTAACTGTTGGTAGTCTTTGTGGAAGTGCTGAAACAGTTCTGAGTGTCTCAGATAATAATTTCTTTGTGTTCTCTTTCTTTTTTTGGAATTTCAGGCTCTTCATATACAAGGGAAAGGGAGGTGAATGTCTGTACTTAGAGAAAATGAAGGAGTAAGGTGAAGCAAGCCCTCTACTATGAGGGTAGTGAACCACTGGAACAGGTTGCCTAGGGCAGTGGTTGGGTCCTCATCCCTGGAGATATTCAAGGTGAGGCTCCACAGGCCTCTGGGCAACCTGATCTAGTTGAGGATGTCCCTGCTGACTGAAGAGGGGGTTAGACTGGATGAGGTTTAGAGATCCTTTCCAACCCAGACCATTCTGTGATTCTGTGCAATGCCAATACTGAAAGAAAGCTTTACAGATGGTGGTACAGAAAGAAGAGTCTTTCAAGGCTGATTATGTTCTTAAAGGCTGACTAACGATGTGTTACAACTGGTGAAGTGACCCCCATGCTAAAATAGAGCACATTGAGATTAGATAAGGAAAAAGAAAAACCCTTCCTAAAGAAGGAGCAATTCAGAATGAGACATCAGCAGTGGGGATGCTCACCAAGACAAAATGCTGAAGGGAGCAACATGGACAAAACTGGGTGAAATCCTTGTGCTCTCCACCAGCAGTAAACGAAAGAGACATGAAGCAGGGAACACAATTTATTTCCTGAAGAATCAGGATGCAAGCACAGACTACACTTGTAAGCTTTGTAAAATGGGAGAAGCTTCCCCAATTGACCTACATCATCCTAAATCAAATAACCCTGCCCTTCACTGCTGTCATGAAACAACTCTGCTTTCACAGCAGATGAAATACAGGACAAAAATTAACACAGAGCCAAGCAGAGCCTGGGCTGCAGTCAGAGCAGTATGCACAGCAGGGTGAGGGAGGGGATGCTGCCCCTCTGCACTGCTCTGCTGAGACCACACCTGGAGCACTGTGTCCAATTCTGGAGCTTGTGGGACAGGAAAGGTCTGGAGGTGCTGGAAGGCATCCAGAGAAGGGCCACAAGGATGATTAGAGGGCTGGAGCTGCTCTGCTATGGGGACAGGCTGAGAGAGTTGGGGCTGTTCAGTCTGGAGAAGAGAAGGCTTTCAGGAGAGATTGGAGTGGCCTTCCAGTATCTGAAGGGGGCTACAAGAAAGTTGGGGAGGGACTTTTTAGGGTGTCAGGTAGTGATAGGACTGGGGGATAATGGATCCAAGCTAGAGGAGGGGAGATTGAGATTAGACCTTAGGAAGAAATTCTTCATCATGAGGGTGGTGAGAGACCGGCACAGGTTGCCCAGGGAGGTGGTGGAAGCCTCATCCCTGGATGTTGTTAAGGCCAGGCTGGATGTATCTCTGGGCAAGCTGATCTAGTGTGAGGTGTCCCTCCCCGTGGCAGTAAGTTTGGAACTGGATGATCCTTGAGATCCCTTCCAGCTCTGACAATACTGTGCTTCTGTAATCTTACAGCAAGTAGACAGGCCCTGAAATTTAGTTTTTCCTCTTCCTCCTTTCTTTTGGTTACTGGATCTAAAGGTTTCATGATAATTTTGTCAACCTTAAGAAGTTATTCACCTAAAACTGTATATCTAGATATGCCTCTGGGCATGTTTTTCTGCCACTTTCTTTCAGTCAAGCACTCTAATTTTGAGACTTTTCACAGCTGATGTTAGTTTGGTACAGAAGGTAGAGAAGAATTCCGTAACCATAGCAACTGAGTTAAAGACAAAATATTTCAGTCCTCACAAAAAAACTTATTCTGGTTATGCAGAAAGAAAGATTTTTGTATATACTCATCTCTGCTTTTCTTTTTTTTCTGTCTTGTGATGGAGAGGGGTGGGTGAAGGGGCAGAAGCACAGGGTAAAAACCTGATGAAGTCTGAAGTGAAATTTCAGCCTATCTAGAAAAGTGAAGTACCAAAAAAACAACTCTAAAGTATCAATCCTGATCTACTATGACCTGTACACTGAATATTTTAAAGGCACACTATGTGATTGGAATCCTTATTGTCTTTGCCAACTTTGCAATGGCACCCACTCAAAATTATGGATTTATTCATTTAGATCATATTATGTAGCAAAAAAAAATAAAAAAGGACAGGAAAAAATGGATCTTTATATTTAAAACCAAACCCAAGCCCCCCAACCAACCCACCCTCAAAGCCCCAACCAACCCCCAAAGCTCCAACCATCCCCAAAGACCCAAACCAACCCACCCCTCCCCAAAGCCTGACCCAACCAACCCATCCCCAATGACCNGCAGGCTGCCCAAGACCTCATCCAGCCTGGCCTTAAACGCCTCCAGGGAGGAAGCATCCACAACCTCCCTGGGCAACCTGTTCCAGTGTCTCACCACCCTCACTGTAAAGAACTTCTTCCTAACATCCAGTCTAAATCTCCCCTCCTCCAGCTTAAACCCATTCCCCCTCGTCCTGACATTACCAGACCTTGTCAATAGTCCCTCCCCAGCCTTCCTGTAGGCTCCCTTCAGATACTGGAAGGCCACTATAAGGTCTCCTAGAAGCCTTCTCTTCTCCAGGCTGAAGAGCCCCAACTCTCTCAGCCTGTCCAGGCCCAAACATGTCCTGGCTTACCCAGACATGTTTCCCTGTTTCCCCTCTTTCTGCTGATGAGGGAAGCACTATGGGAAAGGAAAGCAAAGGCTCTTGTGCCAAAGTCTCTCTCTCCTTCCCAACCTGTTTACAGGGTACCCTCACATGTTTATACACTTGTTTGTGTTCTGCTCAAAAAGGGTAAAAGCAAATCCTGACTTTACCTCATGTGGTTAAGCTTGGTACACAATAAGAAGCCCTGATACTTTGGGTTTGTCTACCTGGAAACTGCCTTGCCTCAGTTTAGCAGAAGATAGGCCTTAAGTGCCTTCACACAATAGGCTCACTTAGCCAGCACAACGCTGCACCCGGCTGCACATCCATAAGACATCCTGCCTGCCTCTCTGCAAAGCTCCGTGCTGAATCTGCAGTCCAAGACGAACCAGGATCACATCAGAGATTGTCTGTCTCTCTCCCAGCACTCTGTTAGAGCCTGGGAAGATCTACAAGCCTGTAGGGCTGACAGGACACCTACAGAATTCGTCTGCCTCTCTCCCAGCACCCTGTTAGAGCCTGTGAAGATCTACAAGCCTGGATGGCTGACAGGACACCGACAGAACTCCCTGCAAGAGTTTGGGTACTGTCTGGAAACTGCAGTTAGCCCTGGGAATCTGGAGATAGAACTTTTGTGAGTAAAAACTCAAAAGCTTCTTTAGTGAAACTCTGTAATTCTCTAATTGCATCCAAGCCTTCTGCCTTAAGCAGAAAGGAGCTTCCCCGGTCCATCCAGTGGGCAAGCAATATCCTCGACTGCAAGAACCTCTCTTCAATTTCACAGTATCACAGTCTCACAGTATCACCAAGGTTGGAAGAGACCTCACAGATCATCAAGTCCAACCCTTTACCACAGAGCTCAAGGCTAGACCATGGCACCAAGTTTCAAATGGTTTAATGTTTGTTGTATTATTGCTAGTTATTTCTTCAGTGTTCTAGCCTCTGTTCCTATGTGTAATGTTTTCATGACCACTGCAAAGAACCCCTTATTAACATAGTGTCTGGTAGCGAGGCTCCTGAATATCAAAATTAATAAACAGCTGCCATACTCCCCAGCCTGACTAATGCTGTGATACACAAGGAGTAATGGGCACAAACTTGAACAGAAGTTCCATGTAAACATGAGGAGAAACATCTTCAATTTAAGGGTGGTAGAGCACTGGAGCAGGCTGCTCAGAGTCGTGGAGGAGTCTCCATCTCTGGAGACATTCAAAACCCACTTGGACAAGTTTCTATGTAACCTCCTGTAGGTGAGCATGCCTTGGCAGGCAGGTTGGGCTCAATCTCCAGAGGTCCTTTCCAACCCTTCGCTGAAATTACCCAACAAAAATGCAGGATCTCCTTCCCTTGGAAACCACATTGCCACTCTGCAGCTGACCTTTAAATGTACTGTTTTGTTAGGCAAACACCATTATATGAAATTAGTCACAGCTTTCTTGTTTTGTCCAAGCAAATCTTGATTACTCGCCTGCCTGTAAAGCTGCAGCACGCTTTAATAATTCATGCTCCTCTGCTTATCAGCTCGAGAAACCCAAACAGAGCATCCTGCTATAAATCATGCCTGCTGCATTTCATTTTCATGCACGGCAGCAGAACACCAACGTAATTGGTGCAATCTGTTATTTACAGATACGTCGCCAGACACAGGTGGCACCCTACTTTTTTCTTGTATCAGGAGAGAAAAGACGACCTGCTGTGCCCAGCAGGAACAGGGAGGTGATTGTCTCCTTGGACTCAGACACACTTCGAGTGATGTGTCCAGTTTTGGGCAACTCAGAGACATGGAGATGCTGGAGCCAGTGGAAAAGAGGGCAACGAAGCTGGGAAGGGCCCAGAGAATAAATCTGATGAGGAGCAACTGAAGGAGCTGGGGATGGTTAGTGTGAAACAGAGGAGGCTGAGGGCAGGCCTCATGGCTGTCTACAGCTACCTGAAGGGATATTGTAGAGAGGTTGGTGCTGGTCTTTTCTCACAGAGCATTAGTGACAGAACAAGAGGGAATGACCTCAAGCTGCAGCAGGACAGGTTTAGACATTACGAAGAATCTTTTCCCAGCAAGAGGGGTCAGGGATTGGAATTTGCTGCCCAGGGAGGTGGTGGAGTCACCAACCAAGGGTGTGTTTAAAGGTGGTTCTGATGTGGCTATGGTTGAGGGTGAACCTTGTAGAGTAGGGTTCTGGGTTGGACTTGATGATCCCGAGGCTCTTTCCCAACCTGAACATTTCTGTGGTTCTGTGATTCACAGCCTGAGTGATAGTCTCAAAGTTAGAGTGACGGCAGGAGATGATTTGTTTGCCATCAACTCACACTGAACTTGGATTCTGCTATGACAACTCTGGTTTTCCTCATGAATTCTCAGATGGGACCCTGCTCCCTTTATATCTGAGTTAGAATGAAGGAAATACTGCAACAAAACACTAAGAGAAATGACTTTGCAAAAAGCAAGGAATGCCATATCTTCCTTATTTGTAGACTTACTCTACGCAGCCAATGCAACCAACAATTTGATAAGGCATTTCTTTTTTATTAGTAGATTTTTATTCCCAATGTTTTTACTAATGAGAGAATCTGAAGTACAACTAAAAAGCACTCATTCCTCTTTGACTGCTCCATCTCATGTCTCAATTGCAGGGCCACCAACATCTGGCACAGGGGAGATTTAAACTGGATGTTAGGAAGAAGTTCTTTGCAGTCAGACACTGGCAAATGTTGCCCAGGGAGGTTGTGGATGCTCCCTCCCTGGAGGTGTTGAAGGCCAGGTTGGAAGAGGCCTTGAGCAACCTGTTCTAGTGGGAGGTGTCCCTGCCTATGTCAGGGGGTTGGAACTGGATGAGCTTTGAAGTCCCTTCGAAAATACTGCCCAGGGACGTGGTGGAGTCACCATTCCTGGAGGTGTTCAAAACACATACAGACATGGTCTGGTTGTTGTGGAGGTGTTTGGCTTAATGACCTCAGAGGTCTCTTCTAACCTTAGCAATTCTATGATTTTTATTTTTTTTTTTAAAGGGCAGTGGTTTGGGACTGGATGATCTGTGAGGTCCCTTCCAAACAAAACCATCCTCTGATAACTTATCATGTGGAAATAGCCTCAACTCACTCACAGCCTCACAGAACATCGGAGGTCGGAAGGGAGCTCTAGTGATCACCCAAGGTAGTCTGCACAGGAATTCATCCAGGTGGGTTTGGAAAGTCTCCAGAGAAGACTCCATAGCCTTGCCTTGACTCACTCACTCCCTCCCAGCTGACCTTTAAAATCATCAAATCAAGATGATTAGAGACTGGAATGGTCTGCCCAGGGAGGTGGTGGAGTTGCTGTCCCTGGCAGTGTTTAAGGAGAGCTTGGATGTGGCAGTCAGTGCCATGGTCTGGTCGCTGTGGTGCTGTTAGGTCATAGGCTGGACCTGATGATCTCAGAGGTCTATCCCAGCCTCAATGATTCCATGATTCTGTGAAGTCCAAGCACTACCAACCTAAACACTGAATATGTAATTGCTAACATGTCTAAATCACATTCTACAAAAAATAATAATCCTGGTTTCACCAAATCCTATCTACCTTCAACAGCCTTCATTTTTTATTTCTTCTACTCATAGAAATTCATTGTAACAGGAACTTGATCCAAATACCCCTTGTAGCCCCAAAAGAGTTACAAGGATGCTAAAGGGCCTGGAACACTGCCTGGTGAGGAGAGGCAGAGAACCCTGGCTCTGTTCAGTCTGCAGAGGAGAAGGCTGAGAGGGGAGCTGAGCAATGTCTATCAAGAGCTGAGGGCTGGGGGTCAGGAAGGAAGGCACAGGGACAGCCTCTGCTCACTTGTGCCCTGCCATAGGACAAGGGNTATTTTCATCTTCAGTTTGTGGGTTAGTACTGTTCTACTTTATTAACTTCAGTTACTGTGGTTGCTGTGTATATAGAGAGTGTGTGGGCTCCATTCACAAAGCACTGCCGCAACAGCAACCTGCATAGCAGCACTCAAACGGATTTTGAAGCAAGGCAGAAAAAAGCTTTCATCCTCCTCCCCTTCTTATTTTAAGGACGGACTTCCAGGGAGAGAAATTGAAATGGAATTAATCACAGCGGGAGAACCTCCCTCACACTAGAAAGCCTGGAGCAAGTTGGCTTTGTGACACAGTGAGAGGGGACTGACACCAAAGAAGAGAGTTCTCCGCTCCTGCTGAGGTTCCTGCTGCTGATCCGGCTGCTCTCACCGTGGCATCTGCTCTTGGTGGTGTTTCATGCTTTGGTACAAAGGGCCAAGGGAACACATTCTTGGTTGTCTTGTGCCAAGAGAAGGAATAAAACAACTTGGGAAAGCAAATGATGTAACTACTAGTGCAGAAGATCTATAAACCCTGTCAACTGCTATTTGGCACCAAGGCTTGAGGAGCAGAACCATCCAAAAAATAAAAGCATAAGGCACGAATTTGGAACAAGGTAGGAACATGATGGGAAAATGTCAAATAAGTCACAACAGAGACACTGAGCAGGGTTACAGACAGAAGTTTGGTACAAAAAGGAGTGTCACTTGCAGCTAGATAGAAGTGATGAATGAGGGTAAACCAAAAGGAGTTTAACAAGAAGAATCTATTCAGGACTCTAATTTCTCAAATCCTTTCAACATCCAAAGCCAAGGAAAGGCACAGAGTTTTGCTCAGATATTTGGAGTTCATTCTATTAACATCAATTACATAGAAATTCCAGTAGCTTTCACTACAGAAGGTTTGGAATCTACTGTGCAAAAGTCAAGGATGGAGATTTTCAAATATCAGAGGACTGAGTTAACTCTTCTAATGTTTGTGGCCAGGGCAAGAACTCAGCTTTGGTTTCTTATCCAAAACCACAGGAATTTGATGCTAGACACCTGAATGTGTGCCATTCAGTCTCACAAATTACCTTTGGCAGTATTTCCTGAGCAGCAGTGGTGGCATTGCCAACTCAAAGTGAGCACAGTTGGACATGTTGATCTGAGAGGTCTCTTGCAACCTCAAGAGCTCTACAATGCTACATAACAGCACTACAAAATACAGTCCCCAACCAAGCCATGTGGAGTACACCAAATCTGCCTTGGTTCTGGGGGCATTTCCTAAGGATATCAAGAATACAAGTCAGCCATCTCCCAGCAGAATTAATGGTGTCCTGGTGGGCATTAAGAAGATCTGTGGCCAGCAGATGCAGGGAGGTTCTCCTCCCACTCTTCTCTGCCCTGGTCAGCCCCCACCTGGAATATTGCATCCAGTTCTGGGCTCCCCACTTCAAGAGGGACACGGATCCAAGGCAAGGCTGCAACGATGCTGAAGGGCCTGGAGCACTGCCTGAGGAGGAGAGGCTGAGAGCCCTGAGGCTGTTGAGTCTGCAGAGGAGAAGGCTGAGAGGGGAGCTGAGCAATGTCTATCAAGAGCTGAGGGCTGGGGGTCAGGAAGGAAGGGACAGGGACAGCCTCTGCTCACTTGTGCCCTGCCACAGGACAAGGGGCAAGGAATGGAAACTGCAGCATAGGAAGCTGCAGCTCAAGACAAGGAAGAACTTCTTTGCTGTAAGGGTGAGAGAGCAGTGGCACAGGCTGCCCAGAGAGGTTGTGGAGTCTCCTTGTCTGGAGCCTTTCTGGCCCTGTCTGGATGTGTTCCTGTGCCAAGTGTGATAGATTCTCTGGTTCTGCTCTGGCAAGGGGGTTGCACTGGAATCTCTCCAGAGGTCACTTCCAACAATTAACATCCTTTGATCCCAACAGAAGAGACATAAGATGCCAGAGCATGTGTCCATACATACACACGCCAGCATCAACTCATCTCAGCATCAGCACTCTGATGAGTGCAGGGTTGATAGAGAAGTCCTCACCTTCACAGCACTCACCTCTAATCAGCCTGTACTGCACAGATATAGTGACAGATGCAGCCCTGTCTCAAAGTGTCACTACCATACTAAAAACCCAAGATGATGTTCTTTCCTGTTGATGATGATCATGATGCCTGACATACTAGTCTGTGAAATGTAATATCCTGTAGTGTGCCACCCTCTCGTTTGGCCTATAATCTGTAACATTTCCTCCAATACCTTCCCAAAGTCAAACAGAATCACAGAATGTCAGGGAATGGAAGGGACCTCCAAAGCTCATCCAGTCCAACCCCCCTGCCAGAGCAGCACCTAGAACAGGTCACAGGAACACACCCAGGCAGGTCTAGGAATATCTCCAGAGAGGGAGACTCCACAACCTCCCTGGGCAGCCTCTTCCAGGCTTCTGTGACCCTCATAGAGAAAAAATTCCTCCTCCTGTTTCCATGGAACTTCCTAGGCCTCAGCTTCCACCATTGCCCCTTGTGCTGTCATTGGGCATCACCCAGCAGAGCCTGGCTCCAGCCTCTGGCCACTCACCCTGCACATCTTTATCAGCATTGATGAGGTCACCTCTCAGGCTCCTCTTCTCCCAACAGCACAGCCCCAGCTCCCTCAGGCTCTCCTAAAAAAGATGTTTCATTCCCTTCAGCATCATTGTGGCTCTGCACTGGACTCTCTCAAGCAGTTCCATGTCCCTCTTGAACTGGGGAGCCCAGAACTGGACACAATATTCCAGATGTGGCCTTACCAGAGCAGAGTAGAGGGGGAGGAGAACCTCTCTCAACCTACTAACCACAGCCCTTCTATTCCACCCTAGAATGGCATTGGCCCTGTGGAGCCTAAAAGCTGCAGAGATTTGGTGCTGGGTGCCATGGTTTAGCAGCAGACTTGGTAGAGTTTGGGAATGGTTGGCCACAAGGATCTCAGAAGTCTTTTCCAGCTGAAGCCATTCTATGATTCTCTCTGCAGCACAGAGTTGACCTCTTAACATCCTTCTCAAACACAAGGATAATCTGGGTGGAATTGCAAGAACAATTTCAAACTGCAGGAAAAATAGTATCTGTGCATGTCAAAAACTGAACACTTAGTTCATTCCCTGCTTCCTTTCTTCCTTTTTCTTCTGTCCTGCTTTTTTTGTTTCATTCTTCCTTATCATTTGCTGTGCTGTAAACTGAGTTATTTTATTTTCAGAGCAAGATCTGTACAGATCTCTAATTTCATTTGACTTTCAAATTCAAACCAAACCCCTTCAGATGAAGCAAACACTGATAATCAAATCTTAAAGCCATCCTACAGGTTGGGGAAACCTTGATTGGAATTCAGAGCTCTGCTCTTGTGCCTTCCTCGTAAAGGATGTTTACTTGAACACAGTGTAGCAAAAGGGTCTAAATAAAAAGGGCAAAGACCTCAAAGATCACTGAGCACAACACTGTCTAATTCTGCCAAGTGTGGTGCTAAACCACATCCCCTAGCATCATGTTTCTGAAACACCTCCAGGGATGGGGATTCCACCACCTCCTTCAGTGGCCTCTTCCAGTGTTCTGAGTCAAGAAGTTTTCTCTAATATCCAACCTAAACCTCTCCTGGTACAACTTGAGTTCATTTCCTCTTGCCCTGTCACTTGTTACTTGGAAGAAGAGACCAACCCTCACCTCACTCCAACCTCCTTTCAAGGAGCTGTAGAAAGCAGCAAGATCTTCCATGGAAACATGGAGAGGAGTTTTTTCACAGAGAGGGTGACAGAAGCCTGAAACAGGCTGCTCAGGGGGATACTGGAGTCTCCCTCTCTGGGCATATTCAAGACCTGCCTGGATCTATTTCTATGTGATCTGCTCTAGGTGCTCCTGCTCTAGACTGGATGAGCTTTGGAAGTCCCTTCCAGCCCCTAATCTTCTGTGATTCTATGATTTCCTCAGCCTCCTCTTCTCCAGACTAGATAACCCTACTTCCCTCAGCCAACCAAACCCTGTTAGAATCATAGAATCAACCAGGTTGGAAGAGACCTCCAAGATCTCCAGACCCTTCACCAGCTTTGTTGCTCCCTCTCTGGACCTGCTCCAACACCTCAATGTCTTTTTCTGTGTTTTGAGGGCCCTCAAATAGGACACAGTACTCAAGGTGTGGCCTCACCAGTGCTGAGTAGAGAGGGACAATCACTTCCCTGGTCCTGCTGGTCACCTAACTCCTGCTCCAGGCCAGGATGCCTATCAGAAAATTAATATGGAGTGATTAAAGATCAACAGGATTAGTAAAAGTTTGTAATCAGGAGCCATGAGATGTGAAAGTTTCCTAGGAACTTTCTCTATCCCTTTTCCTCAACTCCATAGTAAGTGCTAATACCTCAGCATAGGACTATTGTTTTACTGATTAAGCAGCAAATGATTGCCTTGTTGTGGTGGTTGTTCAAAGATCATTACTGAGTGCCTGAGGGCTGTTGGTTTTGATGTAAAGATGTTCATTTTGACCTTGGCATGAGGATGTACTCCAAATGAGCATGACAGCACACGCCTGTATTCACATCAACAAGACCATATGCTCCCTAGCCAAAAGCACTCCTGTTTAAATGAGAAAGCTCTAGGAAAGCTGTTTTTCATGAAGCCCAGCTGCTACACTTAGTTTCCCTTTACCTACAGTTGATAGTTTCAATCTCTAGGTCTTGCCAGGCTTAGGAACACGGAAGAGTGTTTAGACATCGCAAACACGTACAGCTCACAGCTGTAACACCAAAACTAGAAGTTATTTCCCTATTTTCTGGAGGCTTCAGTTTTATTTCTGTGACAAATCCTACATTCAAAGCACCTGTTTCAGTCCTAGGTGCACTATTCTAACCTCACTTGTGTAAAATAAGTCCCTCAGATCAAGAGGGACATAGAACTGCTTGAGAGAGTTCAGTGCAGAGCCACAAAGATCATGGGATCATAGAATCAACCAGGTTGGAAGAGACCTCCAAGCTCATCCAGTCCAACCTAGCACCCAGCCCTATCCAGTCAACNGGGTGAAGAGTGAAGAACCTTGAACACAAGTCTTATTTGTAATGACTGAGGGAATTTGGGTTGTTTAGCCTGGAGAAGAAGAGACTGACTGGACACCTCATCACCCTCTACAACCACTTCAAAGGAGGCTGAAGCTGAGTGGGGGTTGGTCTCTTCTCAACAAGTGACAGGACAAGAGGAAATGGCCTTGAGTTGTGCCAAGGGAGGTCCAGGTTGGATACTGTGAAAAATGTCTCCACAGGGAGGGTTCTTAGGCAGTGGAACAGGCTGCCCAGGCAGGTAGTGGAGTCAGCACCCCTGGAGGGATTTTAAAAATGTGTGGATGTGGTGCTGAGGGAGGTGGTTTAGTGGTCATAGCTCAGCAGTAGTGGTGAGGTTATGAGCTCTAGGCAAGTTGTTTCGATTGGATGATCTCTTTTCAGTGGTCAGCAGCAAAAGGATAAGGAGCAATGGCTACAAACTGGAACAGAGAAGGTTTCAGACCAACATGAGGAAAAACTTGTTTAGAGTGAGGGTGCCAGAGTCCTGGAGCAGGCTGCCCAGAGAGATTGTGGAGTCTCCTTCTCTAGAGCCTTTCTAAACCCACCTGCATGCATTCCTGTGTGGACTACCCTGGGTGACCCTGTTTTTGGCAGGAGGGTTGGACAGGATGATCTCTAGAGGTTCCTTCCAACCTGTAAATTTCTGTGATTCTGTGATCTCAGAGGTCTCTTCCAAGCAAAACAATTCTAATATTCTCTGGTTCTACATCACTAATCCATGGCAAATCAGATACAGAAGCCACACTCAGCCATACACAGCAGTGTGCATGTACAGCCCAGACAGCAACCCTGTGCTGGGCTGCAGCAAGAGCAGTGTGGGCAGCAGGGCAAGGGAGGTGATTCTGCCCCTTGGCTCTGCTCTCCTTATACCCCACCTGGAGTACTGTGTGCAGTTCTGGAGCCCCCAACATAGGAAGGACATGGAACTGCTGGAGCCAGTCCAGAGGAGGCCACCAAGATGCTGAGAGGGCTGCAGCAGCTCTGCTCTGAGGACAGGCTACAAGAGTTGGGGCTCTGCAGCCTGGAGAAGAGAAGGCTTCCAGGAGACTTTGGAGTGGCCTTCCAGTATCTGAAGAGGGATATAGCAGGGCTGGGGAGGGACTATTGACAAGGTCTGGTAATGCCAGGACAAGGAGGAATGGGTTTAAAGTGGTAGAGAGGACACTGAAAGTGGATGTTAGGAAGAAGTTGTTTGCAGTGAGGGTGGTGAGACACTGGCACAGGTTGCCCAGGGAGGCTGTGGCTGCTCCCTCCCTGGAGGTTCTGGATCACAGAATCACAAAATGTGATCAAAGATCACCTCCCTGGAGGTGTTCAAGGCCAGGTTGGATGAGGTCTTGAGCGATCTGTTCTAGTGGGAGATGTCCCTGCCTCTGGTGGGGGGTCAGAACTGGATGAGTTTTGAGGTCCTTCGCAATCTAAGCCATTCTATGATTCTATGATCCCAGTGTCACAAACATCCACACCAGTCTAGATTACCTGAAGGATCCCACTCATTTCCCAGCTGCACTTGTGCTGTTTGCAGTCCAGCTGGATGCAAACTCTGCACTTCTCTGTCAGCAGGTTTCCTCTTTGGGATGGAAAAGTGCCATGTGGTGAAAAGCTGCCAGGGACACATCTGAAATGCCACTCCAGATCAGTCAGCAAGTTGGTGTACGGGCCTGGAAGGTTTAGTATCATCATTTCCTCTCTTTCTCTCTCTCAGTTATTAATTAAGAACTTAATTTAGAAGGGGTTTTGTGCTTCCCAGGATGCTATCACAAGGGGGAAAAAAGGCAAAAAAGAAAAAAAAACTGACAACCATCATCTTGTTCAAATAAATTAATGGCCCTGTCTGAATTTGTTTTAATTATCAGAGAGAGCTGCACAAATACCATTTGTTGGCAATTCACTCTAGAAGTACACAGCAAAGAAACACGTAGGTGACATGGAGGAATAATTAAAAGTCTTGGGAAAAGGTTAAGCCTTGTAAAAAATTCATTAACTTCACAAAACAAACCAAACCAAATCAACAAACCACTGTGAGTCAGTAATAAAAACTGCCTCTGCTTTAGAGGGGCTTCCTGAAACCACCAAAAAAAAGCCCAACCCCCAAAAAATCAGCTTTTTATTAAACAAAATGAAAAGCTGCTTTAAAAATGGTGTCAGGAGGATTGACTTTTATGAGCTTGCAGCCCAGCTAGCAAAATTATTTGAGTGACACCAAGCTCTGACTTCTCTTTTCAGGCAACTGCAATAAAAATGGATTGTCCCTAATAAAAAGGCACAGCTGTGGTTGCTTTCCCAACCTTTTCTTATTTGTCTTCATGTAGACAGTGTATCCAGGGAGGGATTGCAGAAGAGGAAATCCACTTTGAAGTTCAAATTTACTGCTCTGCCATCAGTCTGCAGCTTTCAGCAGTGACTTTGCAGCCTCTGAGAATCATAGAACTGTGGAATAATTTGGGTTGGAAGTGACCTCCAAAACTCACCCAGTTCAACCCTCCTGCAGTCAGCAGGAGACATCTGCAACTAGAGCCCCTAGAGTGGTTCTAGGGATGAGACTTCCAACTCTCTGTGCCACCTCTTCCAGTGTTCCATCACCCTCATAGTAAGCACTGGTTTGATGTGTCTTAACTTGACCTTTGAGGTTATAATATAACGTAGAATTTAGAAACAAAAAGTGTTTTCTAAAGAAAAATTGGAGTCACAGAATCACAGAATGTTTTGAATTGGAAGAGACTTCCAAAGCTCATCCAGTCCAACTCCCTCTGCAGTCAGCAGGGACATCCTCAACTAGAGCAGGTTGCCCAGAGCCATGTATAGCCTCATCCTGAATACCTCCAGGGATGGGAACCCAACCACCTCCCTGGGCAACCTGTTGCAGTGTTTCACCACACAGAACTTCTCCCTAATACCCAATCTACATCTACTCTTCTCTAGTTTGAAGCCACTGCCTCTTGTCCTATCACCACAGACCTTTGCAAACAGTTTCTCTCCATCCTTCTTGCAGCCCCGCTTCAGGTGCTGGCAGGCTGCTAGTAGGTCTCCCCAGACTACTTCTACAGACTGAACACCTCCAGCTCCTTCAGCCTGTCTTTATATAAATGATAAATAAAGTTTTGGCTGATTTTTATTCTTCTCACTTAAGAGGGAGAAAGCAGAACAAAATCCAAATAATTAAAATGGAAAACATGGGATTTACATCTGAGTCTCCAAATGTGATGCTTAGCAACTTGCATCATTAAAAAAAAACAAATCAAAAAACCTGTATGAAAGATTTATGTTCTTCTGTTGTGAATCCTCCTCTGTGATCTTCTACACAATGTACTCTGACCTCCCCCCAGAATATCCTGAATCTTGGTTGACTCAGGAATAACTACATGGTCACTGACCCAGATGGAAAGTCATCATAGAATCACAGAGTGCTTTGAGCTGGAAGGGACCTTAAAGCTCATCTAGTTCCAACAGCCCCTGTCATGGGTAAGGACACCTTCTACTAGACCAGGCTGCTTAAACCCCCATCCAGGCTGGACTTGGACACTTCCAGGGATGGGGCAGCACATGAGATGATATCACAATAAAGTTCAAAAGGGCTATGATGAAACAGGAAAGCAAGGAAGAAAAGATCAGGAGCTGACCCACCCACATTTAAGGATGATTGGTAATAGAATCTGTTAAGTTAATTCTCTTCTTTCAGCTCAACCATCACCATCCATTCAGCGAGGAGCAGCTAGGAGAGCAGCTTTGTGTCTTTTCTTTTTAGTGCTCATAATAAGAGAAAATCTTTCTGGCTGCCTTTTGGCTTGTTTTGATCTCCCCTGTGACCTAAAGAAGATGGATTTTTAGGGAAGGGGCCAGACTCCAGAGATGCCTCCCAGTGACACAGGATCACAGATAATTAGAGAGTGGAAGGGACCTCCAGAGATCATCCAGTTCAACCCCCCTGACAAAAGCAGCATCACTCAGAGTAGTCCACACAGGAATGCATGCAGGTGAGTTTGGAAAGTCTCCAGAGGAGACTCCACAAGCTCTCTGGGCAGCCTGCTCCAGGGCTCTGGCACCCTCACTCTAAAGAAGTCTCTCCTCACATTGAGCTGAAACCAATCTCTAAAGTTCTCTGATTAGACTTTTTTTTCAGTGCCAGGATAGTAAAGATGTACAGGGAGGTGATGGAAATGGTTTTGGGGTTTCTTCAGTGGTTTATTTGTCTGGGGTTTTTGGTTGGTTGGTTTTTTTTTAAGAGAAGAAATATTTTTCTCCCTATTAAAAGGTTGCAGGAAGGGGTCTATTAACTCTTAATGGAGCAAATACTCCCAACCTCATCCAACACAAAGCATCTCAACTATATGAAGTAGCAGGTGTCACAGCAAGCTCACAGTCTTCGTCAGTAAGGACACTCGGGGCCACTGGTTCAGCAGCACTCAGCAGCTGCTGTAATTCATCAGAACCCCAGACCTACAGAAAACAATTTCAGGTACAATATCGACTCAGCACAAGGAGCATCTTCTTGGTGGATTGAGCAGCAGCAGAGAGAGCCTTCTTTGTATTTTCCTTACCTTGAAATAAGCTGCTTACCAGGATGACTTTCCCTGTGCCAAGTGCTGTGCTGCTATGGCTACGCTGCTTTTGATGTGCTACCTGGTTTCTTTGAACCCAAATTGGCACTCCACGCACAGAGCTGCAATTTGCAGTAGTGAGGGAGCAATAATATGGCTTAAAACTAAGCCACTTTTCAGCTTCAGGTCTTCCAAGCGTAAACTTTCCTCAGGTGATGGCTGAGCCTGCTGTTGTCCAAGCCAGCTCTCAGCAGATGCAGAACTGCACTGGGCTTACTAAGGCTTTACTCTCTGAATCTAGGTTGTGTTTTCTGCAGACTGAGGAAAGAGCCATCTTGCTGCCTGTTTGTTTCTGTCATGATGATGATGATACATGCAGAACACAGCAGAAGGCTTCCACACTGCTGCAGAAGGTAACTAAATCTCTTCACAGAACTGTACTCAGTACTGGTTAGGGCACACCTTGAGTCCTGTGCCCAGTTCTGGGCCCCTCAGTTTAAGAAAGACGTTGAGGTGCTGAAACGTGTCCAGAGAAGGGCACCAAGCTGGTGAGAGGGCTGGAGCATAACCCTGTGAGGAGAGTCTGGGGTGTGCAGCCTGGAGAAGAAGAGGCTCAGGGCAGACCTCACTGCTCTGTACAACTAGCTGAAGGGAGGCTGGAGCCAGGTGAGGTTGGTCTCTTCTGCCAGGCAGCCAGCAACAGAACAAGAGGACACAGTCTCAAGCTGCAGCAGGGCAGGTTCAAGCTGGATGTTAGGAAGAAGCTCTTCAGAGCAAGAGTGATTGGCATTGGAATGGGCTGCCTGGGGAGGTGGTGGAGTCCCCATCCCTGGAGGCGTTTAAGAGGAGGCTGGATGAGGCATTTGGTGCCATGGATTAGTTAATTAGAAGGTGTTGGGTGCTAGGTTGGACTCGATGATCATGAAGGTCTTTTCCAACCTGGTTAATTCTGTGATTTTGTGATTCTGTGATTCTGTGACATACTCACTGGAAAGAAGGACCAAGCATCATTTGCTTCCAGGATGTGAAATTATGACTCAGTTCTACACCCTGAACTTGATAAAAACTGGAGGAAAGTGCATCAAATGTTCTCAATTCCTTCTCCTCCTGCATGCTTGGAGAATCAATAAATATGAGGCAGAGCTGATAAATTATTTAAAGCATAATAAAGGCAGCAATGAGCACTACTTTTATCCACCTGTGCATTGAATAAGATGCTTTTCATTTCTGACTAAGCTGCACTTTTCCCCACACAAAATGATGCTTCTTTGTCTTTTATCGCTGTCATTTGTTAATATAATTATCCATGCTGAAAATGAAAACAAAGTCACAGAGAATCTCTTCTATTAATGGAATTGCTTCTGGAGGCTCCTGCTCTCAGAGGCACAAAGGGCATCTACTTGTGTCTTTGGAAATGGTAATAAACTGCCAACACAGGGATAGGAGAGATGAGCTACCACAGCAGGGAACACAGGCTGCAAGAGCTGCCCAGGCCTAGATAAGCAGGGCTCACCATGGCCCTCTGGCATGAATGTGCTGGCGTCACTATAAAGAATTCAGCTACCAAGGCACTACCAACTCTTCCAATTGCAAAACCAGAGCTGGAATTGACAGGATCCCAGGATGTTAAGGGTTGGAAGGAACCTCTGCAGATCTTCCCATCCACCCCCACCCCCGGCCACAGCAGGACCAGAGAATCCAGTGCAGGTGGCACAGGAACACATCCAGACAGAGCTGCAAAGGCTTCAGAGAGGGAGACTCCACAACCTCTCTGGGCAGCCTGTGCCACTGCTCTCTCACCCTTACAGCACAAAAGTTCTTCCTCCTATTGAGCTGCAACTTCCTATGCTGCAGTTTCCATCCCCTGCCCCTTGTCCTATGGCAGGGCACAAGTGAGCAGAGGCTGTCCCTGTCCCTTCCTGACCCCCAGCCCTCAGCTCTTGATAGACATTGCTCAGCTCCCCTCTCAGCCTTCGCCTCTGCAGACTTAACAGCCCCAAGACTCTCAGCCTCTCCTCATCAGGCAGTGCTCCAGGCCCTTCAGCATCCTTGGAACCCTGCATTGGACTCTCTCCAACAGATCTCTGTCCCTCTTGAAGTGAGGAGCCCAGAACTGGATGCAATAGCAGTTATGATACCACAGAAGAAAAGGTCTGCAGAAATAGATGTCTAAGGGTGACTATGCCGATTTCTCTGTGGCATAACTCCAGAGCTAATCATAAATATCATCTTTAGTCCCATTATGGCACACTGGAGTTTGACAAAGTCATATTTGCACCTTGCTTTGTATTGCTACAGGTTGCACTATTGCCTTGCTGCTATCTTTGTCTTTTCTGAAATTCATAGTGGTTCGAGTTGGAAGTGACCTGAAAGAGCATCTAGCTCCAATCTCCCCTTGCCATTGGCAGGGACATCTTCCAATTACTCAGGGCCCCATCTAACCTGGCCTTCAATACCTTCAAGGGAGGGGGCATCCACAGTCTCCCTGGGCAACCTGTGCCAGTGTCTCACCACCCTCACTGTGAAGAATTTCTTCCTATCCCCTGCTAGAGTGTATCCTAATCATGTGCAGGCACTGCACTTGGGGACACGGTTTTCCAGGCCTGGTGGTGCTGTGCTGACAGTTGGGCTTGATGATCCTACAGGTCTTTCCCAACTTTCCTGATTCTATCATTTTCTATTCCTGTCCCCTTTGAGTAATTCTATTTCCATGTGAGGCAACCACTCAATGAAATACATTTTTTTTGGTCAATGTTCAGATCGTGTAGAGACAGCAAACTGACAACTTATTTTTGTCATGTGTCTCTAACCTGGGGCTTTTCTTCCTCTGTTTCCATGGGAATTATGCCATCATTCCTGTGTTTACAAGGCAAAAGTAGGAAAGAATTGAACTAAACTCTTCATGAGAGCAACTGAAGGAGCTGGGGCTGGTTAGTGTGAAACAGAGGAGGCTGAGGGCAGACCTCATGGCTCTCTACAGCTACCTGAAAGGACCTTGTGGAGAGGCTGCTGCTGGTCTCTTCTCATAGGGCATTAGTGATAGAACAAGAGGGAATGGCCTCAAGTTGCCACTGGGTAGGTTTAGATTGGACATTAAGAAGTAGTGTTTAATGGAGATAGTTGTCAGGCATTGGAATGAGCTGCCCAGGGAGGTGGTGGAGTCACCAACCCCGTCTGTGTTTAAAGATGGTTTGGAAGTAGTGCTTGGAGCTATGGTTTAGGGTGAACTTTATAAAGTAGGGTGCTAGGTTAGATGGACTGCATGAGCTTTGGAGGTCTCTTCCAATCCAAGCCCATTCTGTGATTCTATGATTCCAATTTTTCTTTTGAAAGAACTTTTTGCTTGTTAATTCTATGTTATATTGTAACCTCAAAGGTCAAGTTAAGACACATCAAACCAATGCCTAAAAGAAACACTGAAGCTTTTTTCCAGTGTCTTTAGAGGAAATGTTGCTGTTATGACTTTGTTGGGGTTTGCTGTTCACATCTTAACTACACCTCTAAGTTTATTTTTGCTTTGAATTCAGTGGTGTCCTGCACAGGCAAATATTCCCTCAGGGTATATTTTTATTCTTCAGTTCATAGCTTAGCTCTTACATCAGGTACTTTGGCTCATTTTCTTCTTCCTTCTCCAAGACTATCGGTTAATTGTATATTAAAATCATAGAATCACAGAATGGTTTAGGTTGGAAGGGACCTCAAAGCTCAGCCAGTTCCAATCCCCCCACCATAGGCAGGGACACTTCCCACTAGAACAGGTCACTAAAGGCCTCATCCAACCTGACTCTGAACACCTCCAGGGAGGGAGCAGCCACAACCTCCCTGGGCAACCTGTGTCAGTGTCTCACCACCCTCACTGCAAACAACTTCTTCCTAACATCCACTTTCAATCTCCCCTCTGCCACTTTAAACCCATTCCTCCTCCTCCTCCTCTCATTACACTACTTTGTCAATAATCCCTCCCCAGCCCTCCTGGAGCTCCCTTCAGATTCTTGAAGGCCACTCCAAAGTCTCCTGGAAGACTTCTCTTATGGAGGCTGCAGATCCCCAACTCTCTTAGCCTGTCCTCATAGCAGAGGTGTCCTTCACAGGCAAATGTTCCTACAGGGGATATTTTTAATCTTCAGTTCATAGGTTTGCTCTTAGATACATTATATATATTTTATATATATATATGCTCTTATATATATTTTAGCTCATTTTCTTCTTCCTTTTGCAAGGCTATTGGAAAATTGTGTATTAAAGTGTAAGACATTCCTAGCAATGCCTTTTATTACAGATTTGTAGCGTATTAGTGGTTCTGAAATATCAGAGAATAAGTTGTTGCTTACTACCAAAGCAATGTGTCTGAGGTACCTTTTATCTCAATCAATCACAGAATGCATCCTGTTGGAAGAGACCTCCAAGCTCATCCAGTCCAATCTTCCACCCCGCACTGAAACGCCAACATCAAACCACAGCCCTAAGCACCAGCTCCACAGGCTGCTTGAACACCTTCAGGGATGGGGACTGCAGCACTGCCCTGGGCAGAACATTCCAGTGTCTGAGAAGCCTCTCTGGCAAGAAATATTTCCCAGCATCCAGCCTGAACCTCCCCTGGGGCAGTTTGCAACCATCTCCTCTGCTCCTGTTCCTTGGCACCAAGGAGCAGAGGCTGTCCCACTCTTGCTCTAACCTCTCTGCAGGGAGCTGTAGAGAGTAAGGAGGTCTCCCTCAGCCTCCTCTTTCCCAGCATCAACACTCTCAGCTCCCTCAGCCCCTCTTCACAGCCCAGCTGCTCCAGGCCCTTCTCCAGCCTCACTGCCCTGCTCTGCACAGGCTCCAGCCCCTCAATGTCCTTCCTATCTGTACCTTTTGTTTTTCTTCTAAATTGCACTGCTAAAAATATAATAAAAAAAAAACCCAACCAAACCAGACAGGTACCAAACATATCGATTTAAGTTCCAGCCCCTACATTTTTCAGAGTCTTGTCAGTACTTCACTGTAGAACTTCGCTGCCTTTGTTTTATTCCCTCCCAAGCAGAAACATGTAATTGGACTCAGTGCATTTAAGACTGTTGTTCACTAATTACCCAGATATCACTAGCACGGCAGTCTCTCAACACAGCCTGCAATTTGCATTAATTATGAAAGCACTCTGAATGCTTTCCTACTATCCCAGCATAAAGAACAACAACAATGCTGGAGCAGTCAATTAAGCTAAAAAATAAAATAAATCAAGTCAGCAGGGATGAAGAAATTTGCTTTGTAACATTTTTTAGGCTTGATGATTCCTTGGCTCAGGAGAGAATCCCAACCCCTGTGGCTCTAAGTGAAAAGAATTTGGATTTCTCTGTTGAGCTTCTCTTCTGTGAGACCAGAGGACATTACAGGGTGGAAGGGAGCTCAGAAGATCATCCAGTCCAATCCCCCCTGCCAGAGCAGGGGCACTTAGAGAAGATAAAACAGACAGGTTTTTAATATCTCCAGAGAGGGAGACTCCACAACCATTTGGGCAGCCTGTTCAAGGGTTCTGTCACCTTCACAGGCAAAAAAAAAAATCCTCTTCCTGTTTCCATGGAACTTCCTATGCCTCAGCTTCCACCACTGCCCCTTGTGCTGTCATTGGGCATCACCCAGCAGAGCCTGGCTCCAGCCTCTGGCCACTCACCCTGCACATCTTTATCACCATGACTGAAGTCCCCCCTTAGGCTCCTCCTCTCCCAGCAGCACAGCCTCAGCTCCCTCAGTCTCTGCTTCTGAGGAAGATCTCTCACTGCCTTCATCATCTTTGTGGCTCTGTGGTGGACTCTCTCAAGCAATTTTATGTCCCTCTTGAACTAGGGGGCCCAGAAGTGGACACATCACTGAGAATCTGCTCTTACTGAAAGAAATGATTGTTTGCACTACTGTTCTATTCAGTTAAGGAAAAGGCTTTATTCCATAGTACAGGAAATGTTCTGATCTCATTGCTCTCTACAACTCCCTGAAAGGAGGTTGCAGTGAGGGGGCAGTTGGTCTCTCCTCCATAGTATCAGGTGCTACAGCAAGAGGAAATGGCCTGAAACTGTGCAAGGGGAGGTCTAGGTTGATTCTAGGAACAATTTCTTTCCTTCAAGAGTGGTCAGGCATTGGAACAGGCTGCCCAGGAACAGGAGGTGGTGGAGTCACCATCCCCGGAGGTGGTCAAAAAACATGTGGGCATGGCACTCTGGGACATGGCTAATGGCCATGGTGGTCTTTGGTTGATGGTTGGACTTGATGATCACACCGAATTGTCAGGGTTGGAAGGGACCTCAAGGATCATCCAGTTCTAACACCCCTGCCATGGGCAGGGCCACCTCACACTAGACCAGGTGGAGCCATATCCAGCCTGGGCATAAAACAATTCTACGAGTCCATGATTCTCATTTTAAGTAGCAGAGAGAATCCACCTGCTTCAGGCATAGTGACAACTCCTCCTCTCAAGCTTTAGATGTTCGTTGCACATTTTGAGTAATAAGACAAACAAAGGCTTGGGCCATTATGTCCTCTCTCAAAGTGATAAGCAGGTACCCACAGGTGCTTATGCACTTCTGACTGTCTCGCCCAAGTAAGGGTAAGCAAGCCCTGGTTTCACCTAATACAGTCACTTTGGCAAAGTGCCATTCTGATTGGTGAACCTCTGTGGCCAAAGGAGCTATTACACTCGGGCAAATTATATACATGGAACTAAGCTGCAAGCAGTCTGCTCTGCTCTGCCTCAATGCATTGCTCAGACATCATGCTCTGCCCTGCCTCACTGCTCTGTTTAGACAACGTGCTCTGCCCTGCCTCACTGCTCTGCTCAGAGAACATGTGCCCTGCCTCATTGCTCTGCTCAGACAACAGGCTCTGCTCTGCCTCAGCGTGCTCTGCTCTGCCCAAGCGTGCTCTGCTCTGCCTCGTGCTTCAGACCAGCTTAGCCCTGATGCTTTGGGCTTGAACTTAAGATAAGGGAAACTTAAGTGCCTCAGGTTTACCAGGAGAAGGCATTAAGTGCCTCACGATGCGGTGAGAAGTGCTCTCTGCACATTTGCAAGAGATCCTGCCTGCACCTCTGCAAACCTACATACCAAAAGGAACCAGGATCAAGTCAGAGATCATCTGTCTCTTTTCCAATACTCTGTTAGAGCCCAGGAAGATCTAAAAGCATCTCAATGGTTATCAAGGCACCAACAGAACTCCCTTTATAGAATCACAGAATCATAGAATCAACCAGGTTGGAAGAGACCTCCAAGCTCATCCAGTCCAACCTAGCACCCAGCCCTACCCAATTAACTAGACCATGGCACTAAGTGCCTCATCCAGGCTCTTCTGGAAACTGTAGTTAGCCCTGGGAATCCAGAGATAATGTTTTCTGAGTAAATATTCACAAGCCTCTATGTAACTGAATTCTGTTGTGCCTTCTGCCTTAGGAGGAAGGAGCCTCTCAGGTCTCCCTCGAGGGCGGGTGGCAGATTGGCTGCAAGATTCTCTTCCCAAAATAGTTTAATGTTTGTTCTGTTGCTGCTAGTGTTCTAGATTCCCTGCTTATTTCCCTCTGTGTAATACTGCCCATGACCTTGCAAAGAACCTATTAGTATCAAAAATTATGGTCACTAAATATCAACACTAATAAATCCTATTAATTCTGGAATAGGTTCTGCCCCTACTGTTACAGATGGTGGCTCAGCCACCAAGATGTAACTGCTGCAGGGCAAGCTCTGCCCTTAATTACAGTTGCCCAACACTTGCTGCATGGCTCTCAGCTCCCCAGCAATAGTCATTCAGTTGGAAATTTTCCCCTCATGTTTTCCAAGCTGGAAATTTTGTTTTCAGGCTAAGTGGGACTTTGGCTGGGCAGAAAGAGTTTGGCCATGGCTTAAAGACCAGAGAGGAGAAGAAAGAGAATGGTAGGAATCCATATTAAGACATGGCCTCCAGCTTCTCTGTGCCATGTGAAGCAGACACTATGAAACATTAATTTGATAGAGAAGCAGAACAGGCTGGGAGAGGTGAAAGATACAATAACAGTAGAATAATATTAATACAAACACCTTCTGCTAATAAAATTACACCCAGAACCTGAAATCTCTTCAATCACCATTTAATTCCTAGCTTTTTATTACTGATAAATCTTCATCTTGGGAAGGGCATCAGTTCAAGGCTTAACATAGAAATAACACAGATCAATGGATTACCCCTTCAAGAGAGGGCCTAATTATTGTAATGAGAACATTCTAATTAGGCAGGTATGAGCTCATGATTAGAGAATCCTGCATGCTAGGAATTTTAACAGCATTGTCATTTGAGTAAACACAATAATGCATGAGGAATGGCTGGTGTCTGTGATAGAGAGATGAGGTGGGGTTGGACACAATAATGCATGAGGAATGGCTGGTGTCTGTGTTAGAGAGATGAGGTGGGGTTGGAGTGAGGCCAGTGTTGACCTCTTCTTTCAGGTAACTAATGACAGGACAAAATCACAGAATCACAGCAATATTCAGGTTGGCAAAGCCTCTCAGTGTCACCAACTCCAACCCAGAACCCTACTCTACAAGCTTCACCCTAAACCATAGCTGCAAGCCACCACCTTTAAATACATCCAGGGTTGGTGACTCCACCACCTCCCTGGGCAGCACATTCCAATCCCTGACCACTCTTGCTCAGAAAAAAATTCTTCCTCATGTCCAGTCTAAACCTGCTCTGCTGCAGCTTAAGGCCATTCCCTCTTGTTCTGTCACTATTTATCTGTGAGAAGAGACCAGCATCAACCTCTCCACAGTCTTTCAGGTAGCTGTACACAGCTTTAAGTCAGCCCTCAGCCTTCTGTGTTTCACACTAATCATCCCCAGCTCCTTCAGTCACCCTTCGACAGATTAACTCTCCAGGCCCTTCACATCTTCCTTGCCCTCCTCTGCACTCTCTCCAGCACCTCAATGTCTCTATTTTATTGAGGTGCCCAAAACTGAACAGAGTACTCGAGGTGTGCCCTCACCAGTGCCAACCCTGTGCTGGGCTGCAGCAAAAGCAGCATGGCCAGCAGGGCAAGGGAGGAGATTCTGGCCTTTTCCTCTGCTCTCCTGAGACCCCACCTGGAGTGCTGTGTGCAGTTCTGGAGCCCCCAACACAAGAAGGACATGGAACTGTTGGAGCAAGTCCAGAGAAGCCACAAAGAAGCCCAGAGGGCTGCAGCAGCTCTGCTATGAGGACAGGCTACAGGAGCTAGGGCTCTGTAGCCTGGAGAAGGCTTCCAGGAGACCTTGGAGTGGCCTTACAGTATCTGAAGGGGAGCTACAGGAGGGCTGGGGAGGGACTACTGACAAGGGCTTGTAATGACAGGACAAAGACGAATGGGTTTAAAGTGTCAGAGGGGAGATTGAAAGTGGATGTTAGGAAGAAGTTGTTTGCAGTGAGGGTGGTGAGACACTGGCACAGGTTGCCCCGGGAGGCTGTAGCTGCTCCCTGCCTGGAGGTGTTCAAGGCCAAGCTGGATGAGGCCTTGAGCTACCTGTTCTAGTGGGAGGTGTCCCTGCCTATGACAGGGGGATGGAGCTGGCTGAGCTTTGAGGTCCCTTCCAACCTAAACCTTTCTATGATTCCATGAGTCTAAGTAGAAGGGATAAGACCACCTAGATTAGTGTGCTCAGACAAGAGGAAATGGCCTCAATGTGCAGCAGCAGAGGGCTAGGTTGGATATTAGCAAGAATTTCTTTGCTGCTGGAGTTCTCAGGCATCAGAACAGGCTGCCCAGGGAGGTGATGGAGTCACCATTCCTAGAGGTGTTTACAACACATACGGACGTGGCACTTTGAGACATGGTCTTGTTGTTGTGGAGGTGCTGGGTAGAAAACTGGACTTAATAACTTTAGAGGTCTTTTCTAACCTCAGCAATTGTATGATTTTTTTTTTCCAATTGTTTTTTAAATGCCTGAAAAAAACATGGCAAAGACTTTGGTGCCAGCCTGAACTCTGCCTGCCAGTTGCTGAGATGAGAAACTTTCAGGCAGAAGAGCCATGAATTACAGCCACTCTTCCCTTCGTGTGCTACTGCTACAATTTATTAACATTACAGCTGGAATAAAAAGGCAATAATTTAGGTATTAAAAGGAGATACATAAGAAAATCAAATTATCTTGTGTGTGTTGAGGCATGGTAATGATCTCATTTCACTCTCCTTAGGGTGAGGTTGTATTTGCAGAGTCCTTTCAGAAGTGAGATGCCAGCATCTTTTGTGTTACTTGCTCTTAGAGACCAGAGGAACAGTTGGACTCAATGATCTCTAAAGTCTCTTCCAGCCTCAACAGTTCTGTGATTGTGTCATTCTAAGAGGAGGAGGAGGATTGGAAAAAAACCAATATAATAGAATATTTTTTCATGTGTGTAATTAAACATCTCAACTGATAACAACAAAAACAATGCTCCAGGTTCTGCTATTTTGCTGAAGCAAGGAAAATCACTGAAAAGGATTCGAGTGAAGATTTAAGTAGTCAAAAAAAACCTCCCAAACCTCACAAAAAAAAAAAACCCAAACCTAAAAAAAACCCCAAACCTAAAAAAAAATTTAAAAACTCCTCCAAAACAAACCTCCCCCCCAAAAAAATGAAAAGAAAAAAATAAAAATTAAAAAAAGGGGAAAAAAAAGAAATAAAAAAAATAAACCTCAAAAAAACCAACTCCAGAAAACTAAGCCTCCAAAGCAAGCAAACCTCCACAACAAATAAACCTAAAAAACCCTCCAAAAAAAATAAACCTCAAAAAAACAAACCTCCAAAACAAATAAACCTAAAAAAAAAAAACTCTCAAAAAAACACTCCAAAAAAAAAAACCCTCCAAACAAATAGAACTTAAAAAAACCTCTCTTAAAAAAACTCAAAAAATCTCAAAAAAACTCACAAAAATCTCAAAAAAAATCTCAAAAAATCACCCCAAAAAATAAACCTCCAAAAATAATAAACCTCAAAAAAACTCCGGAAAAACTAAACCTCCAAACCAAATAAACAAAAAAAAAAACTTAATAAAAAAAAAAAAACTCTCAAAAAATTTTCCAAAAAATAAACCTTCAAAAATAAACCTCAACAAAAAACCTCCACAAAAAATAAACCT
>WAAF01020775.1:3768-21634 GCA_013400475.1 Tricholaema leucomelas
TGAGGAGAGGCTGAGGGAGCTGGGGGTGTGCAGCCTGCAGAAGAGGAGGCTCAGGGCAGAGCTCATTGCTGTCTACAACTACCTGAAGGGAGGCTGTAGCCAGGTGGGGTTGGTCTCTTCTGCCAGGCAAGCAGCAACAGAACAAGGGGAAACAGTCTCCAGCTGTGCCAAGGGAGGTCTAGGCTGGATGTTAGGAGGAAATTGTTGTCAGAGAGAGTGATTGGCATTGGAATGGGCTGCCCAGGGAGGTGGTGGAGTCGCCATCCCTGGAGGTGTTCAAGCAACCTTGAGCTTGAACATCCACCTTGAGTGGATGAGGCACTTAGTGCCATGGTCTGGTTGATTGGCTAGGGCTGGGTGCTAGGTTGGACTGGATGATCTTGGAGGTCTCTTCCAACCTGGTTGATTCTATTCTATTCTATTCTCATGTTCAGTGAGGTAATTTATGCTGAAGGACCTTTGCACTGCTCCCTTGAGAACGTAACTGAAACATCTACTCTAAAATGGGGGTGCAAAATCAGAGTACCTTAGTGTTGGAAATGTGTAATTATGAGTAGATTATCAACATTAAACATGTGATCTGATGCACACTGAAGTCAGCAATACTTCAAGACGCTTGAAGTCAGCAAGACTCAACATTATGTCGAGTCTTGTTCCAACAAGCCCTATTAATTTTAATTTAAAGTGGGAATTTATTAATAGGCCAAGTTGCATCATTCATTATTTGACAAGCTAATGGCACTTTGCAGACATAGTGTCCCCCAAGGATCAGTGCTGGGCCTGGGCCTGTTCAATACCTTCATTGATGATTTAGACCAGAGGACTGAGTCCAGCATCAGTAAGTTTGCAGATGACACCAAGCTAGGTGCAGGTGTTGATCTGCTGGAGGGTAGAAAAGCCTTGCAGAAGGACCTTGACAGGCTGGATGGGTGGGCAGAGGTCAATGGGATGAGATTGAACAAGGCCAAGTGCAGGGTTCTGCACTTGGGCCACAACAACCCCAAGCAATGCTACAGGCTGGGGACAGAGTGGCTGAGAGCAGCCAGGAAGAAAGGGACCTGGGGGTGCTGGTAGAGAGTAGCAGAACATGAGCAGCAGTGTGCCCAGGTGGGCAGGAAAGCAAATGTATCAGGAACAGTGTGGCCAGCAGGACAAGGGAGGTTCTTCTGCCCCTGTTCTCAGCACTGCTCAGGCCACCCCTTGAGTGCTGTGTCCAGTTCTGGGCTCCTCAATTCAAGAGAGACATTTAGACACTGGAAGATGTCCAGAGAAGGGCGACAAAGGCAGATTCTGTTTACCAGTGCATATATAGAATCATAGAATCAGCCAGGGTTGGAAGGGACCACAAGAATCATCTAGTTCCAACCCTCCTGCCACAGGCAGACACCTCACACTAGGTCAGGCTGCCAAGAGCCTCATCCAGCCTGGCCTTAAACACCTCCAGGGAGGAGGCTTCCACCACCTTCCTGAGCAACCCATTCCAGGGTCTCCCCACCCTCATGCTGAAGAACTTCTTCCTAACATTGAGTCTGAATCTCTCCATTTCCAGCTTTGTTCCATTCCCCCCAGTCCTATCACTACCTGACAACCTAAAAAGTCCCTCCCCAGTGTTCTTGTAGCCCCCTTTAAGATTCCTGAGATAAATGCAATCAGGCAGAACAAATACATCCACAAGCTAAGCCAAGTATATCAGACAACAATCATCAAAATCCTCCACACCTTCCGTCCCCGGCAGGCCTGAGAGCACACCGTAACTGCCCTGCCCAACAGCCTGAGAGTACACCGTAACTGCCCTCCCCAACAGCCTGAGAGTACACCGTAACTGCCCTCCCCAGCAGCCTGAGAGCACACCGTAACTGCCCTCCCCAGCAGCCTGAGAGCACACCGTAACTGCCCTCCCCAGCAGCCTGAGAGTACACCGTAACTGCCCTCCCCAGCAGCCTGAGAGTACACCGTAACTGCCCTCCCCAGCAGCCTGAGAGTACACCGTAACTGCCCTCTCCAGCAGCCTGAGAGCACACCGTAACTGCCCTCCCCAGCAGCCTGAGAGCACACCGTAACTGCCCTCCCCAGCAGCCTGAGAGTACACCGTAACTGCCCTCCCCAGCTTAGACCCACAAGGCCTCAGCAGGCTGCATCAGGCACCTCAAAATTCTGTGCTAGTTGGAAGCCATCTCCCCCGCACAGACCATGAGATAAGGAGGGACCTGTGCTCTGCCTGGGGAGATGTGACGGGGGAGAGGCAAGGAGGGAAAGGGACGATCCCAACCAGGCTCTGTTTTATGGGCTACGACACAGGAAAGTAGAATAGAACAATGTGATGGGTTGGGAGCTACCTGCTCCCCCTACACGAATGCACCAAACTAGCCTCAGTCAGCTGGGAGTTTAGGAATGAAGCCAGATTTAGGTCCTAGCACAACTTCCCAGCACATGCATACACAGCACACACAACTATCTACAGTTCTATGCCAGCTAGAACAGAAACACAGAATCGCTCTCAAAAGTCAGACTGCCCAGGAGGCTTCCGACCCAAAGCTCCTCCCTGCTTCCCCCCTCTTTCCCTCCCCTCAGAACTCACAGTATCACAGTATCACAGTCTCACAGTATCACCAAGGTTGGAAGAGACCTCACAGATCATCAAGTCCAACCCTTTACCACAGAGCTCAAGGCTAGACCATGGCACCAAGTGCCACGTCCAATCCTGCCTTGAACAGCTCCAGGGACGGCGACTCCACCACCTCCCTGGGCAGCCCATTCCAGTAGCCAATGACTCTCTCAGTGAAGAACTTTCTCCTCACCTCGAGCCTAAACTTCCCCTGGCGCAGCCTGAGGCTGTGTCCTCTTGTTCTGGTGCTGGCTGCCTGAGAGAAGAGAGCAACCTCCTCCTGGCCACAACCACCCCTCAGGCAGTTGTAGACAGCAATAAGGTCACCCCTGAGCCTCCTCTTCTCCAGGCTAAACAACCCCAGCTCCCTCAGCCTCTCCTCGTAGGGCTGTGCTCGAGGCCTCTCACCAGCCTCGTTGCCCTTCTCTGGACACGCTCAAGCACCTCAATAGCCAGATCAATGCCCATATCTCTCCTGTGATAAATCTGGAGAGATCTGAGGTGAGATGTCAAAAAGACATCAAGGAAGGAAAAAAAAGTTAGATAGGATTAAAGAGTTAAGGCAGATGCAACCACACAGACCGACAGAGCAGAAGAACAAGGGAGAACTAACTGAAAAGCGTCTGAGAAGTGAGTGCCTTCTCCTCTGTTCTGACTACCTGCATTTCTCAGCAGAAGAATTAGCAATATGGGTCACTGTTCATTTTCTCCTTACAGCCAAGGATTTAATATCTCTCAGCAAAATATTCTAATTAGCCTCAAACCGACACAAATAACAATATTACAACATCCTGGGATGACCTGTGAAGAGGGACCTGGGGGTGCTGGCGGCTAACAAGTTCCCCATGGCACAGCAATGTGCCCTTGTGGCCAAGAAGGCCAATGGGATCCTGGGCTGTATTACGAGGAGTGTGTCCAGCAGATCAAGGGAGGTTCTCCTCCCCCTCTACACTGCTCTGCTGAGACCTCATCTTGAATACTGTGTTCAGTTTTGGGCTCCCCAGTTTCAGAGGGACAGGGATCTGCTGGAGAGGGTCCAGCAGAGGGCTACAAGGATGATGAGGGGACTGGAGGGCACTGCCTGATGAGGAGAGGCTGAGGGACCTGGGGCTGCTTAGTCTGGAGAAGACTGAGAGTGGATTTGATAAATGTTTATCAATATCTGAGGGCTGCCAGGAGTGGGGGGACAGGCTCTGCTCACTGCTCCCTGGGATAGGGCAAGGAGCAATGGGTGTAAGTTGCAGCAAAAGAGGTTCTGCCTCAACACAAGGGGGAACTTCTTGAGTGTAAGTGTCTCAGAGCACTGGCACAGGCTGCCCAGAGAGGTTGTGGGGTCTCCTTCTCTGGAGACTTTCAAGGCCTGTCTGGATGTGTTCCTCTGTGACCTGTGTTAGATAGGATTGTCCTGCTCTGGATGATCTCCCTGGGTCCCTTCCAACCCCTAATATCTTGTGAGCCTGTGACCAGATCCATCCCCTGGGATGGGTCTTGATCTCTGTAGTTTTCTTAATGGCATCTGAAACGCCCTCAAACTACTACATAACAAAAGCAACTTTTCCTGGTGGTAGGCTAAAAGGCAAAGGCAGAAATAAAGATCTGTACTATAACTTCACAAGTGTCCCAAGATTTGGAGTTTTTACATTGTGTTTTGCCATAAGGAAAAGCTCCTGGACCAAGTAACTTGAGGAGAACTAACCAGCAAGTAGACAAAGGCTGTCCTGGCTGGTGTAGGGGGATGAGTTTCTATTTTTGAGATGACATTGGTCAGATTTTTCTTTCTTTTTCTTATCAGACTGCATCTGAGGAGAAGAGCACTTTGTAGCATATGGGTATTCTTTCTCTTCAACTGGTGGTTATCTTCACACAGGGCTTTTCTGTTGCAAATGGACTGAATGAGATCCTTATGTTCCATAGGAATTGTTTCTCTAGCAGCCTCGGTAATCAAAAGCAGGTAGGGTAGAGCAGGGAGCATGCATACGGTGTGCAGGTGGCCAAGCACCAGCAATGGAGGGGACTGAAGGGGCCTCCTCAAGGAGAACCTGGGGCTGTCCAGTGCTGCACACAGCCAGTTCCAGCCAGCTCCAGACAAATGCCTAAGGCCTGAGCCCCTCAGCGGAGGTCAGTGTCCAGTTCTGGGCCCCCCCAGTTTAAGAGGGACATTGAGATGCTTGAACATGTCCAGAGAAGGGCAACGAGGCTGGTGAGAGGCCTCGAGCACAGCCCTACGAGGAGAGGCTGAGGGAGCTGGGATTGTTTAGCCTGGAGAAGAGGAGGCTCAGGGGTGACCTTATTGCTGTCTACAACTACCTGAGGGGTGGTTGNCCTCTGGGAAATACACTGAAAGAAAGAATGGTAAACACTGAGGAAAGGGGACCTCCAGAAAGGCTGGGGACAGCAGTCCTGATATTTACTATCATGAGGTGCCAAGTACCATCACTGAGCTACTTCAGAGGACTGAAGGCCATCTGGTATGCTACACTGCAGTCAGAAGTACCGCAGTACTTGGAGCGGAATGCATTCAGGGGCGAATGGAAAACAGCTACTGGAATTCTGCAAAAGGCTTCTGCTAGGTAAGGATTGGTACATCCATTCTTAATTTTTAACCTGCTTGAAAATCCTAGGCTTGAAGTGTCAGCTCTGGCTTGCATGATCAAGCCTGCGCTCTTCTAAGGGAAGACTGAGATAAAGGGGGGATGGCAGATAAAGAGTGAGTGAAAAGTCTGCAGTGACAGCTGAAAAAGATAGCAGGCAACGGGAAGTAATGGCAGGGGTGAGTTGTAGAGGTTTGTAAAAGAAACTACACAGAATAGTATTTGTTCCCTGTAAACTGAAATGGAAGTTAGTTCATTTACTTGCTCACCTCTCTCTAACCTCTTGTCCAACTAAATCAAGGCACTTTTGAAGGCAGCTTTGCAGGCAGCATAGGGGAGATGTATTTTTATCGAGTATCACATGAAGTAAGCATTCACTTTCCACTCAGTGAGTTAGAACATCTGAATACTTTCTGTTTGCTCATACAATTAATGCTCCTTTCATAACTTCTTTACATTCACATCTTGGCATTTACTTTCTTAATTGAAAAAAAAATGTACCTTAATAACCTAACCATCTTTTCTGCATGAAGCAGCAGTCTTCAATAGCATCTTCAAGTTGCATCAGGGGAGGTTTAGGTTGGCTGTTGGGAGGAAGTTCTTTCCTGAGCGAGTGGGCAGGCACTGGCACAGGCTGCCCAGGGAGGTGGTGGAGTTGCCACCCCTGGAGGTGTTTAAAAGGAGAGTGGATGTGGTGCTTGAGGCTATGGTCTGGTGATGAAGGCTGCTGGGATGAAGGTTGGACTGGATGATCCTGGTGGTCCTTTCCAACCATGGTGATTCACAGTGATGAGATGTTGTGCTGAGGGATTTGGTTTAGTCAAGGACCTGTCAGTGTAAAACTAATGATTGGGCTCCGTGATCTTGAAGGGCCTTTCCAATCTGAGAAATGCTGTGATCCGTCTGTGTTTGGGGAAAAAAAGTCATTGAGATAGTAATTAAGTCTGCTCCTTGCCATAAGTGGCAAGGAGCAAGAAGTGCCTGGAGTCATGGACCACACATATCCCACAGGCTGCTTTGTGGTGCTTCCTCTCTGTTGACAGCAAGAGAAATCTACTCTCCAAGAGAAGCCAAGGATAACAGTAAGGCAGACAAGGCAGACAAGGCAGACAGCTCCATGACAGGACTGCTGTCAAGCAATGCCTAAGCAAGAAGCACAGAGGAAGCCCAGTGACAGTAACCAACTTCAGAAAGGTTATGGTGTTGAGGCAGGTATAAGGCTGAGCCATGATGTCAAGTTGGCTGTCAAAGCAGCCAAGGCAAGCATAGGCATACCAAAAGCATACCTCATGTTACACCTATTGACCGAGTGCAAGAACCTGAGCTCAAAACACACAGGGCAAAACTCTTCTGAGCCACAGTTCATTCCCACAGCAATTTCTCAGAGCAGTCAAATGTAGAGTTTCACATTTGCACCACTGTAGAAAGCTGGCAGAGACTGACAGTCTGCTCAGCTCTCTGGTGCTTGCTTGTGTAGTTAAAAGCATAAGCGTAGGTGCAAGGTTTATTATTGCATCCACCCCTTTTTGCAGTCAGGTAGGAAGGTAAATCTCTTGAAAGCTAATGACTGTCAGGACTTATGAGACAGGATTTGTGATGAGGCAGACAGGTTCTTGCAAATTCCTAACATTTATATGGAAAATAAGTCAGAATATGTTAGAAAGAAGAACCATGGACAATGGCACAGGGAGATGGGCTAAGCTACAGTGTAGGCTGGTCCTACATTTCAGTTTTGTAGCTCCTAAATACCCCAGACTTTGTATCTGCTGTGATTCTATGAGAGTGATTGGCATTGGAATGGGCTGCCCCATTCCAATGGTGGTGGACTTGCTCTCCATGGAGGTGTTCAAGCCAAGCCTGGCTGGGGCACTTAGTGCCATGGTCTGGTTGATTGGACAGGGCTGGGTGCTAGGTTGGACTGGATGAGCTTGGAGGTCTCTCCCAACCTAGCTGATTCTATGATTCTATTTGCATATCTCTCTGTTCCTACTATAGCATAGGGAGCTTATACAATTGTTCAACATCTTGCTTTTTCCTTTAACCTAAGTTGTATTCCTAATGTACTTTGGCTTAGACAGACTCACAGGTACAGCTTCTGTATATCAGCCCTTCCCAAAATGCTTGTAGGAATTAGAATCTAATGCTGAGTGTTCCAGTGAATCAATGAAAACTCTTGGCTTATCCTGAAAAGCTTTAATTATGAATTGGTTACATTTCCAATTGGATGAAAATATTTAATGGGGTAACAAAAGATTGCAATTATGGCTGAAATAAGTCCTGTCATTTCCAAAACTCTTGCTATTTTATTTTTCTCATTTCCTTTTAAGATCCTTTCAGTCTCCATAACTCTCTATGTTAAAAATGAGGCAATTATTTATGCCATCTGACCCCCTATCCTTAAAAATTTCAGATCTTTGCATCATTTGCAGCCCAGAGAGAGAAGCAGATCCTGGGCTGCATCAAGAGAAGTGTGGCCAGCAGGGCAAGGGAGGTGATTCTGCCCCGTTGCTCCACTCTGCTGAGACCTCACCTGCAGTACTGCATCCAGTTCTGGAGCCACTATTACAAGAAAGATCTGGAGATGCTGGAGAGTGTCCAGAGAAGGGCCAGGAGGATGCTCAGAGGGCTGCAGCAGCTCTGCTGTGAGGACAGACTGAAAGAGCTGGGGCTGTGCAGTCTGGAGAAGAGAAGGCTCTGCAGAGACCTTATTGTGACCTTCCAGTTTCTGAAGAGGGCCTACAGGAAAGATGCTGAGGGACTTTTTAGGACATTAGGCTGTCTTGGTTCTAATTTAAATTTCCCAGAGACTCAAACAGAGTTGATAGAACCAATAATAATTTATAGGATGCCTTTCTCTCCTCCCCCTTCTTTCCCCAAAGAAAAGGAATCAGATGGAGAGAGAGAAAATGTAAGACCCAAATAAATAATCTCACTGCACTTTGGAAGTTAAAAGGAGCAAAGTTTAACAATAAATAAAAAGGTATTTGAGGTAGGGAAGTTACAGAGGTATAGGGAAGGGGAAACAAGGTACAAAACATGTAAATATACAACCAGATTGATGGCAATGGGTTTTGTCTGCCTTGTGAGTGATGGGCACCTGGTGAAACAAAGAGCAGCTGGAAATAGGATGGTGGCTGATTGCTGGCAAGCAGGGAGGCAGAGAAAGGGAGAGAGAGAGAGGGAGAGAGGGGAAAAGAGAGAGAGAGAGGGGACTGGGGGAGAATGGAGCAAAACTAGAACTGAGCAGATTCAGATTGGATGTTAGGAAGGAATTCTTCAGCACGAGGGTGGTGAGACACTGGCACAGGTTGCCCAAGGAGGTGATGGAAGCCTCATCCTTGGAGGTTTTTAAGGCTAGGCTGGATGTGGTTCTGGGCAACATGATTTAGTGTGAGGTGCCCCTGTCCATGACAGTGGAGTTAAAGCTAGATGATCCTTGAAGTCTTTTCCAGTCTTGACAGTTCTATGATTCTAAGAGATAATAACTGGTGGATTTTCTTCTTTCAACAGCTGAAATGGTATGTCCCTGAAATGGTAGCTGAAGCAAATGTAAGTGATTTAGCCACAGAAATGGAAGGCAGTAATCAATTCAGTTTATGTCCAAAGTGGTTTCAATATCATACCTTCAGGATCTAGGGAAGGGCAAAAAAAAAAGACTTGAAAAAGATCCTTCATGAAACCTAGAATTTCTGTAACAAATATATATGGCCACAGACCATAACATTCTGCACCACTCGAAGGGTATGTTCCTGCTCCTCAACTTGCAGATCAGGTTCCTGATTAGAAACATCCAGGCATGTTTTAGAGAGCTGAATGTTTAAAATCCGTACCATTATTTCACCCATTATAAGGTGGAGCTACAGGAGTACTTCTGAGAAACATCTGGGAAGTGTCACAGTCTCACAGTATCACCAAGGTTGGAAGAGACCTCACAGATCATCAAGTTCAACCTGTTACAACAGAGCTCAAGGCTAGACCATGGCACCAAGTGCCACGTCCAATCCTGCCTTGAACAGCTCCAGGGACGGTGACTCCACCACCTCCCTGGGCAGCCCATTCCAGTGTCCAATGACTCTCTCAGTGAAGAACTTTCTCCTCACCTCAAGCCTAAATTTCCCCTGGCGCAGCCTGAGGCTGTGTCCTCTTGTTCTGGTGCTGGCTGCCTGAGAGAAGAGAGCAACCTCCCCCTGGCTACAACCACCCCTCAGGTAGTTGCAGACAGCAATAAGGTCTGCCCTGAGCCTCCTCTTCTCCAGGCTAAACAATCCCAGCTCCCTCAGCCTCTCCTCGTAGGGCTGTGCTCGAGGCCTCTCCCCAGCCTCGTTGCCCTTCTCTGGACACGTTCAAGCATCTCAATGTCCCTCTTAAACTGGGGGGCCCAGAACTGAACACAGTACTCAAGGTGTGGTCTAACCAGTGCAGAGTACAGGGGCAGAATGACCTCCCTGCTCCTGCTGGCCACACCATTCCTGATGCAGGCCAGGATGCCATTGGCTCTCTTGGCCACCTGGGCACACTGCTGGCTCATGTTCAGGCGGGTATCGATCAGCACCCCCAGATCTCTCTCTGTTTGGCTGCTCTCAGCCACTCTGACCCCAGCCTGTAGCTCTGCATGGGGTTGTTGTGGCCAAAGTGCAGCCCCTGGCGCTTGGAGCCATTGAACGCCATCCCCTTGGACGGGGATGATAAAAGTCAGTTTATCCAAGCTGTCATCTATCACATTTCTGGAAAATATTTCCTGTCTTCTTTTTTGAGTAACAGCCCTATGAGGATGTGGATCTAAGAGAGAACCAGAAGGTTGATTTTTTGGTGCTAATAGTTAAGTAAACCTGCCAGCTGCTCATAGCAGACTATTTTAACACCGCTTTCCTATGAAGACAATGTTTATGCAGTCGTGCAATTGCTAAGGTGTGTATCCAGTAACCTGTCAACCTGTCTGCTTGATTCAGCTCACATGTGGCAAAGCAGTAGAAACCCCAAACACAGAGGTAAATCTTGGCATCTTTGGGAAACTGGGTAACTAAATCATGGAGAGGAATCTTATTAGGGCCCCCAGAGCCAGGGAAAGCTGTAGCATGAGCTGACATGGGGGATTTCAGATACAATGCAGACAGAGACCTCTGTGGGAGAAGTTTTTAACTGAAGCTCATATGTTATTAGAATCTCACTAAATTAATTCCACCCAAGATAATTGCTTTATCCAAGGAAATAATTTTTCACTCATTGATAGAATGATTTGTTTAGCCCAGGTTTGGACTCAGATAATATTACTTTGATTTCTTCCACTGATGCCTTGTATCAGTTTATTGTCTGAATATATTTGTGGACATTCAACCAAAGATTTCTTTATTTTTCCCCTTCATTATTGTCCATCTATCTCATATCTTTTCTTGTTTCCTCTGAAGAAGGCCAAGACAGCCTAATCTACCCTAGGTATTAATATTCCCATCTCCTGGGCGACAAGGAGGCATCTTCAGGTTCAGTGACTAGAGAGTCAGATGGCTGGAGAGAGTCAGATGGCTAGAAGCACAACAGGAGGCAACAGGATGAGCCACCAGTGTGCATTTGCAGCCTGGAGGACCAACCAGAGCCTGGGCTGCATCAGGAGAAGTGTGGCCAGCAAGTCGAGGGGGAAGATTCTCCCCAACTACTCCACTCCGGTGAGACCCCACCTGGAGTACTGCATCCAGTTCTGGAGCCCCTGGGACAAGAGGGATGTGGAGATGCTGGAGTGTGTCCAGAGCAGGGCCAGGAGGATGCTCAGAGGGCTGCAGCAGCTCTGCTGTGAGCACAGACTGAAAGAGTTGGGGCTGTGCAGGCTGGAGAAGAGGAGGCTCCCAGATGACCTTCTTGTGGCCTTCCAGGATCTGAAGAGGGACATATAAAAAACTGGGGAGGGACTTTTTAGGCTGTCAGGGAGTGACAGGACTGGGGGGAATGGAGCAAAGCTGGAGATGGGTAGGTTCAGCCTGGATATGAGAAGGAAGTTGCTGAGCATGAGAGTGGTGAGAGGCTGGAATGGGTTGCCCTGGGAGGTGGTTGAGGCTCCATGCCTGGAGGTGTTTCAGGCCAGGCTGGACGAGGCTGTGGCCAGCCTGATGTAGGGTAGGGTGTCCCTGCCCATGACAGAGGGGTTGAAACTAAATGCTCCTTGTGGTCCCTTCCAACCCTGACTGATTGCATGATTGCATTGCAAGAACTAATTAGTGGGTATGTGTTGTGGGATTTCTGTTTCTCCTGTTACTGAAGTACTCTAATCGATGACAACAGAGCAGAAAGCAGCTGTTGTATCCATGGACTTTCTCTGTATTTGCAGTGAAGATTTCAGGCAGGCAGCCAGATTTCTTGTGTAAGTACCTGCTAGGATAAATTTCAGATTAAGTTTCCCATAATATCTAGCCAAGAAATGCAGCACCAAGTCATTTAGAATGAAAGTGCTAAACTGGTGCAGTGTTTGCTTTCACAAGGCAACTGATGCATAGTTCTGTCATCAAGAAATGTGGTGTATTAAAATAGCAGAGTGCAGATATGGCTAAGTTTGGCTTCTTTTAAACTTCAAGTTGATTCACATAGGAATGTCAAAATAAGATATACAAAGTGACTGATGCAGTGACTGTCATGAAAAAGTCAGCAACTTTTAATTAAACCACATTATTTAACTACAACTAGAAGAATACAACCCTGAAAATGAAAGATATTAAAGTTTCAGCATTCTGCTCTTTTATGTTCAGGGGAAACTATAAGATGAAATCAAAACTGGATTTCCTTTCTGTCATGTTCACAGCATCATTAGGAGTCTGTCCATTAGTTCCAGGATCACTGATTCAGCTGTCTGTACGAAACCAAATGTTTGGCTGGGATCTGAACCCCTCACCTAGGTTGGAAGTGACTGATGCAGTGACTGTCATGAAAAAGTCAGCAACTTTTAATTAAACCACATTATTTAACTACAACTAGAAGAATACAACCCTGAAAATGAAAGATATTAAAGTTTCAGCATTCTGCTCTTTTATGTTCAGGGTAAACTATAAGATGAAATCAAAACTGGATTTCCTTTCTGTCATGTTCACAGCATCATTAGGAGTCTGTCCATTAGTTCCAGGATCACTGATTCAGCTGTCTGTACGAAACCAAATGTTTGGCTGGGATCTGAACCCCTCACCTAGGTTGGAAGTGAGTATTGTATGCCTGCTGTAAGTGAGAAAACAAATGAAGTGTTACATGGTCTGGAGCCAGAGACACTGAGGTACCCACATGAAGAATGGAATTTTCCTGGAAGATCAGATTAACAAGTAATTATTTGAAAATTAATGCTTGACATGGTCTCTTTTGTTTTGGTCTCTCCCCCTTTCCCCTTCTACTTTAAAACTGAAGCTATCTTGACTTGGCTAGGATGAGAAGCAGAAGTGCTGAAATTCCTAATCCTGTAGGATTTCCAACCCAGCTGTGGAGAATCAAGTGGCTTTAGACAGTCGAAATGCGGTTCAAAAGAGCATCCACAACTGTTGGTATTTGTCCAAGTGCTGAGACACTTTGTGACTTGCCCATCACTCTTTGTAATGTATGAGAAGGTAAACACACTCTGTCGATGAATAAAAAATGATGTGGAAATAAATCTGCCTCTGACCCTGCTGTCCACTCGCAGCCATAACTCTGACTCCAATGGCAGTTTCAAATAGGGAATGCCTTTGTGATTAAACATCTGCACTGCAAACGAGATAATGTGTATTAATGGGTGTTTTCTCTCTGGAATCAATTACAAGTGAGAAAAGAAAACTGTGAATAGAAGAATTTTCCCATGGACAGTGACTGTACAGCTCCTACCACTCATCTATGCAATGCAATTCTAGAAGTGTGTGTAGCAGAAGAAATTCAAGATGAAAAAGTATGAGCCAATGAAGCATGTCCTTCCTCATAGGATATTTGAGAGAGGGGGAGGAATGGGGGTAAGGAAGAGACAGGGGATACAAAAAGCTCTTTCTTCTTTCACTCACAGAATTTATTAGAGGAAATGAGAACAATACTCTTACACTGCCTTGGAAAGAATCTGCAAGACAAAACCTACCCATCCTGTGAAAAGCAGACAGGCTTTCCCTGGCTGGTGCACTGCAAGGCAAAGCAGAGTTTTCATCACTGCATTGTGCACAGAATGAAAACTTAGCACTGAGAAAGGTCAGCCTTATAGGGGTTCTGGCTCTATGGTGCTGTGCAGAAGTGGCATTACCTTAAAAAGTCTTTTGCTCTTAGAGATGTAATGCACAGAACCACAGAATGTTAGGGGTTAGAAGGGGCTTCTGGAGATCACTGAGTCCAACCCCCTGCCAGAGCAGGATCACCTAGGGCAGATTCTGTAGGGCATACTTTCCCCAGCACTTTACACAGAGTTTCTCCCCAGCTCTGTGACTCCCAGTCTGAAGGAGGGGCCTTCCTTCAACCAGGTTGGAAGACACCCCCAAGATCATCCAGCCCAAGCCATCACCCAGCCCCATCCAGTCAACTAGACCATAGCACTAAGTGCCCTATGCAGTCTTTTCCTGAACAGACCGATTGAGTCTTTTCTTGAACTCTTGATTGAGTCAGTCATCAGCAAGTTTGCAGATGACACCAAGCTGGGGGCAGATGTGGCTGGGTTGGAGGGCAGAAGGGCTCTGCAGCGGGACCTTGACCGCCTGGACAGATGGGCAGAGTCCAAGGGGATGGCATTCAATGGCTCCAAGTGCCAGGGGCTGCACTTTGGCCACAACAACCCCATGCAGAGCTACAGGCTGGGGTCAGAGTGGCTGGAGTGCAGCCAGACAGAGAGGGATCTGGGGGTGCTGATCGATACCCGCCTGAACATGAGCCAGCAGTGTGCCCAGGTGGCCAAGAGAGCCAATGGCATCCTGGCCTGCATCAGGAATGGTGTGGCCAGCAGGAGCAGGGAGGTCATTCTGCCCCTGTACTCTGCACTGGTTAGACCACACCTTGAGTACTGTGTTCAGTTCTGGGCCCCCCAGTTTAGAAGGGACATTGAGATGCTTGAGCGTGTCCAGAGAAGGGCAACGAGGCTGGTGAGAGGCCTCGAGCACAGCCCTACGAGGAGAGGCTGAGGGAGCTGGGATTGTTTAGCCTGGAGAAGAGGAGGCTCAGGGGTGACCTTATTGCTGTCTACAGCTACCTGAGGGGTGGTTGTGGCCAGGAGGAGGTTGCTCTCTTCTCTCAGGCAGCCAGCACCAGAACGAGAGGACACAGCCTCAGGCTGTGCCAGGGGAAATTTAGGCTTGAGGTGAGGAGAAAGTTCTTCCCTGAGAGAGTCATTGGCTACTGGAATGGGCTGCCCAGGGAGGTGGTGGAGTCGCCGTCCCTGGAGCTGTTCAAGGCAGGATTGGATGTGGCACTTGGTGCCATGGTCTAGCCTTGAGCTCTGTGGTAACAGGTTGGACTTGATGATCTGTGAGGTCTCTTCCAACCCTGATGATACTGTGAGACTGTGTGATACCTCCAGGGCCTCAGGAAGCAGAATTGGATATTGGAGGGTGCTCAGGAGTGGGGAAGCAACTCTGTCACACTCAGGGCTAGATTTGCATTGAAGCTCCACCAACCTGCTAGCTCTAGAGCAGCAGCAGTAACTTGGGAAGGTTATAATCCTTTAATCAACCAAGGGGTTTGAGCAGAGGGATGCAATCAACATGGCTAATCCACATGTGAAGGGAGAAGTATTTTGTTCATGATGTGTCTCGTTGTTTCTAGGTATGACAGACTTAGTTAAGCATAGGGAAAAATAACCTGGTTTATCTGAGTCCTTTATCTGAGAAGGGCAACTATGAGTTGGAGTAATATGATGTGGCCTAATTGACTGACTTACAATATTTGATGACACCAAGCTGTGTGGTGCAGCAGACAGGCTGGAGGGCATGGATGCCATCCAGAGGGACCTGGAGAGGCTGGAGAGGTGGGCACAAGCCAACTTAATGAGCTTCAACAGGACCAAGTGCATGGGCCTGCATCTGGGTCAAGGCAATGCCAAGCACAAATGCAGGCTGGGCAGTGAGTGGCTGGAGAGCAGCCCTGAGGAGAGGAACTTGGGAGTGCTGGTGGATGAGAAGCTCAACAGGAGCCAGCAGTGTGCACTTGCAGCCCAGAAAGCCAACCAGAGCCTGGGCTGCAGCAGAAGTGTGGCCAGCAGGGCCAGGGAGGTGATTCCACTCTGCTGAGCCCCCACCTGGAGTACTGCATCCAGTTCTGGAGCCCCCATTACAAGGATGTGAAGATGCTGGAGTGTGTCCAGAGCAGGGCCAGGAGGATGCTCAGAGGGCTGCAGCAGCTCTGCTGTGAGGACAGACTGAAAGAGTTGGGACTCTTCAGTCTGGAGAAGAAGAGGCCTTCTTGTGGCCTTCCAGGATCTGAAGGGGGCTACAAAAAAGCTGGGGAGGGACTTTTTAGGCTGTTAGGCAGTGACAGGACTGGGGGAAATGGAGCAAAGCTGGAGGTGGAGAGATTCAGCGTGAAGTGAGGAGGAAGTTGTTGAGCATGAGAGTGGTGAGAGGCTGGAATGGGTTGCCCAGGGAGGTGGTTGAGGCCCCATGGCTGGAGGTGTTTAAGGCCAGGCTGGATGAGGCTCTGTACAGCCTGCTCTAGGGTAGGGTGTCCCTGGGCATGGCAGGGAGGTTGGAACTAAATGATCCTTGTGGTCCCTTCCAACCCTGCCTGATTCTATGTTTTGGGAAATCTTAGTTGCTCCCCACTCCCCAACAGAGAGTAAGGTCTTTGCTCTTCACTGAACTTAGGAAAATATCAAATATTTCTATGACCTTGACTAGAAAAGAAAAAAAATAAATCAAAGATGCAAAGTGAGTATAAAAGCTGAGTTAGATCCTAAAGCCAGTGAAAAGACCACGTGTGGTAGATGAACACAAACCCTATGAGGAGAGGCTGAGGGAGCTGGGGGTGTTTAGCCCGGAGAAGAGGAGGCTCAGGGCAGACCTCATTGCTGTCTACAACTACCTGAAGGGAGGTTGTAGCCAGGTGGGGATTGGTCTCTTCTTCCAGTCAACCAGCAACAGAACAAGGGGACAGTCTCCAGTTGTGCCAGGGGAGGTCTAGGCTGGATGTTAGGAGGAAGTTGTTGGCAGAGAGAGTGATTGGCATTGGAATGGGTGGCCCAGGGAGGTGGTGGAGTCACCGTTCCTGGAGGTGTTGAAGCAAAGCCTGGCTGAGGCACTTAGTGCCATGGTCTGGTTGACTGTCTAGGGCTGGGTGCTAGGTTGGACTGGATGAGCTTGGAGGTCTCTTCCCACCTGGTTGATTCTATTCTATTCTATACCACATAGTAGACATAGTAGGTGGAAGATGACCATTTTAGAATGAACTGTTTGGAGTACACTATAATTACACAGAACTAGGAAAAAATAGTTTCTGAAAAGAAAATCTCAAGTCAGGTAGGATAGAAAAGACCTTTAGTTTCTTGCTTGCATCTTCATAAGTCAGCACATGCTACCACCTGCCTGGGCAGCCCATTCCAATGCCAATCACTCTCTCTGCCAACAACTTCCTCCTAACATCCAGCCTAGACCTCCCCTGCCACAACTTGAGGCTGTGTCCCCTTGATCTATTTCAGAGTTACCTGGTCAGGGCCATAGCAATGGGACAATATTCCCCCTCTCTTATGTGTGCAGAAGAAGTGAAGTACCCTCTTGCACATTTTTTCCCTTCAATTTAATGTATATTCTGTCTTCTCTTAATCATGTCAGCTTGCTCCAGGCTTGTACTTTGAGAGCAGAGTTGATATTCTCTGCCCTCCACGATTTGCCTGCATATGGAAACTGCAAAGAGAGTCTGCTCTTAAGTGCTTCTGTTTGAAGCTAATTCAGAACTTCTTTACCAAGTCTTACTAAATGCAAAGATTTGATAAGTTGCAGCACTGACATTTTGAACAACATAATAGGTTTTAATATCAAAGGAAACTCAAAATACACCTGTTTAATATTACCTTAATCTGCTCAATAAGGTTCTGGTGGACTTACTCCTCAGGTTTTTTTAAGCATAAAGTGAATTAACTTTTCTTGCCTTAAATTTACGTTTCTTGGTATTCAAAAACATGATTCTATGATTCTATGATTCTATGTTCATAATGGATACATTTCTCATCCACGAGGAATCTGAAAGAGCTTTTCCTCTGCTATAGCCAAAACGTGGTTGAGGTCAGAACTTAAAGTCAGAGAACCTATTTCTTTGCAAAGGAACACTGATTCCTGAAATGGCAGAGTATCAGAGAATCACAGAATGGTTTAGGTTGGAAGGGACCTCAAGGATCATCCAGCTCCAACCCCCTGCCATAGGCAGGGACACCTCCCACCAGAGCAGGCTGCTCAAGGCCTCATCCAGCCTGGCCTTAAACACTTCCAGGGAGGAAGCAGCCACAACCTCCCTGGGCAACCTGTGCCAGTGTCTCACCACCCCCAATGTAAAGAACTTCCTCCTAACATCAAGTCTAAACCTCCCCTCCTCCAGCTTAAACCCATTCCCCCTTGTCCTGACATTACCAGACCTTGTCAGTAGTCCCTCCCCAGCCTTCCTGTAGGCTCCCTTCAGATACTGGAAAGCCACTCTAAGGTCTCCTCGAAGCCTTCTCTTCTCCAGGCTGCAGAGCCCCAACTCTCTCAGCCTGTCCTCAGAGCAGAGCTGCTGCAGC
>WAAF01020776.1:19004-62964 GCA_013400475.1 Tricholaema leucomelas
GAGGAAGGGAGGAAAGAAAGGAAGAAAGAAGGGAAGAAAGAAAGAAAGAAAGAAAGAAAGAAAGAAAGAGAGAGAGAGAGAGAGCAAACACTGCAGAGCTCTGCCTGGCTCTGTGCAGTCTTTCATCTGCCACAACCAGCCCCAAGGTGTCAAACCGGAGCCCCACAGGGCAGAGAGCTCTGCCTTAGCAAGCTGCGCCAGCAGCAGCAGCCGAGCAGGTCCCAGCCACTCTCTTCGGAAGGTGTGAGCTCTGTTCCTGCAACAACTGGCACCAGGAGAGGCTGAGTTGGTGTCTGAAACTGCCATCGGCTCCACTCCTGCCGGTGACAGACAGCCAAGTGCTGGGAAGGGTAAGAAAACTTCCCCTCTGGCAACCCCCTGCCACGGGCACTGTGTGTGCCAGGCTGTGTGACCCCTGCCAGCCTTTGTGCCATGCCCAGCACACCGAGGTGCTCCTAACAGTGCCGCCCCAGGGCATCTCCTTCAAAAGGAGCTTTTAAGGAGTCACAGAACCATTAAGGTTGGTAAAGACCTACCAAGATCATCAAGCCCAACCATAACCCATCTACCTGGGGCACCAAACCATGCCCCCAGGTGCCACGGCCACAGGTTTCTTGGCACACCTCACGGGATGGAGACTCCTCCACCTCCCTGGGCAGCCTGTGCCAATCCCTGACCCCTCTTGCAGTCAAGAAATTCTTCTCAATATCCAACACAAACCTCCTTTGGCACAACTTCACCCCAACCCCACAGCCCTCCCCACCCCCTCCCTGCTCCCCACCACTCCTGCCCTGGAGGAAAAGGAATTTGCAGGTTATGGAAAAGAACAATCGGCAAAAGCAAAGCCCTCAGCAGGCTGCCAGGCAGCAGCAAAAGCCAAGCCAGGGCACTTCTCCCAACACAGAAGCCAGCTGCAAGCGTTCACTCTACCTTGCTCCTCCTCACTGCCTCTTGCTCAGCACCTTCCACTCCTCATCCCCCTTCCGCAGGACCCCAGGAGCTGCAAGGAGCCAAGGTGCTGGCACCCAGGGGATGCAAGCAGCCTGTCCGGCTGCCACAGCATCCGAGAGCAGCCCAGCAAGCAGCCGCCCGGCTTTGCTTTCTTCCAGGTCGGTTGGGAGCCAATGAAGCTGCCGGGGAAAGCAGCGTCCCTGCTTGTGCCACTGGGCTGCAGGGGCAGCAGGAGCTGCCCGAGCCCGCAGCACCATCTCCTGTCTGCTGCGCCCTGCTGCAAGCCAGCCCCGACCCTGCCACCACCGCTTCCAGCTGCTCCTCACACCTCACCTTGGGGCTGCCTGCAGCTTGGGAAGGGTTCGGGAAGCTGGAAGGGGTTTTGGAGTTTAAAAAGCTCAGGAAGCCTTCAGATGGAGGCTGTGGGGTTGAAAGATGTGCCCAGAGGCTGGAGCCAGGCTCTGCTGCTGGCTGATGCCCAATGCCAGGGCGAGGGGCAGTGGTGTTCACACTACCCTGATCTAACTGCTTGGGAAGGGCTGAGGTTAGGAGATCGAGAGAGGTTCTGGGAGGAAAGAAGCCAGAGAGTTGTGGTCAATGGGATGGAGTCCAGTTGGAGGCCTGTGCCTAGGGGAGTCCCTCAGGGGTCAGCGCTGGGACCAGTTCAGTTCAATAGATTCATCAATGACCTGGCTGAGGGCACAGAGGGCACTGGCAGCAAGTTTGCTGATGGCACCAAGCTGGGTGGAGTGGCTGCCAGAGCAGAGGCTGTGCTGCCATTCAGCCAGACTGGGCCAGGCTGGAGGTGTGGGCAGGGGGAGATGGAATGAAACTCACCAAGGGCAAGGGGAGAGTCTGGCAGCTGGGAAAGAACAGCCCCAGGGAGCAGGATGGGTTGGGGACTGAGCTGCTGGAAGGCAGTGAAGGGGGAAAGGCTCTGGGGGGCCTGGTGGCTGGGAGGGTGAGCTTGAGCCAGCAATGTGCTCTGGTGGCCAGCAGGGCCAGTGCCATCCTGGGGTGGGTTAGAAGGGCTGTGGGTAGGAGGTCGAGAGAGGTTCTCCTGCCCCTCTGCTCTGCCCTGCTGAGGCCACATCTGCAGTGCTGTGTCCAGTTCTGAGCCACTCAGTTCAAGAAGGACCTCAGGGAACTGCTGGAGAGAGTCCAGCACAGAGCCACAAAGATGCTGCAGGGAATGGAACAGCTCTGTTAGGAGAGAGCCTGAGGGAGCTGGGGCTGGGAGCTTGGAGCAGAGGAGCTGAGAGGTAACCTCAGCAATGGTTATAAAGATGCAAAGGTGAGTGGCAGAGGCTGGAGCCAGGCTCTGCTGGGGGATGCCCAATGCCAGCACAAGGGGCAGTGGTGGAAGCTGAGGCAGAGGAAGTTCCATGTGAACATGAGGAGGAGGTTTTTGCCTGTGAGGGTGCCAGAGCCTGGCACAGGCTGCCCAGGGGGGGCTGTGGAGTCTCCCTCTCTGGAGGTATTCCAGACCTGCCTGGCTGTGTTCTGTGTGATCTGCTCTGGGTGCTGCTGCTCTGGCAGGGCTTGCACTGGCTGAGCTTTGGAGGTCCCTTCCAGCCCTGCCATTCTGTGACTCTGGGAGTCAGTGCCATGCTTTAGGGTGAGGACAGAGCAGTGCTGCTTTGGCACAACTAGGGCTTGTTTGTGCCCTGGCTGTGTGCTGCTTGTGCCCAGCAGCTCTTGGACCACAGCACTGTGCTGCCAGGAGCAACTCTAACAATGGAGCTGTGTTTCCTCCTGGACATCCACACACACCCAGGCACTCCTCTGGGCTTTCTGCAGCCTTCACAGCTTCCTCCTGGGGAGCTTCTCCTCTTCCTCTGCAACTCTCCCCCTCCTCCCCCAACGTAATTAGTGCCTATTTTGGTATCTTATCATGAGATGCTTCAGAGCTGATTAGCTCAGACTTCCTTCCTCCCATCATCAACCTACCCCAATATTGACGTTCATTTGTTCTAATTTGATGGTATCAAAGAGCAGAGAAGCTTTAGGAGGCATTAAGGTGCCTCCAAGAGGACAATTTGGAGTTGGCAGCAGCCCTGCTGATAAGAAGGAGCCACTTCCCCTAATGCTCAGCTCTTAAGGAGCAGCCTCTTGGCAGAGAGGAAGGACAGCTCCACGGAGGCTCCCAGCCCAGTTTTGTGTCAGGGGCCCTGGATGAGCCAAGCAAAGGGATGTGACACACACCAGCAGAGCAATAATGAATGCAGTCAGAGGGTGGTTGGACTTGATGGCTTTAAAGGTCATTTCCAACCCAAATTCTGTGAAAGAAAACTTTCCTAAAGACACAGACAGTGAAAAAGTGACACTGGGAAAGAGAACTCAGAATGCTTTGGGTCAGAAGGGACCCCTAAAGGTCATCCAGTCCAACCCTCTGGCAGTCAAGCAGGGAGATCCTCCACTAGAGCAGGTTGCTCAGAGCCTTTTCCAGCCTGATTCCTTCAAAGTTGCTTCCAAGAGAGTTTGATTAGTTTGTGGAGCCCCAATTTTCTGGAGGCTCAAGGCTCTCACCAGACTGAGACAAGGAGGAGATGGAGGCAGGTGAATTTTACAGCCCTGCATCACAAACCTCCCTTCCTGAAGCACCTCAGCTACTGCCTGAGGAAAACTGGGCCCAGTTCAAGACAAGGAATCACTGGAGAGAGTCCAGCAGAGGCTGAGGGGCCTGGAGCATCTCTGTGAGGAAAGGCTGAGAGCCTTGGGGTTGTTGAGCCTGGAGAAGAGCCAGCTCCAGGGGGGATCTGAGCAATGCTCAGCAAGGGCTTGGAACTGGATGGTCACAGAACCACAGAATTAACCAGGTTGGAAAACACCTCCAGGATCATCCAGTCCAACCCAGCACCTAACACCTTCTAATTAACCCCTGGCATTAAATGCCTCATGCAGCCTCCTCTTAAACATCTCCAGGGATGGGGACTCCATCACCTCCCTGGGCAGCCCATTCCAGTGCCAATCTCTCTTGCTGTGAAGAGCTTCTTCCTAACATCCAGCCTCAACCTGCCCTGGCACAGCTAAAGGCTGTGTCCTCTTATTCTCTTCTCCCAGGCACCCAGGGACAGACCAACCCCCACCTGGCCACAACCTCCCTTCAGGGAGCTGCAGGCAGCAATGAGCTCTGCCCTGAGCCTCCTCTTCTGCAGGCTGCACACCCCCAGCTCCCTCAGCCTCTCCTCACAGGGCTGTGCTCCAGGCCCCTCCCCAGCCTTGATGCCCTTCTCCAAACACCTTCCAGCACCTCAACATCTCTCTTGAACTCAGGAGCCCAGAACTGGACACAGCACTCAAGCTGTGGCCTGAGCAGCGCTGAGCACGGGAAGGTCTTTAAGGTCTCTTCCAACCCAACCCACTCGCTCCTCTCCGCAGGAATTCGTCCATTGCTCAGGCACCTGCCCAGCCAGCAGCTCTCCTCCAGAGCTATTAAAGCCACCACCCTCTCTATTGTCACACCTTGTTTGAGACAATCGAGTCACCGAGGGCCATCAGCCCTGCCCTGACACACTGCATTGCTGGGAGACCACAGAGGACTGAGCTACCACAGTCCAGCTCCTGACTCAAACCCTTGCCTGTGCTGTTTCTTCCCCCATCTTCCTTCTTCAGGCTGCTGGTGTGAAGGTGGTGTGCAGGGAGAGAGGAGGTAGAGGAGAAAGCCATCAGCATCTGGTGACCAAAAGTGATGGACATGACATCAATCATCCTCCCCACCCCAGGAGTCTCTTTCCCAGCCTGCTGAACCAGACCTTCTGGAGTTCATGACCTGTTGAGAGGTCTGCTTGGAGATTTCTTTCACCTCACAGAATGGCTCAGGTTGGAAGGGACCTCAGAGCAGATCTGCTCCAACCTCCTCATCAAGAGCAGGAACACCTCTCAGCTGGACTCAGCTGCTTAAGGCCTCATTCCTCCTGGCCTTGAACACCCCCAGGGAGGAGTAGGCCACAACCTCCCTGGGTAGCCTGTGCCAGAGCCTCTACACTCTCCTACTGAAGTCATAGAATCAGTCAGGGTTGGAAGGGACCACAAGGAGCAGCCAGTTCCAACCCCCCTGCCATGCCCAGGGACACCCTACCCTAGAGCAGGCTGCCCACAGCCTCAGCCAGCCTGGCCTTGAACACCTCCAGGGATGAGGCTTCCACCACCTCCCTGGGCAACCCCTTCCAGGCTCTCACCACCCTCATGCTGAAGAACTTCTTCCTAACATCCAGGCTTAATCTCCTCATTTCCAGCTTTGTTCCATTCCCCCAACTCCTACCCCTACCTGACAGCCTAGAAAGTCCCTCCCCAGCTTTCCTGCAGCCCTCTTAAGCTACTGAAAGGTCACAATGAGGTCATCTGGGAGCCTTCTCTTCTCCAGACTGAACAGCCCCAACTGCCTCAGTCTCTCCTCACAGCAGAGCAGTTCCAGCCCTCTGAACACCTTCCAGCTCCTCCATATCCCTCTTCTAACTTCTTCCTGGAGTGACCTCACAAGCACACAGCCAGCAGTGAGCTCTGCAGACTGTGGTTGTTGTGCCTTCACCAGAACCACACAAACCAGGGCAGTGCTGCTCCAGCAGCCTGGCCAAGCACACTTCATGCCCCTAAAGCAGCTGTCCCACACCAGAAGACACAGCCAAGGATCAGGGAGTGCACAGATCCATGCTGGCAGCCTCTCTCCAGACATTTCTCCCCCCGTGGGACTGAAGAGAAGCAGATTTTAGCCCTTCCAGGTACCATGAAAAACGTTTTATTTGTGAAAGAAATGCTGAACTGTTTCAAACTACAAAAAACCCTCCCCAGGCACTGCCCAAAGCAGCCTGCAGCCTGACCCTGTGACACAAAACTTCCTCTCCACTGCCTGCTCCTGCTGCTACCAACACTTGCTCCAGTCTGGAGCTGTTGTTTGAGGTGGAGAAGAACAAAGCCTAGTTAGAAACACTCTGGAGCAGAGTGATGTTGTCCCCTTTTAGCATGATCCGACCTGCAAGAGAGAAAGGAAGGCAGAGTTAGAGAGGTCCCAGCTCTGGTGATAGCTTTGTGCTTTCAAAAGCCATTTCTCAGCTCCAAGGTGCCTATGAAGGTGTTCCCCATGGCAGCACAGCAGGTTTAGGTCACTGAGTCACAGGCTCACAGGATGCCAGAGGTTGGAAGGGACCCAAAGAGATCATCCAGTCCAACACCTCTGCCACAGCAGCACCATCCAATCCAGCTCAGGGCACACAGGAACACATCCAGACAGGCCTGGAAAGGCTCCTCAGAAGGAGACTCCACAACCTCTCTGGGCAGCCTGTGACAGGGCTCTGGGACCCTTCCAGGCAAGAAGTTGCCCCTTGTGTTGAGCTGCAACCTCCTGTGCTGCAGCTTCCATCCATTGCTGCTTGTCCTATCCCAGGGAGCAGTGAGCAGAGCCTGTCCCCCCCTCCTGACCCCCAGCCCTCAGAGAGTTGCAAACATTGATTCAATCTCCTCTCAGTCTTCTCCAGACTAAGCAGCCCCAGGTCCCTCAGCCTCTCCTCACCAGGCAGTGCTCCAGTCCCCTCATCATCCTCATAGCCCTCCCCTGGACTCTCTCCAGCAGTTCCTGTCCCTCTTCAACTGGGGAGCCCAAAACTGAAGGCAGAACTCAAAATGAGGTCTGACCAGGGCAGAGTAGAGGGGCATGAGAACCTCCCTTGATCTGCTGGGCACACTCTGCTCAATGCCCCCAGAATCCCATTGCCCCTCTTGGCCCCCAGGGCACATTGCTGCCCCATGGATGCTCTCCCCCAGCTCCCTCTCCTTGGGGCTGCTCTCCAGCAGTCACCTCCCAACCTGTCCTCCTGCATTTTATTCTTCCTCCCCAGGTGCAGGACTCTGCACTTGGCCTTGTTGAACCTCATTTGGTTCCTGTGCCCAGCTCTCAGCCTGTCCAGGTCTGTCTGGATGCCTACACAGCTCTCAGCTGGATCAGCCAAGCCTCTCAGTTTGGTGCCATCAGCAAACTTGCAGCAGACTCTGTCCCTTCCTACATGGGCTGTGAGCCCAGCCTGACAATCCACACTGCAGCACCTCAGACACAAGCACCACTCCTGTGCTGGGCTGCATGCAGAAGTGTGGGCAGCAGGTCCAGGGAGGTTCTCTTGCCCCTTTGCTCTGCCCTGGTGAGGCCACATCTGGAGTGCTGTGTCCAGCTCTGGGCTCCCCAGTCCAAGAGAGACAGTAAAATACTGGAGAAAGTCCAGTAGGGGCTACAAAGACACTGAGGGGCCTTGAGCACCTCTGTGAGGAGCAAGTCTGAGAGCCCCGAGGCTGAGAGCCTGGAGAAGAGCAGCCCCAGAGGGCATCTGAGCAATAGTTACAAGTATCTGAAGGGTGAGGGGCAAGAGGATGGGGCCAGACTCTTTTCAGTGCTGCCCAAGGTCAGGACAAGGTGCAGCAGGCACAAACTGGAACCCAGGAGGTTCCACCTGAAAACGAGGAGAAACTTCCATGGTGTGAGGGTGCAGGAGGCCTGGAGCAGGCTGCCCAGAGAGGTTGTGGAGTCTCCTTCTCTGCAGAGCTTCCAACCCCACCTGGCCACTGTGATCCTGGGCAAGCTGCTGTAGGTGCCCTGCTTGAGCAGTGGGGTTGGACTGGATGACCTCCAGAGGTCCCTTCCACTCCCTACCACGCTGGGATGCTGGGTTTGAGCAGTGCTCTGCCCCTGCTAAGAGCCTAAACATGTCCCCTGTCACAGCCTGCTCTTTACCCTCAGCAGCAGGGGATAAATATTAAACAAAGCCACTGAAGTGGTTCCCAACTGTGACCAGGAAGTGCCAGAACTGCTCAGGGCTGCCTGTGCCAGCTGAGAGGAGTTAGGGGAGTGACTCTCTGCAGCCACCCCAGCTGCAGAAAGCCCAGCAGAGTCATTCCACACGTTTGAAAACCCCAACTGGTCTCTCACCATATTCTTCTGCAGGTCCAACAAAAGCAGCAGCTGAAAGAGCAGCAGGAAGGGCTTAGCCAGCACCTACCCTGCAAATTCCACCCTCCACCTCTGGTGCTGTGCACTTTGAGGTGTTCCTATGTGGAAAGCTGAGGCAGGCAGCACTCAGCTTGAAACAGACACACAAACATACCCAGCTGCTTCCTTGACTTCGTTTTGGAGTGGATCTCCTCTGCATCATCCAGCACCAGGTTCATATATTCATCAAAGCCCTAAGAAGCAGCAACAAAAGCAAGCATAGAATCATAGAATGGTTTAGGTTGGAAGGGACCTCAAGGATCATCCAGCTCCAACCCCCTGCCATAGGCAGGGACACCTCCCACTACAGCAGGCTGCTCAAGGCCTCATCCAGCCTGGCCTTGAACACCTCCAGGGAGGAAGCATCCACAACCTCCCTGGGCAACCTGTGCCAGTGTCTCACCACCCTCACTGGAAAGAACTTCCTCCTAACATCCAGTCTAAATCTCCCCTCCTCCAGCTCAAACCCATTCCCCCTCGTCCTGACATTCCCAGACCTTGTCAATAGTCTCTCCCCAGCCTTCCTGTAGGCTCCCTTCAGATGCTGGATCTCACAAGCAGTGAGAGAAGCCTCAGCAGCAACACTCCCAAGCTGTGCTGACAAAAAAAAAACCCTGCCACAATTCTTTACTGGCAGAGCCATGAAGTGTTTCCACAGCTCAGAGTATTCTCTTTTAGGGGGCAGGAAGGAATAGTTTGAGGGATCTGAAAGGTGAGGATCAGCAGGATGCTAACAGGACCCTCTGGTACTCACAATGATGCAGCCTTCTATCCGCATGTTCACCTGCTCATAAAGCCACACCTGGATCCTGGATCTCTGCAGAGTGGTGGTGGAGGAGGCCAAAAGAAGAACACAAACACAGTCACTGAATCATAGAATGGTTTAGTTTGGAAGGGATCTCAAAGTTCAGCCAGTTCCAACTCGCTGTCATAGGCAGGGACACCTCCCACCAGCACAGGTTGCTCAAGGCCTCATCCAACCTGGTCCTGAACACCTCCAGGGAGGTTGTGGAGCATAGAATGTGCACTGAAGATGTTCAAGGCCAGGCTGGATGAGTCCCTGAGCAACCTGTGCTGGTGGCAGCCTTCTCTGTGTAATCATAGAATGGAATCATAGAATGGTTTAGGTTGGAAGGGACCTCAAAGCTCAACCAGTTCCAAGCCCCCTGCCATAGGCAGGGACACCTCACACCAGCACAGGTTGCTCAAGGCCTCATCCAACCTGGTCCTGAACANCCGCTCCAGCAGTTCCATGTCCTGCTTGTGGAAGTCCAGCAGAAACACTTTCCAAAGCCGAATTCCGAGCTGGTTAACCACCCCCGCGGTTCGGTGACCGATCCCACACAGGTCTAAGGGTGCCCAGGTCGTTTCCCTCGCACGGCCCTGAGGCCGCCGCAGCCTCGACCCTCCCGCCCCGCGGTACTCACGTTCTGCAGGTAGCGGAAGATGAGGTTCTGAAGCGGATCGTTAAGGTCCTAGCACGGCAACACCTCCTCGGCGACCCAGACAGACCCCGGGGGGGCACCCTCCAGTACCCCAGAGGCCATCAAGGCAGCTCCTCCATTGCCTGCTCCCACCCTCACCCCGGCGCCGCCGCCCCCGGCCCGCCCTGCCCGCGGCTCCGAGACGAGGCGGCTGCGGTGCCCCTTTTGAGCACGGGAAGGATACGATGGGCTGCACCATCACCTTCTGCACCTTCTGGCCCTGCCCGCGGTACGCCATGGCTGCTGCTGGGCCTGCCGGGCTCACGCTGCCGCCGCCGGAAGCCGCCGAGCAGGGCGGGAGCGCGCAAAGGCCTGTGGGATGCCGGCGGCCGCGGCCGCTCTGGGACGCTGGAGGACTGCGGACTCGACTGCTCCGCGCAGGGGCGGTGAGACGGGAAGGGAGCAGCCCCTCGGGATCTGCGCCTCCGCCACTGCAGGGCCCTTTGTACTCACCGTGACCCTGCTGCTAGCCCCTCTCGGGAGCCCCTTGTGCCCTTCTACACCCCTGGCACTCTCTGTACCCCTTTCCCAGGACCCTTTATGCCCTTTCCCCCTTGAGATCACAGCATCACAGAACTCACCAGGTTGGAAGAGACCTGAGCTCATCCAGTCCAACCTAACACCTTCCATTAACTAACCCCTGGCACCAAGTGCCTCACGCAGCCTCCTCTTCAACACCTCCAGGCATGGGGACTCTACCACCTCCCCGGGCAGCTCATTCCAGTGCCAATCTCTCTTGCTGTAAAGATCCTGCTCCTAACATCCAGCCTGACCCTGCCCCGGCACAGCCTGAGGCTGTGTCCCCTTCTTCTGTCCCTGGCTGCCTGGCAGAAGAGCCCAACCCCACCTGGCTGCAACCTCCCTGCAGGTAGTGGTAGAGGAGCAATAAGCTTTGCCCTGAGCCCTCTCATCTCCTCTTATCCTCCCCTTGAGACTCTCCATGCCATCCCCAAGACCTTCTATGCCCTCCCAGTCCAGGCCAGACCCTCTTGTACCATGCTCAAAACTCACTGTGCCACCTCCAGGATCCTCTTCTATGTCCCAGGACCGTCTATGGCTCCTGCCTTGCCTCCCCTAGACCCCCTGGTGCCACAGCCAGGACCCTCTTCTGCCCCCCTTAGACAATCATCCCACACCCTCCTGGACTCTGTTGCTCTCCTACCCTAGATACTCTTGATCCCCACTCCACACTATCTTTTACTCCTCTCTGGGACCTTCTTCCAGACCCCTCCTGTACCCCATGGGAATCTCTGGTGCCCCCCAGGACCCTCCTGTGCCCCCTACCCCACAGAGAGACCACGCACAGACCTCCCCTCCTGTGCCAGGTTTATTTAAAACCAGGGTTGAGGCTGTTGCAGGGCACAGGTGAGGGCAGAGGCCAGACTAGGTTGGATACAATCCCTTAAATAATACAAATATAAAATGGAAGAATAAAATATTTACAGGAACCAGGACACAGAACCACAGCCCAGAGCCTGGGCCAGGGGCTGGCAGAGCAGGGAGGGAAGCAGCATGGGGAAAGCCTTCCTCAGCAGGCTTTGCTCTGCTCTTCCTCTCTCCCAGCTGCTGGCAGAAGTGGCAGGGGAGGGAGGGGAATATTTTTTTTTTTGAAGCCACAACTGCAGGTTTCTACCTTTTGGTTTCAAACCTTTGCTCTAAGAACTAAGACCTGACAGTGGATTTAATCAAAGCACAAAAGGTGTTTTGCTTCCCAAGAGAAAGAAAAAGAACTATTTACAGCCAACTCCAACCCAAACTCTTTTTCCCCTCTGCCAGCAGTGAGTGCCTGAGGGCTTCAAGAATCAGAGCAGGGAGAGACTGAAGAAAGGGAAGAAAGCAAAATCTGCTAGGAAGAGGCAAGGAACACAACACACTCCAGGCTCAGCTGTCTTCTGGAGAGGGGGTCACAGCCTGCCCAGGGACACCCCAGGCAAACCAGCAACTTCAGTCCTGCCTCCAGCACAGACTTCTCTACAAAGTGAGGGCTTAAAGGAGGATGCCCAAGCAAGGGAGCATGGTTGGGCCTGCAGCAGTAGCAGGTTCCAAGATCATCAGCCTGGGAACATGCTCCTGGCCTCGGGTGGGTGTCACTGACAGTGCCACAAAGTTGGTGGGACAAAGTTGATGGTGAACACAAGGCCCTAGAGGAGCCAGCAGCTGAGTGGAAGCAGGAGGCACTTAAACCAATTCTTCATTTACCAACCGACTGCAGACCGGGAGAGGAATCCTGAGCACCCTCCCTAGAATCAGATTCACGTTGGCAAGAAGCACCAAACCCTCTCCCTCTCCCCACACTCCCAGCCAGGTTTTGGTACAGCACAACAAAAGGAGAGGGGCAGATGCTGGCTATGCTCAGAGCTGCTGCTTCTCACCCCCATGTTGTGTCATCCCTGATAAGTCAAAGTAAGGCTGGATGGACTTGACCCCAACCACCCCACCCTGGCAGCATGTTTGGTCCAAAAGATTAATTCTCCTCCTCCTCCTCCCTCCCACCCCAATATTCTCATTAAGTTACCCCCCAAAAAAAGGTGAAAGTCCAAAAGGAGAGCAGACATAAATAAAACTCAAGAGTTGACATAGTAACTCCAGGCTTTAGACAGCAACTGTCCAAGAAATGAAGAACATCAAAGCTCTGAAACGTGCCCAACGTTGAGTTTTGCCCAGGGGTGAGGGGATGAAACTTGGAAGTTGAAACCTTCAGGGCATGGCTCAATCAGTAGAGGAGTTCCCAACCACCAGAATTTGGAGGTTGGCATCTCTCTGTCCCAAAATACAGAAGTGCTTTGTCCTCCTTCATCCTCCTCAGGCCAACGGTTACAGAAGGATGCAGAAGACCTCAACTCTGACCAGCAGGGAAATGTAGGACAACAGAGTGCAGAGGCTGCCAAGTTCAGCTGTGCTTTAAAGACTCCTTGCAAAACCTCAGGTAGAAAGAGGATCAACTTCACCTCTGGGTGTCCAATCAAGCAAACCCTTTAACCCTTTCACCTCGGAGGTGTCCAACAAAAGAGAGTTTTGAGTTTGGTTGTTTGTTTTTTTCCACTATGGTTCTTGTTTAATCCCCAGGACTCTGCAGTTCAGCTGTCAATCATCTCAGAGAGTTCCAAAAGCAGATCATCCTCATCCTTGCCTGGGTCAAGGTCAATTTCTGCTTCCAGTTTGCCTCCTGAGATTTCCCAAATGAGCTTCTCAAAGTCATCCTCTACTGACAAAGGAGCTTTCCCTGCCCCCGTAGAGCTCATCCGCCGAGTCTTTGCTGGTACTTGGGGAGAGGCTGAGGTTGAGCTGGAGACCTCTGACTGTGCCATGGAGTCTGCCTGGCTTCCAAGGTGCACTTCAGGACTTGGAAGAAAAAGAGAGAGAAAAATGTGTATGGCACTCCTTAATCAGACAGATGTGAGCTGTAAACCAGCCCTTAAAAGCAGAGTTAACCTTCCCACACCTGGACCTCACACAGGCACTGCTGAAATTCTTCCCTCTGAGGGTGAAGAGGCATGGAACAGGCTGCCCAGGGAGGCTGTGGATGTCTCCCTCCATGGAGGTGTTCAAGGCCAATGGCATCCCTTAGCCAGACAGATGTGGGCTGCAAACCAGCTCTTAAAAGCAGAGTTAACCTTCCCACACCTGGAGCTCACACAAGCTCTGATGAAATTCTTCCCTCTGAGGGTGGAGAGGCATGGAACAGGCTGCCCAGGGAGGCTGTGGATGTCTCCCTCCATGGAGGTGTTCAAGGCCAGGTTGGATGAGGCCCTGAGCAACCTGGGCTAGTGGGAGGTGTCCCTGCCCATGGCAGTGGAACTGGATGAGCTTCAAGGCCCCTTCCAACCCAAACCCATTCCATGACTGCCATTCAGTTAACTTGTGGCTCCCTGGAGAGAGCAGTTGGGGCAGCAGCTGCCTTTGTGGGCATAAGGATTTAGCTGTCAAAACAGAACATTTGAGCTGTGGCAAAGAACTCTGCCCTAGTGAGGCCAGAGCTGGAGCACTGGGTCCAGTTCTGGGCTCCTTATTTCTAAAGAGACAGAGAACTACTGGAGAGAGTCTAAGAGAGGCTACAAAGATGCTGAGGGGAGTGGAGTGAGACCAAAAAAGAAGAACAAATGTAGCTGGTACCTGGGTTTGGGTTTTTCTCTCACAGGTATGGAGACCAGGCTGTCCTCTGGCAAAGCAGGAACAATGGCCTAGGAAGAAGCAAAAGGATCTGATGACAGGCAAAAAGCTTCCTACAGAATCTTCCTCTGCTGCTTTTCCTCTTGCACTGCTGAGCCTAAACTCAACTACACAACCAGGGCACACCTGAAGGAGAGTTGGAGATGCTGAAGCAAAGCCTGGATGGGACACTTAGTGCCATGGTCTAGTTGACTGGATAGGGCTGGGTGCTAGGTTGGACTGGAGGAGCTTGGAGCTCTCTTCCAACCTGCCTGACTCTATGATTCTATTTATGAGCTTGTGTCTTTAAGGACACACCATTAATGGACAAAGCTGCTTTGTGCCACAGAGAAACAGCAGCAGAAGGTGATGCCAACATTGCCACTCAGCTAACAAAAGCAGACAGGCAGCTCCCTGCATACCACTTCTGGATCTGAAAGCAAAGAGGGCTGCAGAACACTTCAGTTTTTCATCTTTTCACCAAGAGGGGAGTAAAACTTGTGCATAACATTTACCAGTGACCCACCTCCTGCCCCAGACCCTGTCCTTACCACAGCTGCTTTCTTAGCTGAGGGCTCCTTGGTGTCCCCACCGGTGGCATTCAAGGGTTTCACAGCTGCCACGGCAGAGGGATGGCTCTCAGCTGCCTTGCGTTTCAGTGCCTGCTTCGTGGGGGAGCTGCCTTTGCCCTCCAGGGGCTTCAGGCACACCTTGGATTTGGCTGGAGAAAAGGAAGGAAGAACTGAGAAAGGCTTTTTCCAAACCAAACAGCTTAACACTCCTATAACCATATCTTGAGCACTGGGGTCAGGTTTGGGACCCTTACTCCAAGATGGACATTGAGGGGCTGGAAGTTGCTGAAGGGCCTGGAGAATAGGCTTGGAGAGGAGCAGCTGGGAAGGAAGATCTGAGAAAGGCTTCTTCCAAGCCAAACAGCTTCTCTTAACACTTCTATAGCCACACCTTGAGTGCTGGGGTCAGGTTTGGGACACCCACTCCAAGATGGACATTGAGGGGCTGGAAGTTGCTGAAGGGCCTGGAGAATAGGCTTGGAGAGGAGCAGCTGGGAAGGAAGATCTGAGAAAGGCTTCTTCCAAGCCAAACAGCTTCTCTTAACACTACTATAGCCATATCTTGAGTGCTGGGGTCAGGTTTGGGACCCTTACTTCAAGATGGATATTGAGTGGCTGAAGTTGGTGAAGGGTCTGGAGAATAGGCTTGGAGAGGAGCAGCTGAGGGACCTGAAGGTGTTTAGTGTGAAGAAGGCTGAGGGGAAAGCTCACTGCCCTCCCTGAAAGGAGGCTGGAGCCAGGTGGGGGTTGGGCTCTTCTCCCAAGGAAGAAGTGATAGGGGTGAGGAAATGACCTGAAGTTGCAGCAGGGGAGGTTTAGGTTGGACATAAGAAGCTTCTTGACAGAAAGGGCTCTCAAACACTGGCCCAGGCTCCTGAGGGAGGTAGTCAAATCCCCATCCCTGGATGGGTTTCAAAGCCACAGAACTGTGGTGCTGAGGGCTATGCTTTAGCCCCAGCCTTGGCAGGGATTAGATAGTTTGGACTGGATGATTTTAAGCAAAGGAAACAACTCCATGACTCTAATCCTTTTAGTTGACCACATCTGGCCTGCACAACCACACTGCCACTGCCCAGGAGCTTTTCCACACAGTGAACTGTTTCCCAGAAGGTGTAAAAGAGGAGCACAGAAGTTACAAAGAGGAGGCAGAGAGATCTAAAGTGAGCACCCTTCTGCCCTTTCTTCACAACATGCCCTGCAGGACCTCCTGAACACCTCCTCCAGCCTTACTTTTAGCTCTGCGCTCGGGAAGCTGAGCTGCCTGTTTCCCTGGGGACACAGCAGCATCTTTTCCTGGGCTTCCAGCTCCCTCTTCTTCCAGAGCTTTCCCTGTTATCCTCTTCCCAAGCTGATGAGCTGCCCCTGAAACCAGGTTGGATTCAGGACTCCCTGATGCTGGAGCTTTCTCCTTGGTTGCTTTTTCAGCAGATGATGGCACAGCAGCTGCCTCCTTCTGAAGTTTCTCCTCTTGGTGTTGTTTCAGTTGCCTCTTGCCCCTCATTATCTCTTCCAGGCTCTTCACTTGAACTTTGGAGTTGGTTGTGCTCTGACCAGAGGACTGGGAAGAAACAAAAGAGGATGAATAGGACAAAACTCTCTGGAGGTTTCATGAAGAAGATCTGAGTGGCAATCCCTCTGAAAGCACTCTGTGAGGAACAGAGCACATCAACACTGTTCAGATCTGACATTTCCTCCTTAAAATGTTGCCTGTAACAAGATCCATGGAAATACTGCTCCAAAACCCCTGCAATTCCCACCACAGCAAGCTTCTGCAGCACAGCAGAAGACTCTAGCTGCAAGCTATGACATTCTTTTTAGGCAACAGAAAGTTCTACAGCTCCCCAAGCCAGCATTCACTGCTGGACCCTAGCTCTGGCCTTTTCCATGACAAGAGTTGAAGGTATCACAGAATGGTTTGGGTTGGAAGGGACCTCCAAAGCTCAGCCAGTCCAACCTCCCTGCACTCAGCAGGGACATCCTCCACTAGAGCAGCTTGCTCAGAGCTTTGTCCAGCCTAACCTTAAATACCTCCAAGGATGAAGCCTCAACCACCTCCCTGGGCAACCTGTTGCTGTGTTCCAGCACCCTCATGGTGCAGAATTTGTTCTTCACATCCAATCTCAATCTGCTCTGCTTTCATTTCAAACCACTGCCCCCGGTCTTGTCCTTGCAGGCCTTTGGGAACAGTCCCTCTGCAACCTTCTTGTAGCCTCCTTCAGGTACTGGAAGGCTGCTCTAAGGTCTGCCTGGAGCCTTCTCTTCTCCAGGTTGAACACTCTCAGCTCCCTCAGCCTGTCCTGGAGGCAGTCTCTGATAGTTTTTGTGGCCCTCCTCTGGACCCCCTCCATCAGGTCCAGTCCTTCTTGGGTGGAGGGTTCCAGAGCTGGACACAGCCCTGCAGGTGAGGTCTCCCCAGAGCAGAGGGTCAGGATCCTCTCTCTCCATCTCTGGCCATGCTGCTCTGGATGCAGCCCAGGCTGCCCATGGCTTTCTGGGCTGCCAGTGCCCATTGCTGGCTCCTGTCCAGCTTCTCACCCACCAGCACCCTCAAGTCTTTCTCTGCAGAGCTGCTCTCAACCTCATCACCTCCCAGCCTGGACTGGCATCTGGGAACCCCACAGATTTGATTTGGTGCTAAAAGTTTCTACCTGACAATGAAAGAGAAGATGAATGCCAAGACTGATGTCATAGCATTGTCACACAAAGTGACAGGACTCCTAACTCCACTGCAGAGCTTGCCAAATGGGGAAGGGTTGGGAGCAGCCTGAGACTGGGAGAGTGAAGGGGAAAAAAATAACAGAGCAGATCTTGCCTATGTGTTCTGAGAACCTTCAAAGGACTCACCTCTGCAGGAGCAGAGACAGCTTTGGGAGAAGTCTTGCTCAATTCCACAATCTTCTTTTCTTCTCTTCCAGGTGCTTTCCAAACAAACAAACAGACAAACATCATTCTCTCAACAGAAGAAAGAGAGAAACCTGCTTACCTCTGTTCATTTGGGAATGGCTGCAGGAAGTAATTCAGGCAGCGTCTGAGCTCCCTCTCCCTCAATCACATCATCTCTGTTTACATGGCTTAATGAGGAAATCCTTCATGCTCTGTCATTTTAGACCCAAACTGCCCTTCACATTAAGATGCTGCCATGAGCTATGCAAACACAGACACAGCAACAGCTAAGTTTAACACTACAAAAGCCAAATCCCAGAATCCCAGCATGGTGGGAGGGTTGGAAGTGACCTCTGGATTCAGCCCAAAGCCCTCTGCTCATGCAGGAGCACCCACAGCAGTCCAGCATCACAATGCCCAGGTCAGGTTGGAAGCTCTGCAGAGAGAAGGAGACTCCACAACCTCTCTGGGCAGCCTGCTGCAGGCAAAGTGAATCCTGAGCAAACCCAATCTGTCTGAGAGGGGCAGAAGTGCAGCAGGGCAGGCAGCAGCTCCTTACCCATGAGCTTTGTGACCCGTAACAACCTCCTCCCAGCTGGGGCAGGCTCAGGCTGTGCTGGTGCTGCTGGCAGGTTCTCCCCACTCTGCTGCATCCGCAGAGCTTTCTCCTTCTTGATTTCTTCCAAGGTTTTAATTCTCACTTCTCCTGCAGCCTTGGCTTTATTCCCTGGCTCTGTCAGCTGGACTTTGCTGGGCATGGCTGGAGAAAGGACACTCAACTTCTTGGGCTCACTCTCAGCTTTTGTCTTGATGGGAAACTCCTCTGGTTTGGGTTTCTCCTCCTCCAGCTGTTTGTCATTCTTCTCAACCAGGGCTCCTGAGAAGGTTTTGATGCGGACTGCAGGGGAAGGTCTTGGCCCTGAGCTGGGATCTTCTGCTTTGCAACGTCCTTCAGCCTGGGCTCTGGTTTGGGGCTCTCCTCGTCTCTGAGTAGCTCTTTCAAGACGAATTTCTTCCAGGGTTTTCACATGGATTTCTCCTGTTGCCTTGGCAGCCTTCTCTGTGTAATCATAGAATGGAATCATTGAATGGTTTAGGTCAGAAGGGATCTCAAAGCTCAGCCAAATCCAACCCTCCTGCCACAGACAGGGACACCTCCCACTAGAACAGGTCACTCAAAGCCTCATCCACCCTGGTCCTGAACATCTCCAGGGAGATTGTGGAGCACAGAAGCACAGAATGTGATCTTTGATCACATTCTGTGCTTCTGTGCTCCACAATCTCCCTGGGCAACCTGTGCCAGTGTCTCACCACCCTCAACCTGTGCCAGTGTCTCACCACCCTCAACCTGTGCCAGTGTCTCACCACCTTCATTGCAAAGAACTTTTTCCTAACATCCACTTTCAATCTCCCCTCTGCCACTTGAAACCTCCTCCTCCTGTCATTACAAGCCCTTGTCAATAGTCCCTCCCTCAAATCATCCAAACTAAAGAGAAGCACCAAGAGTTATGGAGCCCAACAACACTCAAAGTTCTCCAAAAGGTGTCACAATGTTAAGGCAAATAAGGTTTGAGGGGTCCCAAAAATCACAAAGGTTGGAAAGGGCCTCTAAGGTCATCCTCAGTTCAACCATCAACCCAACACCACTTGAGGCCACTAAACCATGGCTTCAAGGGCCATGTCCATACATTTCTTGAACACCTCCAGGGATGGGGACTTCACCACCTCCCTGGGCAGCCTGTTCCAATGTCTTAGGACATCTTAGGACAGAACCATTCTGCCCAATATTCCCCTCCTCCTCGAAGCCACTTGTATCTTGCAGATCACTGCTACTGAGAGAGCTGCCACACAATAAAACCACAACTGTGGGTTGGCAGCCCAGAAGGCAACAGCAGCCTGGGCTGCAGCAGAAGCAGTGAGGCCAGCAAGTGGAGAGAGGATCCTGCACCTCTGCTCTGCTGAGACCTGCAGTGCTGCATCCAGCTCTGGAGCCCTCAACACAGGCAGGACTTGGCTGCCCAGGGAGGTAGTTGAGACCTCATCCCTGGAGATATTCAAGGTCAGGCTTGACAAGGCTCTGAGCAAGCTGCTCTAGTGGAGGATGTCCCTGCTGGGTGCAGGGATTTGGACTGGCTGAGCTTTGGATGTCCCCTCCAACCCAAACCATTCTATGCTTCTGTTGCTTTCTCAGATTGTGCCTCTTCCTTAGCATCTCAACCTCCTGCTCCTAACCACAGTTCTTGTGTGTGAGCTCACTGCAGCTTCTGGGACTTCCCAGCTGCAGACTGAAACCCTGATGGAGTACAAGTGGAAAACAACCCCCTCAGAGACATATTTCTGACACCAGGCATTAGCACAGCTTCAGCACTCTTTAAATCATCACTTTTCACACTCTAAGGGTTGTATAGAAGCTCATGGAATGGAAGAAGAGGAAGGTTCATTTACTCCCCAGTTATTACCTGGCTCTGCACTGGGCTGCTCAGAGGACAATCCCAGCCTCTCCTTCAGAGACTTGGGGACTTGAACTACAAGAGAGAAGAGGAAAAATCAGGGAAGCCTGCAGGAATCTCACACTTCAAACCGAGCCAGAAGATCACTCCTCTGGGGTTCAAAGTTCCTTTGAGCCCTCAACCAACCCACCAGAGAGAACTCTGAGCAAACTGATTTAGCAGAGGATGACTACAGGGGGCTTGGAATGGATGACCATTGGAGTTCCCCTCCAATCCAACCCATTCTAGGATGAAAGGACAAAGAGAAAAGCCTCAGATGCAGATGTTTAGCAGCTGTTACCTCTCTTGGGTGCTTTGTCTGCATTCTCCAAGGTCTCAATCTTCTTCCCCAGCCTCTCGGCGAGGTTGCGCTTCAGAGGAAGGACATTTTTCCCAGCTTCAGGAAGAGAGAAAAGCAGAAAAGATTTTAAGGACACTTCTCAGGGGAAAGATTTTTCACACCAATCAGCCACAAATCTCAATTCCCCCAAGCAGATTTTCCTTCATTTGCCTTTAATTGCTAACAGCATTTGTTAGGTCAGCACTCGGTACACGTCGCTGGAAAAAACACCCTCAGATATGGTCAAGTTTAGATGAGGACACCCCAAAAAAAACCTCCTCCCAGAAACAGCTTCTCCAAAAAATGCTCTTACCTGGGGAGGCTTTTCGTTTTCCCAGCCTCTCAGCAAGATTCAGCCTGATCACTGGCTCCTCCCCTGCAGCAAACAACACATTTTCAGTGCACAGAAAGCAGCAACAGCCAAAAGCATTCATGGATCCATGGAATGGTTTGGGTTGGAAGGGACCTGAGAGATCATCCAGTTCCAACCCCCCCCCGCCACCCTACACATGTCCTTAAGTCAGTCTTAGCAGTTCAAAGCCCCCACCCCCCCCGCCCCCCCACACATGTCCTGAAGTCAGTCTTAGCAGTTCAAAGCCCCCACCCCCCCCGCCCCCCCACACATGTCCTGAAGTCAGTCTTAGCAGTTCAAAGCCCCCACCCCCCCCGCCCCCCCACACATGTCCTGAAGTCAGTCTTAGCAGTTCAAAGCCCCCACCCCCCCCGCCCCCCCACACATGTCCTGAAGTCAGTCTTAGCAGTTCAAAGTTCCAACCCCCTCTGCCACCCTATACATCTCTTTAAGTCAGCCTTAGCAGTTCAAAGTTCTAACCCCCTCTGCCACCCTACACATGTCCTGAAGTCAGTCTTAGCAGTTCAAAGTTCTAACCCCCCCTGCCACCCTATGCATGCCCTTAAGTCAGTCTCAGGAGTTTAAAGTTCTGTGTTCAGCTCTGCAGCAATCAACACAGAAAGGAAATGGAGCTGATGGAGTGGGTCCAGAAAAGACCACAAAGATGGTCAGGGTGGTGGAGAATCTCTGCTACAAGGGCAGGCTGAGGGAGCTGGGGGTGTTCAGCTTGGAGAAGAGAAGGCTCCAGGCAGACCTAAGAGCAGCCTTCCAGTACCTGAAGGGGGCTACAAGAAGGCTGCAGAGGGACTGTTCCCAAAGGCCTGCAAGGACAAGACCGGGGGCAGTGGTTTGAAATGAAAGCAGAGCAGATTGAGATTGGATGTGAGGAACAAGTTCTGCAGCAGGATGGTGCTGGAACACTGCAGCAGGTTGCCCAGGGAGGTGGTTGAGGCTCTATCCCTGGAGATATTTAAGGTCAGGCTGGACAAAGCTCTGAGCAAGCTGCTCTAGTGGAGGATGTCCCTGCTGAGTGCAGGGGGTTGGACTGGCTGAGCTTTGGAGGTCTCTTCCAACCAAAACTGTTCCAGGATTCTATGAAAGCATTTGAGAAACTCAAGGCAGCTCAGTTAAGAGAATGGGCTACAAGGAAATGCCACAATCCATGACCTCACAGAATCACACAATCAATGTCAGGAGCTGGAAGGAACCTCCAAAGTTCATCCAGTCCAACACCTCTGCCAGGGTAAGGTCACCTAAAGCAGATCACACAGGATCATATCCAGGCAGGTCTTGTATATCTCCACACTAATTCCTCTTTTCTGACACAGAATCATAGAATCAGTCAGGGTTGGAAGGGACCACAAGGAGCAGCCAGTTCCAATCCCCCTGCCATGGCCAGGGACACCTCACACTAGAGCAGGCTGCCCACAGCCTCATCCAGCCTGGCCTTGAACATCTCCAGGGATGAGGCTTCCACCAGCTCCCTCGGCAACCCCTTCCAGGCTCTCACCATCCTCATGCTGAAGAACTTCTTCCTTACATCCAGTCTGACTCTCCCCATTTCCAGCTTTGCTCCATTCCTCCCAGTCCTGTCACTCCCTGACAGCCTAAAAAGTCCCTCCTCAGCCTTTTTTGAAGCCCCCTTCAGATACTGCAAGGCCACAATAAGGTCTCCTTGGAGCCTTCTCTTCTCCAGACTGCACAGCCCCAACTCTTTCAGTCTGTCCTCACAGCAGAGCAGCTCCAGTCCTCTGCTCATCCTCCTGGCCCTTCTCTGGACACATTCCAGCATCTCCACATCCCTCTTGTAATAAGGGCTCCAGACATGCTTTAAGGGTCAGATTCCTTCATTTCTGCCCTCAAGTGGAGACATGCGGGGTGCACATCTTAGTTCTTACTTGTCCCTTTGATTTAGGAGTCATGAAATGCAACCAGCAGCGTTGGTTCTCACCTTGTTTTTGGGACAGAGTCACTGTCCTCACAACTGTCCTCACATTCTCCTTTTCTGGCACAGGAATAGTCCTGGATTGGAGTGGATGAACTGAAACTCCTGAAGGACCTTCTGGGTAGAGCAAACAAACCAGAAAGGTGGTTAGGGAAAAAAATCCAAAGAAACAAACAACAAACAAAAAAACTCAACCACAAAACCCCCAGAACTATCAAAGAGACCAAAGCTGTTAGTTCTTTTATTACTGTCAAACACAGGATGAGCAGAGCATGGAAATGAGAGAAGAGCAAATTTCCCTCTGATTTGTCCTTGGAATTCCAATGCAGAACAGCAGCTCCTCGAGTTTAAGACAAGTTTCATGTCAAAGTAGCTCAAGGTCACCAAATGAACGTGGAAATTTATGCCTTGAGCAACTCTCAGCTGCAGTCACACAGAACAGCAAGGGTTGGAAGAGACCTCTGGAGATCATCCAGTTCAAACCCCCTGCCAGAGCAGGATCATCCAGGGCAGATCACACAGGAACACATCCAGGTGGGTTTTGAAAGTCTCCAGAGAATGAGACTCCATAACCTCTCTGAGCAGCCTGCTCCAGGGCTCCAGAACCCTCACCCTGAAGAATTTTCTCCTCACATTGAGGTAGAACCTGTTGAGTTTCAGCTTGTGCCTGTTCATCCTTGTCCTAGCACTGGGCACCACCAAATGTGGTCTGGCACCTTCATCCTGACACCCACCCCTCAGATATTTATAGTCACTGATAAGGTCCCCCCTCAGCCTTCTCTTCTCCAGACTAAACAGCCCTGAGGCTCTCAGGCTGTCTTCACAGCAGAGATTTTCAACTTCATCATCCTCACCACTTCCATTGTGACTCTCTCCTCTGTTCCTTCAATCTAGGAGCCCAAAACTGGCCACACTATTCCAGGTATGATCTCAGCAGGGCAGAGGAGATGAGAAGGAGAACGTCCTTCAACCTGCTGGCCACACATCTCCTCATGCATCCTAGTGGCCCTCTTGGCCACAAGGTTCCATTGCTATCCCACTGCTGCCCAGCAGGGACCACTCCAAGTCTATCCTGGTGCCTGGAGTTGTTCCTTTCCAGCTGTGGGACTCTACACTTGTCCTTATTGAGTTTTAGGAGGTTCCCTTTCCCTTCTTGCTCCCAGCCTGTCCAGTTTGAACTTCTTCTACTAAACTCTATTCACCAACAGGCAGAGATGCAGGGAACAGAAGGATTACAAAGAAAACCTCACCCACAGAGGTGAACAGAAGGCAAAAGGAGAAAGGAGTTAAGGATATGAACTCACCACCTTGTTTTTTTGTCTTCTCCTTCAGTTTCTTCAGTTTGATTTCTTCAAGTGTTTTGATGCCAAAATTTAAATTGTCATCTGAAAACACAAAATGGTTCATTGCAACTGAGGCTGGGAAAACAGCTGCTGAAGGGCAGATCCTCAAGCTTCTCACAGCTCAGTCATAGAATGGTTGCTAGTTTAGTCCCCAGCTGGGAGCTTTGTTCACCTCCCCTTCCCTCCTGCAGGGTTTTATTGTCATTTAAGCATTTGAATCTATCTATACACAATCCCAGAACGGTTTGGGCTGGAAGGGACCTCCAAAGCTCAGCCAGTCCAACCTCCCTGCACTCAGCAGGGACATCCTCCACTAGAGCAGCTTGCTCAGAGCCTTCTCCAGCCTGATCTTGAATATCTCCAGGGATGGAGCCTCAACCCCCTAGGGCAACCTGTTGCAGTGTTCCAGCACCATCCTGCTGCAGAACTTGTTCTTCACATCCAATCTCAATCTGCTCTGCTCTCATTTCAAACCACTGCCCCTGGTTCTGTCCTTGCAGGCCTTTGGGAACAGTCCCTCTGCAGCCTTCTTGCAGCCCCCTTCAGGTACTGGAAGGCTGCTCTAAGCTCTGCCTGGAGCCTTTTCTTCAGGCTGAACACTCTCAGCTCCCTCAGCCTGTCCTGCAGGCAGTCTCTGATTGTTTTTGCAGCCCTCCTCTGGACCTCCTCCATCAGGTCCAGTCCTACTTGTGTGGAGGGCTCCAGGACTGGACACAGCCCTGCAGGTGAGGTCTCTCCAGAGCAGAGGGGCAGGTTCCTCTCTCTCCATCTCTGGCCATGCTGCTCTGGATGCAGCCCAGGCTGCCCTTGGCCTTCTAGGGCCAAGTCCATCTGTGCAGGGCTGCTCTCAGTCTCCTCTTGCTATCTGGGATTGCCTCAGCCTAGGCAGAGGATCCTGGATTTTGCCTTAGTGAACCTCAACAGATTTTCTTCAGCCAATCTCTCCAGCCTGTCCAGGTCCCTCTGGATGACACCCATCCCATCCTTCACTCCCATCAACTGCACCACTCAGCCTGGTATTATCTGCAGACTTGCTGAGGATGCCTTAATCTGGCTATATTATTAGAGAATTAGCTATTAGATCTTTAGCAGTTAAGACTCCTCTCACTAGCCAGGGCTTTCCACAGCCTACAAGAGGACACAGAAGATACCTTGCTTACTATTGGAGTTGGATTTCCTAGTGGAAATGATCCTTAATCCATTATGGGTCTCTGGGGATGGTTGCTGGACAGGTGCTTTAGTTTCCTCTCCCTCTTCAGAAAGCTGGTCTGAAAGGCAAACACAAAACCCCTTCAGTGACAGGTGGGATCAGATCAGATCTGTCAGGTTTATTAGCTCAGACATTTCAGTCCATGGTTTCTATCATCACAGAATGGGTTGGGTTGGAAGAGACCTTTAAGATCATCTAATTCCAAGCCTCCTACAAGGACACCTCCCACTAGCCCAGGCTGCTCAAGGCTCCATCCAGTCTGACTTTAATCACTTCCAGCCTTGGAGCCTCCACAACCTCTCTGGGCAAGCTCAGAGCTTCACCATGCTCATGGGTGAAAATTTCACCCTAATATCTCATCTTGATCCAGTTTCTTCCAGGCTGAAGCCATCACCCCTCAGGCCTCTGTAACAAATCCTTCTCCAGCTCTCCTGTAGCCCTCTTCAGGCACTGGAAGGCTGCTCTAAGGTCTCCCTGGAGCCTTCTCTTCTCCAGGCTGAACAACTCCACTCTATCTTCTGTTCATATTCTTCACTACAAAGAGGAGCAGTTGGAATGGAAGGATTCTTGTGTCCAAGCAGCTGGACTGGCTTCACAAACTGCTCTAAGTCAGAGAGTTAAACAGTGGAAATAAGATTTAGGACTCCAGACTCTTGTGTGGAGCTTTAACCACTACACAGTTCAGGGATTCTGTGATTTAGACATTCACTTAAATCAGAAATGCCTTCAATAAGTTAAAAAACCCACTCACCATCATCATCTTCATCATCATCTGCAGCATTGATTACAACAGGAGGATGGGTAGGACTTGGGACATTTTCAGAGTTTTCCACTTTCATCACCCCCCTCAGCTGTGGAGAGGGATTGGACTGGACAGAAAGTTTGTTTTGCTGCAGTGACATCTGAGCCATCTTCACATCATCTTCTGCAGACTCAGGGGGACTTGGAAGCGTGGCTGGAGGAAGAGGAGCAGCAGCTGTAACTTGGCTACTTACAATTTTGACTCACTGCATAAGGCAGACAAGGCATAAACTTCACTTGGGTACTGAATTCAGGAGTTTCCTATTCCCCAGCCCTGATGACAGAATCCCAGAACCTCAGCATGCTGGGCATGGAAGTGACCTCTGCAGATCATCCAGACCAACCTCCCTGCTAAAGCAGGGCACCCACAGCAGCTTGCCCAGGAGCACAATGGTCAGGTAGGGTTGGAAGGTCTCCAGAGGAGACTCCACAACCTCTCTGGATAGCCTGCTCCAGGCCTCCAGAACCCTCACAACAAATAAATTTCTCCTCCTGTTCAGAAGTAACCTCCTGGGTTCCAGTTTGTGCCCTCTGCCCCTTGTCCTGATCCTGGGCACCACTGAAAAGAGTCTGGCCCCACCCTCTTGCCCCCCCACCCTTTAGTTCTTGCCCTCTGGGGCTGCTCTTCTCCAGGCTTAACAGCCCCAGGGCTGCCAGCCTTTGCTTCTCACAGAGATGCTCCAGGCCCCTCAGGCATCTTTGTAGCCTCTGATGGACTCTCTCCGGTTGTTCCCTGCCTACTGGGAAAGCCCAGAACTGGACACAATACTTCAGGTGTTGCCTGACTAGGGCAGAGAAGAACCTCCTTGAACCTGCTGCCCTCTTCTCTATGCACCCAGGCCACCATTGGGTTTTTGGCCACAAGGGCACGCTGCTGGTTCATGGGCAACTTATCCACCAGCACTCCCAGCTCCTTCTCTGCAGAGCTGCATTCCAGCAGGTCAACCCCTGGAGCAACTCACACTACGACCTTCCTTTCACCCATAAATCTCACTGCCCTACCACCTGGAATGGATTAAACGAGGGCAAAGCAAAGATCTGCAAGGCACAGATCACACAAAGCAGCTGTGAACGAAAGGAAGAATTCAAACCCCAAATTCCATCCTGTTCTGTCACAAAGCAAGAGCTGTTTGATGTCTTCTACTAATTCATACTGAGAATTAATTCTGACTTGAAGGAAAAGGAGCAGAGGAACTCACTTTTGCTTGGTGGTAGGAAGAGCCCATCCACATAACGTCCTTTTGTGTGATGGAAAGCACAGTTGGATTTCTGGCAGCCCACTGGTTGGTTCTCCCAGTAGCAAGGAATCTCACTGCGCTTCTTCTGAGGGGAGAAAGGAAGAAAGAAAAGCTTTTGGTGACACTCAGCTTGGATCTTCAGACAGACACTTCCACGAGGCCTTGTCTCGGTGGCAAACACAGCCTGGGTGAGCACACCAAAGGGCAGCATAAGCCCCAACAAAACCCCCTCAGCTGGCACTCACCCCTCAATTCACTGAATGGTTTGGGTTGGAAGGGACCTTGCTGTGGAAGGCTAATAGGACTAAACCATGGTCTGGTTTGTGTGCCCAAGTGGCCAAGAGGGCCAATGGCATCCTGGCCTGCATCAGGAATGGTGTGGCCAGCAGGAGCAGGGAGGTCATTCTGCCCCTGTACTCTGCACTGGATAGGCCACACCTTGAGTACTGTGTCCAGTTCTGGGCCCCTCAATTTAAGGAGGACATTGAGATGCTTGAATGTGTCCAGAGAAGGGCAATGAGGCTGGGGAGAGGCCTCGAGCACAGCCCTACGAGGAGAGGCTGAGGGAGCTGGGATTGGTTAGCCTGGAGAAGAGGAGGCTCAGGGCAGACCTTATTGCTGTCTACAGCTACCTGAGGGGTGGTTGTAGCCAGGAGGAGGTTGCTCTCTTCTCTCAGGCAGCCAGCACCAGAACAAGAGGACACAGCCTCAAGCTGTGCCAGGGGAAATTTAGGCTTGAGGCAAGGAGAAAGTTCTTCACTGAGAGAGTCATTGGCTACTGGAATGGGCTGCCCAGGGAGGTGGTGGAGTCGCCGTCCCTGGAGCTGTTCAAGGCAGGATTGGACGTGGCACTTGGTGCTATGGTCTGGCCTTGAGCTCTGTGGTAACAGGTTGGACTTGATGATCTGTGAAGTCTCTTCCAACCTTGGTAATACTGTGAGACTGTGGCTTGCTGATGGGGGAAGCAGGGGTGGGAAGAAAACAAAGGCTTGGGCCATTATGTCCCTTCCCAAAGTGATGAACAGGTACCCAGAGATGGTTAGGTACTTGTTAGTGTCTCACTCAAAGAAGAGTAAGCAAGCCCTGGGTTCACCTCCTATGGTCAGTTTGGTAAATGCCATCTGATTGGTGAATCTCTGCGCCCAAAGGAGCCTTTGCACTCAGGCAAATGATGGAGCTAAGCTGCAAGCAGCTGAGCTGCTTCTGCCTCACTGCTCTGCCTCAGTGTGTGCTGCTCTGCTCAACCTGCTCTGCCTCAGTGTGTGCTGCTCTGCTCAGACAACCTGCTCTGCCTCACTGTTCTGCCTCAGTGTGTGCTGCTCTGCTCAGACAACCTGCTCTGCCTCACTGCTCTGCCTCAGTGTGTGCTACTTTGCTCAACCTGCTCTGCCTCAGTGTGTGCTGCCCACTCCAGTGCCAATCACTGCTCTGGCAACAACTTCCTCCTAACATCCAGCCCCAACCTGCCCTGGCATAGCTGAGGCTGTGTCCCCTTCTTCTGTCCCTGGCTGCCTGGCAGCAGAGCCCAACCCCACCTGGCTACAGCTTCCCTGCAGGGAGCTGCAGACAGCAATGAGCTCTGCCCTGAGCCTCCTCTTCTGCAGGCTGCATACCCTCAGCCTCTCCTCACAGGGCTGTGCTCCAGGCCCCTCCCCAGCCTTGCTGCCCTTCTCCAAACACCTTCCAGCATCTCAACATCTCACCAGCTTCGTCAGGAGAAGAAACTTCTTCCCTGAAAGGTTTCTCAAACACAGGCTCCCAGGGAGGTGGCTGAATCCTCATCCCTGAAGCTGTTCCAAAGTCACAGAGATGTAGTGCTGAGGGCCATGGCTTAGCCCCAGCCTTGGCAGTGTTAAGAGACTGCTTGGACTGGATGATCATAGAATCACAGAGCAGTTGGGCTTGGAAGAGACCTTTAAAGCTCCTCTCATCTTAAGAGATGATCAAAGCCTTTTCCAGCCTAAAGAATTCTGTGATTTTACAGCACTGACAAACCACTTCCAGTGCCTCAGCTTGAGAGCAGACTTTGAGAGCATCACTCACATCTATTTCCATGTGCCTGAACCTGCAGATATTCCTGAAGCAGCGACCTTCCTGCCAGAGGGTGCAGACAGTTTCGTTTCCCAGCGCAGCTTCGCAGTGGCGGAAGGAGCAGCTGTCTCCCTGCATCCAGAAGAAAAAAGGAAACCCACCAAAAATAAATCAAACAAACCACCAAAACCTCCCAAATGAAACAGCACAGCCTAAAATAACACAGGTTTTTCTCAAAGCAGAAGCAGAATCTAACTGCTTCAGTTCACAGAAGTTTTCTCCCTCCTCTTCTCTCCTCCCCCATACCTCTTAAAAGGTAAAAAAGGAATGAAAACAAAACCTGCAGTCAAGAGGAAGTTCAACAAACCTTGTTGCATGTGGAATAGAAATAGAAGTAGCAATCATCTCCTTGGTTGGACATAATGGACAAATGGCTGGAACAAGCTCTGGTTCTAAAGGTTGACTCAACAGCGACTTCCTCCAGTTTTGGCAAGAGTTGGCTTCACTCTTCCTTAGACTGAAATCTTCTACTGGCTTGAGCAGTGAAATCTTCTTTTTAAAAGTAACCCTGCAGAAAAGGATCAAGAAAGTGAAGGATAATTAAGCAAGGAGCATGATTGGACTTGGTTTCCATTAATCAAAGTAAATCTCTTGAAGGAAGAGAACAAGGCCTTGAGCAACCTGGTCTAGTGGAGGGTCCCACGGCAAGGGGAGGTTGGAACTAAATGAACTAGAAGTTGTTTGCAGTGAGAGTGGTGAGACACTGGCACAGGTTGAGGGTGCTGAGACCCTGGTACAGGTTGCCCAGGGAGGCTGTGGAGCACAGAAGCACAGAATGTGATCAAAGATCACATTCTGTGCTTCTGTGCTCCACAACCTCCCTGGAAGTGTTCAGGACTAGGTTGGATGAGGCCTTGAGCAACCTGTTCCAGTGGGAGGTGTCCCTGCCTACGGCAGGGGGGTTGGAACTGGCTGAGCTTTGAGGTCACTTCCAACCCAAACCATTTTATGACATGTCTTAAAACCCAAGATCACAAAAGCAGGTCACAAAACCCATCTTAGTATCAAGTCAAGCTCCTGTGGCACTGGACAGGTTCTGTGTCCTCAGCAATGGTACTAGGTCTTGCAACACAGGAGCAAAACAACATCAGGAACAATTTCTTCCCCCAGTAAAAGGTTAGCAAACCCTGGAACTGGCTGCCCAGTGTAGAGAGCCCATCCCTGGAGGGATTGAAAAGCTGTGTAGATGTGGCACTGAGGGCCATGGTTTAGTGTTGGGTTAATGGCCAGACTCGATTACCTCAAAGGTCTTTGCAACTTCAATGCATCTCTCTGTGTGGTTTTATCCTCTTGCATCTCTGAGTGCATGAGGATAAAACCACACAGAGATTCACTGAATGTCAGGATTTGGAGGGGACCTCCAGAGATCACTGAGGCAAGACCACCTAGGGGAGAAGCCCAGCAAGAGACATTTGTCACAGGTGGTCACACATCTGAGCTGAGAGGAGCAGGGATTTCCCCCAGAGTTATCAGTCAGCTATTAACTGTGGGTATTACAACTGCCCTCTTAATTGCTGCTATTCCCAACCACCACAGCTCTTCAAGTCCACAGGAGCACAGGCTGTCAGGGGTTGGAAGGGGCCTCTGGAGATCTTGGAGTCTAACCCCTCCTGCCAGAGCAGAACCATAGAATCCAGCTCAGGTCGCACAGAAACACATCCAGATGGGTCTTGAAAGTCTCCAAAGAAGACTCCACATCCTCTCTGAGCAGCCTGTGCCAGTGCTCTGGGACCCTTCCAGTCAAGAATCTCTTTCTCATGTTGAAGTGAAACTTCCTGTGCTGCAGCTTCCATTCATTGCTGCTTGTCCCAGGGCACAAGTGAGCAGAGGCTGTCCCTGTCCCTCCCTTCCTGACCCCCAGCCCTCAGCTATTTATAGACAACGATCAGATCCCCTCTCAGACTTCTCCTCTCCAGACTAAGCAGCCCCAGGTCCCTCAGCCCCTCCAGTCCCTTCATCATCCTCATAGCCTCAGCTGGACTCCCTCCTGTAGATCCCTGTCCCTTTTCAACTGGGGAGTCCAGAACTGGATGTAATACTCCAGATGGGGCCTCCCCAGGGCAGAGTAGAGAAGGTGGAGAATCTGCTGGCCACACTCTTCTTACTGCAGCCCAGGATCCCATTGGCCTTCTTGGCCAGGAGGGCACATTGCTATCCCATGGAGAACTTGTCCAGCAGGACTCCCACAAGCCTCTCTCCAGCAGATCACCTCCCAGCCTGTACTGGTGCAGTTTATTATTCATACAGTCACAGAATGGTTTAGGTTGAAGGGACCTCAAAGCTCAGCCAGTTCCAGCCCCCCCTCCCAGGCAGGGACACGTCCCACTAGAACAGATCACTCAAAGCCTCACCCAAACTGGCCCTGAACACCTCCAGAGAGGGAGCAGCCACAACCTCCATGGGCAACCTGTGCCAGTCTCTCACCACCCTCACTGCAAACTTCTTCCTAACATCCACTTTCAATCTCCCCTCTGCCACTTAAAAGCCATTCCTCCTCCTCCTCTCATTACCAGACCTTGTCAATAGTCCCTCCCCAGCCCTCCTGTAGCCCCCTTCAGATCCTGCAAGGCCACTCCAAGGTCTCCTCCACGGCTGCTGTCTGGGCTGCACTCACACACTGCCAGTTCATGTTGAGCTTTGCATTCACCAAGACACCCCCACAGCTGCTTCCCTCTCTTTGACAAACCCAAACCCTGCCCCTTGGTCTTATGAACCTGACCTTGGGCTTCTACTGATCCCCAAACAGATCCCTCTTGCTGCAGCCCAGTGTCTGGGCTGCACTCACACACTGCCAGCTCACGTTGAGCTTTGCATTCACCAAGACCCCCCACCCCAAGGTCCTTTTCCTTGCCAGGTAAAGGACCCTTCACTTCACCCTTCACCACCCTGACCAACTTCAAAGCCTGTTATTGATCTTATTCAACAGGCTCACTCACCTGGCCAACTTCAGCAACGTTATTGATCTTCCAAGACTTCCAGGTAAAACTTCTCCTGTAGGCCGAACCAAGACTGAATCCGTGAATTAATAATAAAGGGGTAGAAAGAATTTGTTTGATTTGGTTTTTGGGTTTGGTTTTTTTTTTTTTGCCTCCTGCCATTGCCAAGGGAACCTCTCTCTCATCCACCACTTCAACCAGAGGAGGTGCAATTTTTTGTTAGCTCCTTTGTTTGGTTTTTAAAACATCTTACAACTAATGGAAGAAGCAAGTCCATGTGAACGCTGTCAAGACTGGAAACAGCCAGGGTTAGGTTTTGTTTGGTTGGTTGTTTTTTTTTGTTTGTTTGGTTGGTTTAAGCTCTTCAAAAACCACCAAAAAGATCCAAAAAAAAAAAAAAAATTAAAAATGAAGGAAAAAAAACAATGACAAAAAACAAAAATTAAAAAAAAAAATAGACCCAGGGCCTCTAAAAGATGAATTCAGGATTCAAAGTGGCTGCAAAATTGAGGCTTCATCTTCCACAGCCAAGCAATTTTTAAGTGAACTTTGATTTGTTTTTTTTTAGGGGGTTTGGGCCTTTTTTTTTATTTTAAACTTAAAAGTCAGTAAGTTGCAATTTCTGGTCTTCAAGATTCTTCACCTAGTAAGAAAACACAAAAACCTTCCTTCCCCTCCCCCCCCCTCCACATCTTTATTACCTGTACAGTAGAAAAAAAACAACAACCCCCCCCAAAAAAATCCCAAAACAACATATTTGTGAGTGTAAAAACACAAATATGTGGCTACATAGATGTGTTTCTACACACACCAAAGGTGAGTGGATAATATGTAATAATATATATAATAATAATTCTTCTTCAGCAGAAGAGGAGGAAAAGGAAGAGAATTTTGGGGCTGTCAGCCACATAAAGCTGCAGGCAAAGTCTCTGATTTTGAGGGAACTGGCAGGGAAAAAAAGGAACAGTTCTACATCACATTTTGGTGACTGTGCCCTTCAAGGCTGCTGCTTTAGAGCAGGAGTGATGTGGGACCAGCATACAGGTACATGCACACAGAAGGAACATCTCTAGGCACACAGCGTGCACAGTACGGAGGTGAGACATAGGAGCAGGCTGCCCAGGGTGGCTGTGGATGGCAGCTCCCTGGAGGTGTTCAAGGCCAGGTTGGATGAGGCCTTGAGCAACCTGGGCTAGTGGGAGATGTCTCTGCCCACGGCAGGGAGGTGGAACTAGGTGATCTTCAAGGTCCCTTCCAGCCCACACCATTCTATGAAGCTATGAGATCTGTATCCAGAGCAACTCTGATCCCTGCTGGGACACAAGAGGTGGGAGAGTTACCAGCAGGAAGGCAGTGGATTGAAGGTACAGCAAGCTCAGAGGGGCAGGGAGATGCTCACTTTTCAAGTGGCATGGCTGCACAAGCCCAGGGATTCGGATCCCCTTGGATTTTTAGGCATTTAGTTCCTCTTTTCCCCAAGTCTGCCATCATCTGCTGGTTCCCTAATCCATAAATCCATCCTTATCCATTGATTCTAGATGGCTTAGGTCCTGTTTAACAGCTGGTGACACTCTGGTGCCAAGCAGAGCTGGAACTGATTTTATTTAGCCACAAGAAATTTGGGCTGGGTTTCTTTGGGGGTTTATTTTTTGGATGTCAAGTCAGACACTTCCATTTTTACTCCATTAAAGATTCTATTTTGCTATTAGATTTTTACTTCTTTACTTTCTCAATGATCTTTTTCAAATGATCCTTCACTTTCTCAATGATCCTTTTTCACTGCTCCTGTATTTTCCCACTGCTCCTTTTTTTAATGATCCATTTTAAATCATCCTTTTCCCAATGCTCCTTTTATAAAGATCCATTTTAAATGATCCTTTATTTTTTCCATTGCTCATTTCCCCCCAATGCTCCTTTTACCAAGGTCCATTTTAAAAGATCCTTTTCCCAATGCTCCTTTTACAAAGGTCCATTTTAAAAGATCCTTTTCCCAATGCTCCTTTTATTAAGATCCATTTTAAATGATCCTTTTCCCAATGCTCCTTTTTAATGATCTATTTCAAATGATCTTTTTCCCAATACTTCTTTTATTAAGATCCATTTTAAATGATCCTTTTCCCAATGCTTCTTTTATAAAGATCCATTTTAAATGATCCTTTATTTTCCCACTGCTCCTTTTTTAATGATCCATTTCAAATGAGCCTTTTCCCAGTGCTCCATTTCAAATGATCCTTTTCCCAATGCTCCTTTGATAAAGATCCATTTTAAATGATCCTTCATTTTTTCCATTGCTCATTTTTCCCAATGTTCCTTTTATAAAGATCCATTTTAAATGATCCTTTTCCCAATGCTCCTTTTATAAAGATCCATTTCAAATTATCCTGTTTCCACCCTCCTTTTATAATGATCCATTTTAAACGACCCTGTTTTCAACCCTCCTTTTATAATGATCCATTTTAAACGATCCTGTTTTCAATCCTCCTTTTATAAAGATCCTTTTTTCAATGCTCCTTTTACAATGATCCATTTTAAACAATCCTTTTTTTTTTCCATTGCTCCTTTACTTTAATGATCCATTTTAAACAATCCTTTCTTTTTTTCCCCAATGCTCCTTTTCTTCTCCTTAACATTCCTTTATTTTTGCTTCTAAATCATCCTAAAACCTGCAACCAGACCAGATCAAAAACTCAAACGATCCTAACCCCTTTTCACTTCAAAAACTCACCACAATGCTCTGCTATTTCAGACTCTTTGGGACAAAACTGAAATCATTCTCACAGATGAATAATAAAAGGTTGGAATCTTTTACTCACACAAACATTAGTGAATATTCCAGGATATGGGGATTTTTTTTGGGGGAAGGGAATTTTCCCAAATCTAAAACAAAGAGAGGGAAAAGTTGGGTTCTCAGATTAGTGAGCAATAAAAAACCCCAGGAATTAAATGCAAGGGTTTTTTTCCCCTTCTCCAATATTGAAGGGACTATTCCCTTAGGACTTTTAGAACCAGACTTGGTGTTGTACAGATTCCTGTGATCTAATCCTTAAAAACCAAAATCAATCATTGGTGCTCCTTCAGGTAGAAATTTGACAAGAAAGGTTAAATTCAGTTCAATTTCAAGCTTGATTTCTTCAGTTTGCAGAAGCCAGCACTTAAAGGGATGGCAATCAAGGCTCACTGCTCTGCTGAGCTGAGGCATTCAGACACAAACTTGCAGGAATTCAGGGTTAGAAGGTGGCAATTTGGGCCTTTCTTTTTCCCCTAGGAAGGGATAAACATGGATAATGCAACACTGACTATAGCCACGACCACGGGGAAGAAGAAGAAATCCCTGTTGATTTTGGACTGCCTAACAGCTCAGTATTTCATTTGTTGCCTTCCATATTCCTGAGTGGATCTCAGGAGCTGCTTATAGGGGAAGAAAAAGAAATCCCTGTGGATTTTGGACTGCCTAACAGCTCAGTATTTCATTTGTTGCCTTCCATATTCCTGAGCAGATCTCAGGAGCTGTTTATAGGGTTTGAATTGATCTCGTTTAAGGAATAGGGGGAGGGAAGGAAGCAAAACTTTAACAAACCTTCCAAAAGCCCTCAAAATTCTTAACTCCAGAAACCTCTTTTCAAATGAAAGGAGTTTAACTCAAAACCTCATCAGTTCACAAGGTGATCTGAGTGCTACACAGAAATCAACTGCACAGATCCCTGAAGGTCTGGATGAAAATGAGTAACTCTGGAGCACTCAGCAGCTCTCTGATGGAAGTTGATGAGAATTTTAAACACTTTGGTTTTTTTTTTTCTCCAGAACTCCAGTTAAAGTTTTTCTTTTCTTTTTTTTATTAAGAGATTTTTAATTCATTTTGGAAGAAATAAATAAATCAGGACAGGTGCAAGAGCTGTGGCTCAGGAAATCCACACCAAGGATTGCCAATGACTTCACCTTTGCCAAGGGAAGATAAATACCAGTGCTGATCAATATCTAAAGGGTAAAGGGCAAGAGGATGGGGACAGGCTGTTGTCAGTTGTGCTCAGTGGAAAGGACATAGGCCAAAGGGCATAAACTGGAACCCAGAAGCTTTCACCTGAACAGGAGGAGCTTTTTTGTGAGGGTGCTGGAGGCCTGAAGCAGGCTGCCCAGAGAGGTTGTGGAGTCTCCTTCTCTGGAGAGATTCCAACCCCTCCTGGCCATTGTGATCCTGGGCAAGCTGCTGCTTCAGCAGGGGGGTTGGACTGGGCAATGTCCAGAGATCATTTCCAACCACACCATGCTGGGAGTCCATAAACAGCACCTTGATGTCTGTCTAGTTGGTTCTATGAGCTTGCCTGTCTTGGCACTGAAGGAGCAGTTCCACTCTCTGCTCTAACCTTGTTCTCCTGCCTTTGTCCTCCAGTGAAGAAGAAGAAGAAAAGAAAAATTCTTTTTGCACCCCAAGAACTGCACAAGAGAATGATTACTGCACATACCCATGGGGCCATTTTGGTTCTAAAGCACAAAGGACTTCACTTAGATGGTCACTCTTGCTGGTCTACTTTGTGCCTTTAATGTTCTTGACACTTAAGAACCCTGGTAGGACAGTCAGATGAAGAGGACAGTCAGAGCACCAGGCACTACCTGTTGTAATCCCATTTCTTAATCAGCCTGCTGTGGACGTGCCTGTTTGTCAGCAAGCTCCACAGGCTGAGTGCAGTGTGGTAGGTGTCACAAACTACACAGAAACCACACACCTCACCTTGTCTGATGCACAGAACAACCTGTACCTAACACTCATTCTCTGTATGAAATCTTAAAGCAAACTTGTCCAAAGCTGAAGGAGTCTACTCATGACTTCTACTTTTTTACACAGGATTTAGTCAATTCCAGCTCTAAATGCTGGCTAGACCCAGGCTGGGGGCATCTGATGACGCTGGGGGTTACAGCAGTCAAGAACCTCTGAGAGCAGCAACTGTGAGGCTGTCAGCTGAGAAGGTGAAGGTTAAAACAGATGAACAGCTCAGTTTCCTCTGCCACTCAGTTGAGGTCACCTTTCACTGTGATCTGAGAGCCAGAAGCTGTGAGTGACCTCCACCAAGAGGCACAGCTGCCCCTTGCTGGCTGAAGCAGCTCTGTTTCAGGACATGCCACTTCATTCACCTGAATTCAGACCTTCTCCCTTAAAAAGAGAAGCAAATCAACCTGTTCTGAAAGGTCTGAGTGGCCTGGTGTCTCTGTAGCTGCCAAAGAACAACCCTGCACCCTGATCAGGCCCTGCTTCAGCACACATCAGTCTTCAGCTTGCCAGATCAAGAGGCAGAAGGACTTTCTTCAAAGTAACTTTTCCTGCAGGGATCTAGTGAAGGGGGCAAGACAAAATGTCCAGATCTGAGCACACCACTCCACAGAAGTTAAGTTTCAAGCCATCTCCCAGTCCAAGAGCTACAGTGACACCTTTGATCTGAAAGCCTTCCCACCTGCTCTGCAAAGCTAGAAGGACAACACCGATGGCAGCACCTAAGAACTGCAGTTTCTCACTGGCCTCCACCTGCAAGCCAAGAATCTTGCACCCATGAGACATCTGCGGCTAGTGGAAGGAGCTGAGAATAGCCTCATTCTCCATTCCCAGGAGGACAATGCTCCACCTTCAGCTGGTTTGAAGTAAGTTTAGCATATAAAAAGCAGAGAGAAGTTCACTGAGTAGCTATTTCCTGCTCCAAGTGACCCCGTGGAAGATAGGTTGAAGAAACTGCTGAGCCTCAGCAGTCTAAGTGACAACAAGTGCTCAGCTCTCCTGTGCTCCAAGTCCTGAATCATCCATTTTAGACTACACCTAAACCATGGCAGCTGGCACCCAGCTCTGCCTGATGGAAAACTTCCAGGGGTGAGGAGAATTAAGGGAAAGCCACAGGTTGAGTTTGGTAACTTGGTTCTGTAGGACACTTTCTCCTGCTCAGGTTTTAGCCAAGCCAGTGGAAGGGAACTGCTTGGTTCCTAGAAGTGTTTCAGAAGACATCTTTGGGCTGTCACTGGCAGTTAGCCCAGCGGTTCAAGGTGGTTCAAGGTCCAGGTACCAGCTGTTAAATCTGGAGTTTTGTGTCATGTTTTTTCCAAATCCATCAAAAATGTTTCTTCTACAATGCTGCCCAGTCAGGTTAGAGAAGGGAACAGCCTAGTGTCACAATCTGTAGGAGCTTGGCCTTGAGATTGTCTTCAGCAATCAGCTTTCCAGCAGCTCTGTTTATCTGTTATTTTAAGTACATCCTCAGATCTGAGCTTCTTCACAGAAGTCTGGAGCTGGAACAGCTTGCCCAGGGACATGGTTGAGGCCCCATCCCTGCAGCCATTGAAGATAAGACTCAGTGTGGCCCCGGGCAGCCTTATCTAGTTGGAGGTGTCCCTGCTGACTGCAGGGGGGTTGGGCAAGATGAGCTTTGAGGGGTCCTTTCCAATATATGAGTCTAAATCCCATGGTTGAGACTCACATCCTTTCCCTTACCAGCACCTGTTCAGCAGGCAAAGATGGACCAGGATCATCCAAGCCTGGAGAAGTTAAACCACGACTAGTTTTAAGCCTACTAATGGAAAAGAAATAGCTCCAGACATCACCTTCATGGGGTAAAAATTCCTGTGGAACAGTTGGAACGTCCAGAAGTGCTTCAGGTTACCATCAGCACCATCCTATTTAGGCCCCAGCCCAGCATGCAGGGTGTGTGGGCTGCAGTGCTGCTGCAAAGTGGAGGTTCCAAGAACAGTCCCTGCCCTGCCTGGCACACTTTGTAAAGGCTGCAAGAAGTGTGCCAGGTATTCTGTGGGTCAGCTGAGAAGTTCCAGACAACAGGCACGGGATAGGACAACACTTGTCCTGATTTCTGGCATGAAAAGGCTTTTGACAGCATTGCTTTCATGAAAATAAAACTCCCTCTGCCTTCTCCAGATGCTTCAGAATCCACCACTGCTGCAGCTGCACCAGGACAACCCACAGCTGTGGCAAATCTCTTTGGCAGCTCTCCTTCAGCCAGGCACATCTGCAGTCCACTTCTTCTCCTCTTCCAGTTGGAAAACCTGCCCACTGGCTCTGCCACACCATCACCAAGAGCTGGGAACACACTGCCACCACTGTCTGAGGAGATGGCTGACACAAGACAGGAACCTTCAGCTTCCCTTCCAGCGCTTACAGCTGTGACTCCTGTAAGCAACCCTCTGCTTGGAGATGTCCCCAGTGTCCCCAAATGAGCACCTGGCTTGTCACAGCTGAAGATTTTCTGGGTTTGGTTTAGTTCTGAATATGGCAGCCCAGGTGAAGCACAGATCCAAAGTTCCACACTATGGCAATCTTCACATTCTCCATCTTGCTCCATGGCAACAGGCAGGTGTAGAGGAATCCTTAAAGAGCTTTTAGGCAGCACCAACTCCCAACGTAGTGCCTTTCTCTCAAGGCATAACTCCAATTCTCAACGTAGTGGCTTTCCCTTAATTTCTCTTTTAGTGCCTAGCTGTCCTCTAACATCCTCTTTGCTCCTTGTAAGTGTCCAAATGGACACAAGGAAATCAATCCCAAACTAAGACGACTCCTGAAACTGCTCCATCTACTCTCAGATGAGATCAGCCCTACTTAAATAAAAGCCACTCAGTCTTTTTCTGCTTCTGTAATCAACTTCAGGGTGATTTACTGGGACACTTCATCTTCCTGACTGAAGTGTCTGCTTCAAGCTCAGAAAGAGTCAATTTCCCCTGGAAGCAGGCATTTGGAAAGCTGCCATTTCAGATGAGAAGCGACAGCAAGAGGAAGTTTTCTCTAGGCTAGTTTTTCTCCTCAAACATTTAGCTATCTAGCATCAAATCCAGCCTACCTGTTCAGCCTCTATCACTTTAATCAGTGTCCAATTCAACCATGTGCCAGAGTGGTGGTTCTGATAGGACTTCACAATCCCCTTATTCCCAGGAGCTCTGCTTTCCACACACCCCAAACATCAAATAACAACAGGGAGGTTCTTTTCAAAGCATGGCCCAAAGCTCAAAGTGCCACAGGCACCCCAAAGGGCCAGCTCTGGGAACAATCTGAAGGTTCCACATCCTGATCCCTGCAACATTAAAAATGATAATAATAATAATAATAATAAAAAAAATCACTTGTGCATTTTCATGCTGAACACCACCAGGAAAGCTTCCAGCTCCAATTCTTAAGGAACAAAAAAAATAAAAATAAATAGCAAACGTCACCCAATTGGATTGTTTTAAACCACCTAAAGGAGGAATTAAAGATGACAACCAGGTGCATCCAGAGTTAGTCAGATCCTGAAGGCAGTTCCTCGGGGGAACGGAGGAGCAATTTGTCAGATGACTACATTACAGCACGCCCCTTTATACGCACTGCTACAAAAGGAAGGCACAAGATTTTAACCGAAAATAAAAGATATTTCTAAGGCACCTGCACTGGGGCCTTCCATTTGCCAAACGAAACCTTTCCGGAGCCTGCCCAACAACTCCGATTTCCCTGGGAAACCACCGGGATGGGGCGGGGGATGGGACGGGGAAAGGGGAAACCCGCAGCTATGCCCTACGGAGGGTCTAACAGCCGAGGGAAGGGCAGGGGTAGGGAATGGGAGAGCTGCGGCCGGGGCCGCGGCCCTGTAAGGGCGACTGAGGGAACCTTGGGCCTACCACGGGCAGCTGGGAAGCGCCCCCCCCCGCCCCGGCCCTGCTCTCAAGTCCCGAGGCGCCGTGGCCTGGCAGAACTTCACCTCCACCAGCGTCCCCGGAGGGGTCACACTGCTCCAGGCGCCCCTCCAGCTTCCCCACTCCCGCCCCAGCGGCTACGGACACCCCGGTGAGGAGGACCCGAAGACGCGGCCTGGGCCGCTCGCCCCAACGGCCGCGGGGGACGCGGCCTATTTCCCCTGAGGGGAGCGGATGGGACCCGGGCCTGGCAGGAAGCCATTTCCTAGCCCCGGGGGTTCTACGAACGGCTCTAGTTACCGGCGAGCAGGGACTTTACCGAACCCCAGGGGACCACCGCCGCCGCCGTATCGCCTCGATCCGCCGGGGCCGCCGCCGCCGCCGCCGATCGCTCCGTTGGAGTTCCCGTTGCCAGCCTCAAAGATGGCGCCTAACATACGGGCAACGTCAGCGCGCCCGTCGCTAAGATGGCGGCCGGCGCGGCTTCACCCACTTCCGGCCCTTGAGGCCGGCGCGGGCGGGGCTCGGCTCCGCGCGTCCCTGGAGCCAGCGGCGCGGCGCGGACGGGGCCTGTGAATGAAGCGGGGCGGGCGGGCGGGTTCCGTGCCAGGGCTTCCTCCTACGGCTCACGCCAGCGCCTTTTGCCCCGGGCAAAACTCGTCGCTGTGGGATGGGCAGCGGAGAGCTTCCCTTCCCCGTCCACCTCTGCCCCGGCTGCGGTGCCCTGCCCTGCGCCAGGCTTCCTGTCAGGGCGTGCTCCTCTGCCTGCCGTGGTGCCAGGCCTCAGCCGCTGGCCGTACCCTCTCTCCCGCTGCTAAATGCTGCTCAAGGTTAATTTTCCATGCTGAAAGCTGGTTTATTTCTTCAATCTAGGCCGGCAGCTGCTTGCTCTGGAGCCTTGGGACCTGTCAGGCTACTCTGCACCCCAGGGAGGGAGGCCTGGGCCTGGCTGGGGTGTTTCGGGGAGCAGCCATTGCTCTGTCAGGGCAGCACAGACCTGCTCAGCCTTCAGTGTGGCAGTTCACAGGCCAAAGGCTGCCTCTCCCTGCTCTTCTCTCTGTCCTCTTGTGCTGTATCTTGCTTTTCTTGGGAGCAAGAGCAATGCCTGTCCCCGGGGGGGTGCTGGCAGGGGCAGCCCCACAAGTGCCCAGGCCCAGCCATTACCTCCATTCCCTCTCTCAACGACCTGAGATGTGTTCCTTGTGTCCAGCCTGGGCTAGGTTACAAATGGTTCAATTAAGAGCTGGAGGATGCTGCTGGCACAGACATCTTCCCAGGAATCACAGAATTAACCAGGTTGGAAAAGACCTCCAGGATCATCCAGTCCAACCTAACCCCTGGCACCGAGTGCCTCATGCAGCTTCCTCTTGAACACCTCCAGGCATGGGGACTCCACCACCTCCCTGGGCAGCCCATTCCAGTGCCAATCACTCTCTGCCAACAACTTCCTCCTCACATCCAGCCTGAACCTGCCCTGCCACAGCTTGAGGCTGTACCCCCCTCTTCTGCCCCTGGCTGCCTGGCAGCAGAGCCCAACCCCACCTGGCTACAGCCTCCCTGCAGGCAGCTGCAGACAGCAATGAGCTCTGCCCTGAGCCTCCTCTGCTGCAGGCTGCACACCCCCAGCTCCCTCAGCCTCTCCTCACAGGGCTGTGCACCAGGCCCCTCCCCAGCCTTGCTGCCCTTCTCCAAACACCTTCCAGCACCTCAACATCTCTCTTCAATTCAGGAGCCCAGAACTGGACACAGCACTCCAGGGGTGGCCTGAGCAGTGCTGAGCAGAGGGGCAGAAGAACCTCCCTTGTCCTGCTGCCCACACTGCTCCTGAGCCAGCCCAGGATGCCATTGGCTCTGCTGCCCACCTGGGCACTGCTGCCTCCTCTTCAGCTCCTCTCTCCCAGCACCTCCAGCTCCCTCTCTGCCTGGCTGCTCTCAGCCACTCTGTCCCCAGCCTGTAGTGTTGCTTGGGGTTGTTGTGGCCAAAGTGCAGAACCCTGCTCTTGGCCTTGTTCAGACTCCTGGCACAGGACTGTGCCCATCTGCCCTGCCTGTCCAGGTCTCTCTGCAGGAAAGCAGACAACTGAGGGTGACTCTGCACAGTGAACCTCCTGTGCCCTGCCTGTGTCCCTTGGCAGCAGCCCCAAGGGTTGGAGGCTCTGCTGGGAAGTTTCAGGTTGAACTTTCTCACTGACAGCCTCACCCTGCTCAAGCTTATCAGCGAGGCTGGGCCCTGGAGTTATTACAGAGAGAAGCAATCAGCTCTCCACTGGAGCCAGTGAGTTCATCAGCTCCAGTGCAGTAAACCTGCTTGGAATGAGAGGGTTTCATGGGCTGAGTGCTTCTGTTTGCCATTGTCCTTCTTGTCTGGGCAAAGTGCCTCCATGGAGGCAAAATAGGCCCAGTACAGAGGCAGGATGTGGCTTGAAGCCAGTGCCCAGGAGGTGGAGATCACAACCTCTGCTGTACACCAGCTTAGAGGCAGCACTGACACAGGGCTGGGGAGCAGAGCAAGGGAGGATCTTTGCTCAAGGGCAGCTGACACACAGCCCGGGTTTGGATGGCATTTGACAGCCATTTCTGGACTTGGGAGAAGGAGGAAGCTCTGCTTGAGTTATAGAATCATAGGATGGTAGGGGTTGGAAGGGGCCCTCAGAGATCAGAGGTCCAGAGGAGGCCATGGAGATGATCAGGGGAGCACAGCCCCATGGGGACAGGCTGGGAGAGCTGTGGCCGTTCAGTCTGGAGAAGGCTCCAGGGAGACCTCAGAGTAACCTTCCAGTACGTGAAAGGAGCTACAGGAGAGCTGGGGAGCGCCTGGGAGTGGCAGGAGGAGAGGGGATGGCTTTGAGCTGGGAGAGAGGAGAGCGAGAGTGGAGATGAGGAAGAAATTCTTTACAGAGTGAGGATGGGAAGACACTGGCACAGGCTGCCCAGGGAGGCTGTGGATGCTCCCTCCTGGGGATGTGCAAGGCCAGGTTGGACGAGTCCTTGAGCAACCTGCTCTGCTGGGTGATGCCCAGTGACAGGACAAGGGGCAGGGGGTGGAAGCTGAGGCATGGGAGACTCCATGTGAACGTGAGGAGGAAGTTTTTCCCCCTGTGAGGGTGACAGAGCACTGGAACAGGCTGCCCAGGGGGAAGTGTTCCTGTGTGATCTGCTCTGGGTGATCCTGCTCTGGCAGGGAGGGCTGCACCAGATGAGCTTTGGAGGTCCCTTCCACCCCTGACATTCTAAACCACCACCCCAACCCCCTCCCCCCACTCTGCAAACCACCTCCAAAGCTGCCTTGCACACAGGACCTTGAGGGGAGGTGGAGGGGAGGAGGAAAGGTCTTTGGTACCAACTCACCAGAATAAACCCCCCCACACACCCCCCCCCCCCCCAAAAACAGAGGAGGAAAACCCCCCAAAGCCACCCCCAACACCACCACTCCCCTCCTCCTTCCTCCTCCTCCTCCTCACTGGGGATGACAAATTGGATGCAGAACCACTGCTCAGAGTCGTTTTAGTTAACGAGACCCACCCCTGCCACTCCCCACCCCCTTCTTCCTCTTCCTC